>OX442357.1:1671365-1756365 GCA_949357725.1 Hyperoplus immaculatus | reverse complement strand
AAAATGTGTTATCCATTTATACTGAAGTCAGTCATTGCCATATTCTACCAGTTTAAATACCATTCGTCAACATTGTGTATATGTTAAAAGTACTGGCTCGCTCTGCACAATCAGTTCAGTTCCTTTTCAGATGGCACACAAAACACTGGACATTTATTCTATGTAGGTCAGTTTACAGTTGCTTTGCCATAACCTATGAGGGATACTTTTCCATACAGCTAATATAATGTAATGGGAGACCGCCATGCTATACACAGCTTGTATTCTGTGTACGCTGCTGTGTGTGTTACTCTGTTGTTGTTTATAGTTAAGTCAAATTTTCTATTTCCAAGAAGATGCTCCAAGGGTTGATCTTTTCTGCAGATTCTTGAAGTTGTTACAAACACACAAACGCGTGCACACATGCGAGCACGCAAACACGCACAAACACATGCACGCACGCACACATGCAAGCACACACACCCGCACACACACGCACTCTCTCTCTCTTACTCATTTACTCACTCACTCAATCCCTCACTCACACAAACATACACACGCACGCACACACGCACACACACACACACACACACACACACAGACACATACCAACAGACTGAACTGAAGAAGGGAGTGAAAGGGAAGAATAAGTGGAATATCACATGCTTTAAACTAATTTAGGTAATGTCAGCCAAACACACAGTATATATACCCAGCACAAAATACATCTTTACAACCACTAGATTCTCTATATACTCCATAAATATAGTATGTGTGCACAAAAAACAATATCTACTGTGAGGAGAAAAATGAGACTGTATTAATCAAGCAAGAGTATTTAATCAAAGAATAGAGGATTCATGTTCCTGGGTCCTTAGAAATGACAATTCTCACTGTGTTTTTATGTTTATTCATGTTTTTTTTTCCAGTGATCCCTACCATTCAGTACGGTCCCCAGGTTTTCAGCACTATTGAAGGCACGCCCATCAATCTGCCCTGCCGAGCTAATGGAGAACCAGCCCCTGACATCACCTGGGCCAAGGTATGTAGCGCCATTATGTACAGGTGAAACTCGAAAAATTAGAATGTCGTGCAAAAGTTCATTTATTTCAGTAATTCAACTTAAAAGGTGAAAATAATATATTATATAGACTCATTACATGCAAAGTGAGATATGTCAAGCCTTTATTTTTTATTATTTTGATTGTTATGGCTTACAGCTTATGAAAACCCCAAATTCAAAATCTCAGACAATTTGAATATTACATGAAATCAATAAAAAAGTGATTTTAAATACAGAAATGTCGGCCCTCTATAAAGTATAATCAGTACTTGGTTTGGGCCCCTTTTGCATGAATTCCTGCCTCAATTCCAATTCCTTTTCCATGATATTCTAATAATATGAGTATCACATTTCAGTACAATGGAGCGGAAAAGTCAAATCAAATGCTCTGCTTGAAATGGAGTCAGTTTTTTTGGGGCATTTTTTACTTTATTAGACAGATTTGGAGTGACAGAGATGAAATGGGGCAGACATACAGAGAACTGACCCGGGACTCAAACCCTGGTCCACTGCTAGGTCTTAGACTCTAGGGGGGGACGCTCTAACCACTACACTACAAGCGCCCCCCCAATGGTGTTAGTTTTTTATGCCTTTTTATGCCCTTCTTCAAAGCATTGCCTACCACCACTGGACTTTCCATGTATGGCAATTGTATGGAGGCACATTACCAACCAGACAGTTGATTTTGTCTTTCCATAAATCGCGAAAGACGGGTCGATGGATAACCACATGGAATTAGTACATGAGAAAATGTACAATAAAATGCAAATAAAATGTATGACAGTCCAATGTCATATTTGAGGCCAAAACTCAACAGATGAGGCTCCACAACATG
The DNA here is from genome assembly GCA_949357725.1 of Hyperoplus immaculatus. Lineage (NCBI taxonomy): Eukaryota > Metazoa > Chordata > Actinopteri > Uranoscopiformes > Ammodytidae > Hyperoplus > Hyperoplus immaculatus. Next base: position 1,754,488 of record OX442357.1, on the reverse strand, counting down.
AAAAGGAAAGCCTGTATGTAGTAAACAATGTAAAGCAAGTAATTATTTTTTTTAACCGACTGCCTCAAGCTTTTCCAGAGGTATTTTATGATGTCTTGACTCACAGACTCCCACTCGTGCACAGAAACAACCTCTTGACCCGTTCACTTGTAGCTGAACACAGTTATACAGCTCATTAGAAATGGGAAATGTGTGCTATGCTATGTATTCATGTGGTTTGACTTTGCAATATTTTTTATAAGCTCAACTTGAATTAGTCCAGATGTGTGTGTGTGTGTGTGTGTGTGTGTGTGTTTGTGTGCCACTGTGTGCGTGTGTGCCACTGTGTGTGTGCCAGTGTGTGTGTGTGTGTGTGTGTGTGTGTGTGTGCCAGTGTGTGTGCCAGTGTGTGTGTGTGTGTGTGTGTGTGTGTGTGTGTGTGTGTGTGTGTTGACAGTCCATCCCATCTTTTCCATCTTTTTACACTAGTTTCTCTGAGTTGTAAAAGTGTTGCTGTTAAGGTGAACGGTGCTTCGGGGACCCATGAAACTAGACCCTGCTGAGTATTGCACCAGCTGTTACGATAACATGTGATTCCCTCTCATTCTTGTGTTGTTCTGTGTAACATCGTCTAAGTCATGTCAGGTTAGGCATAACTTTCAGAGTCAAAAGTGCAGCATGCAGAGATGACACTAGGTTGGTTGTTGGTTAGGTAAAAGAGGCTGTATAAGTTGAGATAATGGCCGTTAAAGATATGGTTGTATAGGACAAAACACACAGCCAAGGTTTAGTCAAATAAACACCAAAATGTAAAACATTGACCTTTTATTTATACTAGTATCAAAGAAGACATGTTATGGCAGCTAAACTTCACCCACCTTGCCTTGTGTGAATGTGTATGACAGCTGTATGTTTGAGGTGGTGGTCGGAGGGGCCCTAGGCACTGAATGGCCGCCACGCTTTCGCCACCGGTATGATGACTGAATGGAACCTGGAACCCTGTAAAGTGATTTGAGTGCCTAGAAAAGAGCTATATAAATCCAATCCATTATTATTATTGTTTTGTAGGGTGGAGCGCTGGTGTACCTGGGTGGACCAGGCTTCTCTGTGGATGCTGAGGGCAGCCTCCTCATCCTCTCTCCGTCAGGACACGAGAGCGGAGAGTTTATCTGCACGGCAACCAACGCCGCCGGCCAAGCCTCCAGGAAGGTCCAGCTCACTGTCTACGGTAACACCTCATCTGAAATCTGCCAAACTTCACCTGTAACTGTTTTAATTAGGCAATATTGTACTTTCACCAATTTCATTTTAATTCCAGCCTTTCTATATCACTGTCTAAATGTTTAAATTGTATTGTGTTTGATGTTTATTTGCATTGTTTATTGTGTATGTAAGGTTGTTTTTGCTTTGCATTTCTTTGACTCGTCATCATTGCAAATAAGGGTCTCGCCTCAATTGATCTCTCCAGTATAAATAAAGGTTTAATAATATTTTTTTTTAAATCACTGGGTTAAGGCTGCAATAGTCTGTACCAACAAAATTAAGCTACGTGTAGCTTTATTTTATCTTTTTTAATTTTCAAGCTTCCTGGTGGAAGTCACTGAGGTAGTCAAACAACTCCACAGTGGCAAAGCCCCGGGGGTTGATGAGATCCGTCCAGAAATGCTGAAAGCAATGGGTGTGGAGGGGCTGTCTTGGATGACACGCCTCTTCAACATTGCGTGGAAGTCGGGTACAGTGCCGAAGGAGTGGCAGACCGGGGTGGTGGTTCCTATTTTTAAAAAGGGGGACCAGAGAGTGTGTTCCAACTATCGGGGTATCACACTTCTCAGCCTTCCCGGCAAAGTCTACTCCAAGGTGCTGGAAAGGAGGGTTCGGCCGATAGTCGAACCTCAAATTGAAGAGGAACAATGCGGATTCCGTCCTGGCCGTGGAACAACGGACCAGCTCTTCACTCTCGCAAGGATCCTAGAGGGAGCTTGGGAGTTTGCTCATCCAGTCTACATGTGTTTTGTAGATCTGGAGAAGGCTTATGACCGGGTTCCCCGGGAGATACTGTGGGGGGTGCTGCGGGAGTATGGGGTGAGGGTGTCTCTTCTCAGGGCCATCCAATCTCTGTACGCTCAAAGCGAGAGCTGTGTCCGGGTTCTCGGTAGTAAGTCAGACTCGTTTCCGGTGGGGGTTGGCCTCCGCCAGGGCTGCGCTTTATCACCAATCCTGTTTGTGATATTTATGGACAGGATATCAAGGCGTAGTCGTGGTGGGGAGGGGTTGCAGTTTGGTGGTCTGAAGATCTCATCTCTGCTGTTTGCGGATGATGTGGTTCTGATGGCATCATCGGCCTGTGACCTTCAGCTCTCATTGGATCGGTTTGCAGCCGAGTGTGAAGCGGTTGGGATGAGGATCAGCACCTCTAAATCTGATGCCATGGTGCTCAGCAGGAAACCGATGGATTGTCTGCTACAGGTAGGGAATGAGTCCTTACCCCAAGTGAAGGAGTTCAAGTACCTCGGGGTCTTGTTTGCGAGTGAGGGAACAATGGAGCGTGAGATTGGCCGTGGAATCGGAGCAGCAGGGGCGGTTTTGCACTCGCTTTACCGCACTGTTGTGACGAAAAGAGAGCTGAGTCGTAAGGCAAAGCTTTCGATCTACCGGGCGATCTTTGTTCCTACCCTCACCTATGGTCATGAAGGCTGGGTAATGACCGAAAGAACGAGATCGCGGGTACAAGCGGCCGAAATGGGCTTTCTCAGGAGGGTGGCTGTCGTCTCCCTTAGAGATAGGGTGAGAAGCTCAGTCATTCGTGAGGAACTCGGGGCAGAGCCGCTACTTCTTTGCGTTGAAAGGAGCCAGTTGAGGTGGTTCGGGCATCTGGTAAGGATGCCCCCAGGGCGCCTCCCTAGGGAGGTGTTCCAGGAGCGTCCAGCTGGGAGGAGGCCTCGGGGAAGACCCAGGACTAGGTGGAGAGATTATATTTCCACGCTGGCCTGGGAACGCCTCGGGATCCCCCAGTCAGAGCTGGTTGAGGTGGCCCGGGAAAGAGAAGTTTGGGGTTCCCTGCTCAAGCTGCTGCCCCCGCGACCCAATTTCGGATAAGCGGTTGAAGATGATGATGATGATGATGATGATGATGAATTTTCAAGCTATTTCTATTTCTTGGTGAGAAGCATGAATAAACAAACACAGTGCTCAATATACAGGTCACCGTTTTTTTTAAATTTTTGTTCTTTATACATTGTCTGAAAACTTCAATTGTCACATATACTGTACGTCTAGGAACTTTAAATTAAATGTGTGTTCCTGTGTGTAACCGCCCATATCCCTATGTGTGTGTGTCTAGTTCGTCCTAGAGCGACTGCTGGCGGCGTCGGAGGCTCCGAGGCAACAGGGAGGATGACAGTGATCGAAGGAGAAGACGCCATCTTGCCCTGTGACGTCCGCAGTGTCCCTCCTCCCACCATCAGCTGGGCCAAAGAGAGGCAGCTCATCTCCCCCTTCTCTCCCAGGTAAAAACACATAACAAATCCAGGGGCGCTCCGGTGGTGTAGTGGATAGATTGCGTACCATATTGGCTCCGGCCTTCGTTTTAGTGGTCGCGGGTTCAAATCTGACCCTTGGGCCTTTACTGCAGGTCATCCCCCCTCTCTCTCTCTCTCTTTCTCTGTCTCCCCATTTCAACTCTGTACTGTCTAATAAAGCTGGAAAATGCCAAAAAAGAAACTGATATGATCCTTACTCCTCAAATTCAGAGTTTTGGAGTTCTTGAAGACTAAAAGAGAACCGCCATCCTGTCTGCATGCTTTTCTCTTTTCTCTTTTCTCAGTGTGTGTGTGTGTGTGTGCCAGTGTGTGTGTGCATGTGTGTGTGTGTGCCATTGTGTGTGTGTGTGTGTGTGTGCGTGTGTGTGTGTGTGTGTGTTCATAGCCGCGGGATAGAGAGTGTGTGGGTTCATAGGATTACTGAGCAATCTTACTCTTCCCTGTGATCTATTGGAACTCCTGTGCGCCTGCCACAGAAGCTGTAATTATGGTCGATGGTGGATTAGTAAGAATTAGAGGAGTATGTGTTTACAGAAATGACTGAAGTGACTGTGTGTGTGTGTGTGTGTGTGTGTGTGTGTGAGCGTGTGCGTGTGCGTGTGCGTGTGCGCATTTTATGATTGTTACTTTGACTTTTCCCAGTTTGGTTCATTGACGTGTATGTGTGTGTGTGTGTGTGTGTGTGTGTTTGTGTTTCAACCCAGGCACAATCAGCTCCCCTCAGGCGCTATGAAGATTTTGGAGACCAAAGTGTCAGACAGTGGAATTTACGTGTGTGTTGCCTCCAATATTGCCGGCAACCTAACGCAATCCATCGAGCTGACTGTTTTGGGTAAGTTCAAAGATCGCAAACACAAACAAAGACTTTTTTTTTTTTTTTTTTTTATGCTTTATTGATAGTGTAGAGACAGAGTTGAAATGGGGCAGAGAGGGGAGTGACATGCAGAGAACGACCGAGGGCTGGAATCGAACCCAGGTCCGCTGCTGGCCGAGGCCCATGGGGGGGACGCCCTACCAACTGAGCTAAGGGCGCCCCCTCAAACAAAGACTTTTAAAAGCTATAGTGCGTAACTTTTGTCAAGCCATTGGTTACATCACCAAACGAGGCATGAGGGCAACAGGAGTTACGCACTATAGCTTTAAGTAAACATGAATTCAACATGGAATGCATTAATTATGTTTTGATTAACCATACATTTCACAACATACAGACTTCTACTGAATGGAGGCAGCTCATACATTATAGGAATTACTAAACCTATTCTTTTACCTTTTTTTTAATTATGTGAGGGTGGGTGGGTATGTGTGTGTGTGTATGTCTGTAGGTGTGTGTGAAAAATCTAAATATATACTGTATATATAAAACACAACATTAAAAAATTGAGACAAAAATAAACCTAGTTATTTTAACTATCTTGCAGTGCCCCCCAGTATCCAGGCTGGTCCCAGGGTTATGAAGGTGCAGGTGGGTTTCCCTGTGGAGCTGCCCTGTATGGTACGGGGCGTCCCGGAGCCCATTCTAACCTGGACCAGAGAGGGACAGAGGTTCCCTGTGTCTCCAGATGGAAGCCTGGCGTTCAGGAGTGTTAGTCTGCAGGACGAGGGAACGTACGTCTGCACAGCCACCAACACAGCCGGCACAGACCAGGCCCGAGTTCAACTGCTGGTGCAAGGTCTAGTGTTTTTATTAGTGTTTTATAATGGCTTGATTGTTTTGGCGATGAGTATCATGTCCTGTTTGAGTGTAAGAATGTATTATAGAAAGAAGGACCTCCCGAAATATTATGTTAATTCTCCATCTAAGTTTGAATTGATTTTGTTTTTGAGGTCGGAAAACACAAAAGATATTGTTAAAACAGGTGCCTATCTGAAAAATCTCCTACTAGCGTAAATGGCCTAAGTAGCGTTTTTGTTGTGTCCATGCCGTACAGTACACCATTGTTTTCTTCTGTTATTATTTGAATTATTGTTTGTGCTCCATACCATGGTACTACGGTCACTAGATGTAAATACATGAAATGAAATGAAAATTATAATATACTGGTTATTGTTTATTTTACCACCTAAAGGCCTTGGCACACCGGGAGCGTTTTTTTTTGTGCGATTAATTCGCCCGTTAATAATCATTATCAAAAGTATATCAAAAGCTTCCATGTCAGCGACGTAATTTAGCTTCGGAAGTTCGATTTTTCTAAGACGTCGCTTTCGATAGTCAGACACATAAAATGCACATTTTAAATTATATGCATTTTGCCAAAATATAGTTTTATTAACCACTACACTGTTAAAGAATAATATAAAAACTGCTTTGGATGCTTTGTAAGTGTGTGGAAGCGTATTTCGTAAGTGTGTACTTGCCTCTGATTATTATGTTTGTGTGTTTGCAGTGCCCCCTGTGGTCGAAATATTGGAGCCACCCTTTAACAGCCCCCATCAGGAGAGAGTTGCCAACCAGCGTATTGCCTTCCCCTGCCCAGCCAAAGGTAAAGATTTATGCCCCATGTGATTTTACTGTGTACTTGCAAAAAAAATTACTGAAACTCGCTGAAAAATTTAAAATTTTAAAATTGTACTGAAAAATCGACATGACAAGTAAGAACTATTTATAATTATTAAATTTTACTAAAAGTATAATACACTTTTTCAATTAATGAACACAATGTCAGATACAACACACCTTTGTTTTTTTTGCAGGAGATTTGATTTAATATGACAGAAACTGGAACTCTCTTTATTTTTCATTTATTTTCTCTTTTACGCATGACACTGGGTCACATATTATCAACAATCAACAAGTCAAACAATTGTCACGGTACCTTTATAACCCCCACCCGCCCCGCTAATCAGTTCATTCACAATTGTCCTTGTGTGACATGATGTCACTACTAAGGTGCGCTTCTTTTTTGCACCTTTAAAGCTGCAACATGTATATTACTTCCAAAGAATAGTTTAAAACTTTTTCTATGGTCTTTCCGGCTCTGTGTCAGGCCTTCCTAAGCCAGTGATCCAGTGGATGCGTAACGGGCAGAAGCTGACGGGTAGCGAGCCGGGCGTGTCCATCCTAGAGGACGGCACGCTGCTGATCCTGGCCTCTGTGTCTCCGCTGGACAACGGAGAATATGTCTGTGCTGCCGTCAACGATGCCGGGTCCACTGAGAGGAAATACCAGCTCAAAGTCAACGGTGAGGGACCTTTTACACACACACACACACAGACAGACAGACAGACAGACAGACAGACAGACAGACACACACACACACACTCACACACACACGCACACACACGGCTGTCTAGACCCTGCCACATATCCGTGCCACATTTTTATTTGGTTTGTCATCAAATCATATACATTTTTATTTATGTAGCCTAATATCACAAATATTGGTTTACCTGTAACAGTGCACTAAAATATGACCTTCTATCTTACGTTTTCTCAATATGTGAGTGACTCACTCACTCACACACACACACACACACAAACACTCACTCACACACTCACTCACACACACACACACACACACACACACACACACACACAAGCTGAATAACCACCTTCGATACCTCCACAGTGCCCCCTACATTCCGTGACAGTGAAACGCCGGGCAACGTGTCACTTGTCTTGAGTCAGTCGACCAACCTGCTCTGTGATGTCATTGGAAGTCCCACACCTGTCATCACCTGGTACAAGGATGGCACTCCGGTAGGTTTAAAACATATTAAAGCTACAGTGTGTAACTTCTGTCAAGAATCCCGTGTCCTGCTAATGGAATTTCTGTTGATCAAGCAAATATCAAGTGAATAGCATTAAAGCTATAGTGCGTAACTTCTGTCACCCCCATGAGGAAATATTGAGTAATTACAACAAGTTAACAACGAGTTAAAGCCTTCAGTGATCGCACATGGATTTTATACCTGCTGCTGTAAGAGTTTTTTCGTAGCAGTAGAATCAATAGCTTTAAAAATTTTAGGCGCTTTTGGGGATTTTTCTGAGCTCTTACAACAGTGTAGGGGAGGGCGACAGTGACACCAGTTTGTAAACGCTGTCATACTGAGAATTACAGATAGAGTTTTGTGGAGCTGATAGGCTTAACTATACTTAGCTATACTTAAACTGTGGTCTAGTGAATCTTCTACAAGAATTGGAACTCAAAACTTTACATGCATGATCAGAATTGATAACAGCCTTTCCTTTCATGGATTCATATCATTATAAGTGATCATACTGTACAGACCAAATGAGTGTGTGTGTGTGTGTGTGTGTGTGTGTATTTGTAACAAAGAGCAGCATTGTCAAAGCTATAATGAAACAATAGTTATGATGAATGGAAACCAGAACAGACTTTGTAGTAACGTCCCGGTGGTTAGCAGTTCGCTGGCTTGGTTTTGTTCCATGGTTGTTCCTTTTAAAATTTTCCTGCAGAGCACATTATGGGGAAATCTGATCGCTTACTTCACTCTGCTAATTATGAGCAAGCTAAACAACAGATTCCCTGCGTGCAAAATGTTTTTTTTGTTACCATAAGCAACAATATAAATCTCCTACGAGGAACTTTTAATTGATTATGAAATGTTCCATTTTCATACATGAACTGTAACAGCAAACGTGACCATCATTGAAAAACGATTTATGAAGCGTGCACACGATATAAGTGATCACTGTATGAATATAGAGCGATTTAACACGTATATTAACATAAATATATCGCTCACTTCACCTTTAAGTATTTACTTTTGCATTTGTGTTTGATTCCACTTGTGTTTGTTGATTGACAGATAGTTTCCAGCAGCAGTGTTCAGATTCTAGATAATGGAAAGACCCTGAGACTCCTGAATGCGGCCACAGCAGACGCAGGCGCCTACAGCTGTTCAGCCATCAACATCGCAGGCAGCTCGGACAAAGACTTCTACGTGGATATACTGGGTGAGTGAGAGTTGTGGGGCAGTATTCTATTGAAACAAGGTTGCAAGGCAAGGCTAGTTTATATCTATAGCACAATTCAGACACAAGGTCATTCAAAATGCTTTACAGGGGCATGATTCTCAAATAATTTTATACATAACGGAAGCAAAAATATCAGTGTAAGGGAGTAGTGATTTACGTTTAATTAAACTATTAGATCACCTACATTTTGCAGCAGGATGCCGGTGGTTCAACTACACTCACATTTGCATAGTAATTCAAATACTTCAATTCCTTATTTTTTTGTGTGTAATTGGCTATTAATACTACAAACTACAAACATGTTTGGGTCATAAAAGGAAAGGAATACATTTGTTTGTATATACTCTAATTGAACCCCCACTGACAAGCCCCTGATAATAAAAAGAAAATCAGATTTATTAACAACCAAAAATTTGACATTCCCTGTAATTCAAATGCTTGTTAAAGGTCCAAATGGGACTCTTGATGAGTGAGGTAATGTACACTGACTCTCTGTCCCTCTCTGCCTCAGTCCCACCCACCATAGAAGGGTCTGAATCGCCCCGGGACGTTTCAGCCATCGTCAAACAAGAGATAAGTCTAGAGTGCAAAGTAGAGGGAGTTCCCTTTCCATCAATCCAGTGGTACAAGGATCGCAAGTAAGTGCCTCCTATGAATATGGTGTTTCCTGTCTGTTTTATGGTACATATGAACAATGATAAATTAAAGGAATACTTCACCCATACGGAACCGGCGTTCTATCATTATAAAATCACTATTATAATATAATCAATGAGGTTTTTTTCTTCCCTCAGCTTGGCCCAGCTGTCCTGTTAATCCTAACCCTACATTTTACCATATGTGATGTCACAAGTGGGAAAATTTAGGGTTAGACAGTGAGACCATAAAACACTCTTTCCGCCTTTTCTCAGGCTAGAATGAACCGATTTCTAAAATGTTTGCACATTTATACTACATAGGATCTCCGAATTCAATACACCTTCATATTTCCACCGGTGAAGTAGGTCTATATAATAATACTTTTTTTTTTCTTTAGGTTGGTGTTCCTGGGTGATCCCAACCTAGAGGTCACAAACAGGGGTCAGGTTTTGAAGATAAAAAGCGCCCGTCTGGGGGACAAGGCTCACTACCAGTGTAGTGTCATGAACACAGCCGGCAAACACACCAAGGACTTCAACCTCAGTGTCTATGGTGAGTGGGTTTCTTAGTGGAAATAAATTTTAAAAAATACTTTTCATGAAGACATATTGTATCCCTTTCTGAAATAAAATAAAAAAGACTTGGTAATGAACGAGGTGCAAAAGCCTTCTCTTTCTACAAAAAAATATATAATATGTATACAGTATAAAAGAGGCAGCTGTGGCAAAGTGGGTTGGGCTGTCGACCACTCAAATACAGGGTCGGTGGTTTGATCCTCCGTCTCCCCGCCACATGTCGAGGTGTCCCAGGCAAGACAGCGAACCCCAAATTGCTCCCTGCTATCAGGTTATGATTGTGTGTGTGAATGGTAATGTGGGAATGGGAACAGGTGTCCCTTGAAAAAGAGTCTACGGTCTCAATGGGAATTTCCTGTATAAATAAAGGTTTAAAAAAAATAATAATAATAACTTTATTTGTGTGCTATTGTTCCAGTACCCCCCTCCATCAAAGGTGACAACTTACTTTGATTGATTGATACCGTATATATCTATATTCACATATAGATAGATAGATAGATAGATAGATAGATAGATAGATAGATAGATAGATAGATAGATAGATAGATAGATAGATAGATAGATAGATAGATAGATAGATAGATAGATAGATAGATAGATAGATAGATAGATAGATAGATAGATAGATAGATAGAGACTTTATTGATCTTTTTGGAAGGTTCTTTCAGGGAAATTCAAATTCCAGCAGCAGGTAGCACAAAGATACAAAAGCACAAGCTAGGTAGCAGCAATAGACATGTTTTCAAAAAAAGTAAATATATTTAAAAATGTAAATTAAAATGTATTTTCATGCTATTGTCCCAGTGCCCCCCTCCATCAAAGGCGGTAACTTAACCACGGGGGTGACGGCTCTCCTGGACACCACGGTAACGCTGGAGTGTGAGGCGCGCGGCGTTCCTCTCCCCACCATCACCTGGTTCAGACACGGGGCGGCCATCTTGTCAAATCGCCAGGCGCAGTACGTCGACCGCGGCCACTACCTCAAGATCCCCCGGGCTCAGGCCTCCGACGCGGGACAGTACACGTGCAAGGTTAACAGTGTGGCCGGGAACGCTGAGAAGAGCTACGAACTGGATGTCTACTGTAAGTCTACCTGCTGACACATTATAGCCGAAATATGTTTATGTTTAGGCAAGGCAAGGCAAGGTTAGTTTATTTCTATAGCACAATTCAGACACAAGGCCATTCAAAGTGCTATACAGGGGCATGAAATACATCAATATTAAAATACATCAAGTATAGAAGAGCAAATTAAAAATATGAAATTTCTACTGTAAGTCTAACCCTAACCCTGACTCTCAGTTTACCCCTAAAATGGGGTAAAGTGAGACAACACGCAACTTTTTTTTAAACAATCATATTTTCACTGCCCTTCGTCCTGAATAGATTATAATAATGTCCATTGCTAGGAAACACCCTGAATTAATGGGAAATGTGTACATTTTACTGATAAATCATTTTAGCTCGCTTAGAGGGGAGCAAATGTAAAAAGTGTCTCACATTACCCCGTTCTCCCTTACAAATGAAATGAAGTATGATGGTTTGGTAGGACCAGGCTAAGTACGTTCCATAGAAGCCAGAATATTACTGGTTTTCCCGGGGCGATGTAAAAGGGGCTTTTCAGGCTAAATTGGAATCTGTGAAACTCAGGAACTTTCTACAACTTGAGGGTCCTATTGTCTCCTGCATCTGCAATCCTTCTCATATGTGTGGAGCTCTGAAGCGTAGTATTGTTCTAATCTGAGTTTAAAGCCATTTGGTTTCACTCACCGAGCATGAGGGCCTTTTGTAGCCGACCAGAATAATGTCAAACAGCTGTGGGTAATCGGCAAACAATTTAATAAAAAAAAATCCTTGATCCTTGAAAGGCACAAAAATGAAACACAGGTTGGGAGGGACCTGAAGCAGAAAACAATTGTACATGTTGTTTGCTAAACAAAGCCTTGAGTGTGAAATGCAAATAAGATATCAGTCAAGCAGAAAAGTCCTCCAACCTTTAAAGCTAAAGGCCCTCATTTATCAAACTTGCGTGGAAACTGGTGCAGATTCTGGCGCAAATACCTCCCTACGCCAGGTATCGCGTGGGATTTATCAAACAGTCGTATCTCGCCAATCTCGGCGTACGCCAGGCCATTATTGATAAATGCGGCGGCTGAAAACAATCGTACCACGCCCCTATATTTTCTCAGTTTAGAGGCCTCGCCCAGAGGTTTTGCGACATGGATAAGCGCATTACGGCACAAAAGAGGAACTTATCTGATGTAGAAATTGACAGAATAACAGCGAAAGTAGAAACATAAAGAGTTTCATTTCGGAGCATTACAAGCGGCATCAAAGAACGACAGAAGGCAGCCGTTAGGAAGGAAATAACTGCTGCGGTCAACAGCGTTGATGTTGACAACAAACGATCTCCAGCGGAGGATTTTGCATTTTAGGTTTACATATGGCTATTGCTCAAATGCTATAAAACAGCATATACAATTATATGTCGCCATTTCTTTGAATAGACGAAGAAAAAGTGGTCTGACTCAAAAATCGCCACTAAAAAAAGCGTGCTGCTGTTCTGAAATGCAACCAACTGGGCTGGGGGTGCGGGCATAATATAAGCGGTAGAGGAGAAAAAGACGCACCAACTGTCCGATAATGGTCCCCATAAAAGAAATACACGTCTGCAGATATTTGAATGATTAAAATGTATTGGCCCTTTTAGATAGCACTACTCAAAAGGGGTTTAAAAACTAAAAATAACACATTTTGCGTTTTACTGTATGACAGCATGCGCTTGGTCAGCCCAGCCGTCAGCTGCACAAGCCGACCCGGCAACGATCAGCTGTGAGAGCACCCACTGTCCTGCTCCACCAGCAGATCGGAAAAACGTGCTGGTTAACGGTGGAAATAAATCGCTCGCTTAAGCGATCAATGACACATTAAAAGAGGAACTAACATCTAAAAAGTGCTTCAAATAAATAAAATGTTAAGCTGAATGTTGTGCCGTGTATTTTTTATCATAAAGAGCAGTGTAGGCCTATTACATATTTAATAGGCTGCTTAGGCTAACATTTTGAATGAATGCAGCCCTCGTAGTGTCCCCCCAGCTGCTCCAAGTCGGAGACAACTGCCCTTACGCAGTCCCATGCAGGGCTCCTAAGTGGCCGGTGCTCTCCTACTACATAAGCTGCACAAGTTTAAGTGATTAATATATTTATTTCGGTCTGAGCAAACACTGCATTTGTATTATCTTCTAATAATTGTCCAACAAAGTCATCGGCTACCCGGCACAGCCTGCACTGCGAGTCCATGCTGTTTACAAACTTGCGTACACGAGCTGAGAGCTGGCGTGGGATTTGAGCGTATCCTACGCTCACGTCCATATTGATAAATGCCGAGATTTGCGTGGAAATGTACGTACACCCATTTTTCTGGTCTACGCACGGTTGATAAATGAGGGCCAAAGTGCGTATCTTCTGTATCCGCCGCCTTGAGGAGTTCTGAGTAATTACAACAACACATGAGGTTTAGCCTTCGGTGATGGCGCATGGATTTTTTACCTTCTGCTGTACGTCCAGGTTTTTTCTTAGCAGTAGAATCAACTACTGAAACATTTATTGGGCTCTTCGTGGGATTTTTTCTGAGCTCCTGCACCAGTTTGTAAACGCTGCCATACAGAGAAAAATACACAGAAAATGTTGTGGAGCTGATAGACTTACTTAATCAACTTTGTGTCAACTTGTTTGGGCGATGGCTTTTAATATAACTGACATTACTGTATATGAAAAAACGTACGCACTATAGCTTTAACCCTCTTTTCCCCCAAACACACCCACAGTGCCTCCTACCATTTCGGGCGGTGACGACGGTCCTACGGAGAGGAAAGTGGTTCTCAGTAAACCTTTAGTGCTGGAGTGTGAGGCGGCCGGCCACCCTCCCCCCTCCCTCACGTGGCTGAAGGATGGTGTTCCCGTGCGCGATGGGGAGAGCGTGCGTGTCCTTGAGCAAGGCAGCAAGATAGAAATCATCTCCGCAACGCAGTCCGACTCGGGACGCTACGTCTGCGTGGCAACCAGCATCGCCGGGGAGAAGGAGGTCAAGTACGACGTCAGGGTTTTAGGTAAAACATTTTTTTTAAAGTAACGGAATTAATGTTTGAATTGGTGAAACCGTATACTATGCTGACATGCTAAATTTATTTCAATAACACTTTTTATACAGTGTTTAGTGTTTTGTGCCCCCAATGAAGCCTTCAAAGCAGCGCTGCCTAGTTAAGGTTTGGGGTAAAGTAAAGGTTAGGGTTAGGACCTGCCAGGCCTTGAAGGCTCCGTTGGGGGCACAAAGCACCATAAAGCTTTTCATACACAGAGAATGTAGCACAAAGTTCTTTACATAATCAAAGAATAGCCATGCCCCCCGACCCCCCAACATAAATTGTGTACCATTTAAATTGTGTGAATTATTGCTTTTCTAGGATTCTGGCTTGCCTGTGTTTCTCTACTACTCACGAAAAACTTGCAACATTAAAATATATAGAAGCTTTGATTCATCCTATGCGAGGTATAAAAGAGAACAGACAGACAGACAGACAGACAGACAGACAGACAGACAGACAGACAGACAGACAGACAGACAGACATCATAGAAAGGTTATTACCAGTGCACACCAATGTTTTATAGCTTGTATAGCTGTATAGCTACCGAGTGCCAAGACATTTGGTGTGGACTTATCTTGCTCCAGGTCCATAAACCTTTCTGTAATACATACATTCCACGTAGCTTAAACATTCCATGGCAGAAACTGAAAAATCCTGAAAAAACACTCCCAATATAACTCCAAAGGGGACTTCAAATGTGCCTTTTTTATGTATTTCTAGTTCTAACTTTTAACTATTTTACAATCTGTATCAATAACTGCCAGAGGGAAAAGGCAGTGTTTTTTATTCTGGGCACGGAACTACTGTAAAGGGAGTCATTTGAATAAGGCCTTTGCTTACACACAGCGTTTCTGCAGTCACATGGTAGATAGGGAGCGTCTAGAGTGTGTGTGTGGAGAGAGAGAGGGTGTGCGTGTTTGTGTAGAGAGAGAGAGAGCAACACCCTTTTATCTTGATTGTATTGTTTGTATGCGACAGCTGGAAAAGCTTTGAGCCGTTGTCGGCAGGATTCGAACCTGCGCGGGGAGACCCCAATGGATTTCTAGTCCATCGCCTTAACCACTCGGCCACGACAACTCTTATGTAACCTCAGCTCAGGCAGCTGCTATATTCAGCATGTGTGTGTTACCACATGGGGAAACAGACACCTGGCATTTCTTACTGTGGCTTCACACGCCTGATAGATAGATAGATAGACAGACAGACAGACAGACAGACAGACAGACAGACAGACAGACAGACAGACACCACACTTGGTGCTATCTCCCTTTGCTATATCCGAACAAGTGATTAAACCTTTTAGAATGACTTATGCATTCATTGCTGTTTTTGTCATCATATACAAATTTTTTTTCGTCAATCCTAGTTCCTCCTTTCATTGACGGAGCTGATGTAGTGACAGACAGCATGGTGATAATCAACAGCCCTCTGGAACTGGAGTGTCAAGCCACTGGAACACCTGCACCTTCCATCACGTAAGATCTCTGACTCATACCTTAAGGGTTAAAGGTGGAGTCAGCGATTGTGGAGAATGCTTGACGTCAAAAACACTTTTTTGTCAAAATCAAAAAAATGTCCTTACTGTATGTACTGTATGTGTGTTGAAAAAGAAGCTGGTGGTAATACACGACATAGGTTCTGTGAGCTGGTATTTGCATTAGCACTTTGTATTGTATTGTAATTTTTATCCTTTGTCCTTCCACTGCTGCTGGGCTGTTGCAACAAGCAAATGTCTCCTATGGGGGTTAATAAAGTTGTATCTTATTTTAAAGAAGAGTACGTAAATAAAGGTTATGGAAATAAAGGTTATGTAAACAAAGGGGGGCCCACCGTAGCCAGCAACATGCCAGTTTACAGAGCCTAGGCTTTGTATTAACACTGGATTTCTTTTCAGTAGGCCTACACAGATATGTACTGATTTTGACGGAAACGTGATTTTGACAACAAGCTTTCTCCAGAACCGCTGACTGCACCTTTAAAAGATAAAAGCACACATGCAATACAGACACATGTTCATATACACTATAAAACCGTCTCTCTCTCTCTCTCTCTCTCTCTCTCTTCTAGGTGGTATAAAGATGGGAAGCCTGTCAGACAGGGGGAAGGGCTGAGGGTTGGAGCCAGCGGGCGGCGGCTGGTCGTGTCCCGCGCTCAGGTCTCAGACACGGCGCGGTTTCAGTGTGTGGCCACCAACGAAGCAGGAGACCATGAGAGGGACTTCAATGTGGTGGTCCATGGTAAAAAAAATGGTTGGGACGCCCTACCAACTGAGCTATGGGCGTCACTTTTTATTGATTTCTAACATACATACATACATACAAACAGCAACAACCAAGACATTAGACAGATCTAAATTATTAGTAAAACGCTTTCTCACTACAAATGAAAATGGTGAATAGTTTGGTGGCTGCGCACACTTCAAATGTTAGAAAAGCAATAACTTAAAGTTCATTTTTTTGTCTATCTATGTCTCGATTGAATCTATCTATCTATCTATTGGAAAATTACCAAAATAAACTCAACTAAAATGTAAACTTTAAATGCAAGCCACCAGGATGTTTCCATTTTGGGTAAATAAGACTATCTGCCTTTTTTAAATTTGAAAGATTTGGAAGAATTTTTTCTTTTTTTTAAGAGTTTACCTCCATTCTTCACCTCTCTCTAGTCCCTCCATCCATCCGTTCAAGTCTGACCCGTGGACCTTTACTACATGTCATCCCCCTCTATCTCCCTCTGTCTCCCCATTTCAGCTCTGTACTATGTAATAAAGCTTGAAAATGCCAAAAAATAATAATACATCCCTCCATTCTTCACCTCTCTCCAGTCCCTCCATCCATCCGTAGCTCTGGCCCTGCTGAGCGCTCAGTGGTTCTGCATAAGAGTGTCAGTCTGGAGTGTGTGTCCAGTGGCATCCCTCCTCCCAGCATCACATGGGTCAAAGACGGCCGGCCCGTGGACACCACACAGGGACACATTAAGGTTGGCTCAACTGTTTATATTCTCATTGACTTTGATTTTATTGTATTTATTTTACTTCTCTGTTGCAGTTTGAGATTCCTGCAATATAAAGTGCAATACAATTAAAATTTGTTATTATTATTATTATTATTATTATTATTATTATTATTATTATTATTATTATTATTATTATTAATAATAATAATAATAATAATAATAATAATAATAATAATAATAATAATAACTCAATATAGATTAATCCATTTAAATTTTACATACCTCTGGAGTAGGTGAGGCTTTAGGCAAACCCCGTATGGAAATTAATGTTTGTTTCCATTGATAGATAGATAGATAGATAGATAGATAGATAGATAGATAGATAGATAGATAGATAGATAGATAGATAGATAGATAGATAGATAGATAGATAGATAGATAGATAGATAGATAGATAAATTCTCTGTGTGTGTGTCTCACAGCTGGAGTCGGCCGGCAGAACCTTAAAGGTCACAGAGGCCAGAATAGAGGATTCTGGGAAATACACCTGCCTGGCGACCAACGCAGCTGGGGAGGCTCAACAGCACATACGGCTCAGTGTCCATGGTAACATAAAGATATACACACAGACAGACAGACAGACAGACAGACAGACAGACACACACACACACACACACATACTCACACACAGATACTCGCGCACACACACACACACACAGATACACACAGCACCCCCCACACACACACACACACACGACTGGCGACTGTGGCAGTCAGTTGGTAGAGCGGGTCGGCTGATGATCAAAGGGTTGAAGGTTCGATCCCCGCCCTGCCACCTGTGTCATGGTTGTTGTGTCCTTGGGCAAGACACTTCACCCACCTTGCCTTGTGTGAATGTCGATAGTTAGCCTGCTATCGGTGTATGAATGTGTGTGTGAATAGTAACGTGGGAAAGGAAAACAGGTCTCCCTTGCAAAAGAGTCTTCGGTCTCAATGGGATTTACCTGTATAAATAAAGGTTAAAAAAAAACACACACACAGAACTCCCTCTCACACACTGGCCTCCTGGTTTCTGTCATACATATACTTCTACTTTCCCTGCCATGTCGAGGGACTAGGCGGAAACAGGAGAGAAATGATCTGATACATTGTTGTGGTTGTGTGTAATCCTGTAGAGCCGCCCAGTTTCCCCCGCACTGGAGGCCTCGTCAACCAGACCATCCTGTCCGGCTTCCCCACTGAGCTCGAATGCAAGGCCACAGGCAGCCCGCTACCTGGTAAGATGGGGCTCACGCACGCACACACACACACACACACACACAGACACACACACATAAACACACTCACTGCAGCCCACTATCTGACAAACGTGCCCCCTCACATACACTGTCAGAAATAGGGGTACGGTAGCAGTACATTGCTGTGCCCCAAAAGTTCCAAAGCCCCTATCTCACTGGGCTGCGACACTTTGCGACAAGTTGGAGACACAAAATTGTGAGAAAATATGCAAATTTGCGACAATTTTCACTTGCAGTCTCACTGAGTGTGTACTTACGACACGTTTGCGAATGTCCTTGCCTACATTTGCCAGGAGCTTGCATTAATGTCTCGGGAACGTCTGGCGAGCATCGCCCGAACGGAATGTCAGTCTCATTTTTGTCTCAAATAGTAACAAACAGTAGCCAGATTTGTGGAAATGACAGAAAAATAAGTACACAACATCAAGGGTACACAGGTCCAACTTTCAAGGGTACTGGCCCAGGGACATGCAATACCCTTATAGGTCCAATAATGTGCTTTTTTTTCTGAGAGTGTACTAGGCTCCGGGGTGTAGTTTCTCCCACTACACTGCGGCTTTTCCTTATCTTTAGCCATTAGTGCAACAGCGGAAAATTGATCTCAGATGACTCCCTGCAGTCAGCTCAGTACAGATAAGACAATCTGATAAACATGACATCATCTCACATGTGAACATTTACAGTATTGGAATTTATTTATTAATTATTTATCCATCGTCCTGAGCAATAGAAAGGAGATCTTGTTTGTCAGTTACTTTTATTTATAAGCTATTTTTTTTTTAAAGATAATTTTTTGGCAGAATTTTTTGGGGAGACAGAGAGAGAGGGGGTGACCTGCAGTAGAGGTCCACGGGTCGGATTTGAACCCGCGACCACTGAAACTAAAGCTGGAGCCAATATGGTAGGCCCTCTATCCACTACACCACCGGGGCATCCCAGTTACTTTTATTTTTTAATTATTCATATTTAGGAGAGACACTGCACTGAATTTTTAGATTTTTGGCTATTCTGCTTCCATACAAAAAAAATTTGTCCCAAGCGAGGCCATCTTTATCTATATGATAATTGGATTTATTTAATTTTCCATTGTCTTTTAATTGGAACTTTTTTCATGCATTTTTGCTTAAAGCCCTCCTCTGACTAACCTAATTTGCTCCAGCCATCACGTGGTACAAAGACGGCCGCCCTCTGACCAGTGCTGCTGGGGTGACGATGCTGAAGCGCGGGCAGGTGCTGGAAATAGAACGAGCTCAACTGTCAGACACCGGCATCTACAAATGTGTAGCCGTCAACCTGGCCGGAGTCGCTGAGATATCACACGGCCTGCAGGTGTACGGTGAGTTGACTTACATACATTAAAGATGCAGTGTGTAACAAAGGAGTATTTTGGCATCATCTAGTGGTGAAAAATCTGGATTGCAACACGCTGTTGCTACCGGAGAATTTACAGAAGCTACGGTGGCCTTCAAGGACAAGAAGCTATGGTCACTGCTGCTGCTATCGGTGTATGAATATATACAAAACAATAAAAAGCGCTTTGGGTCTGTGAAAAACCAGGGAAAATCACTATATAAGTGTAGTCTTTTTACCATTGTATTTTTGTAAAAATTCTTTGTAATTTACCGTCCTATCTCTTTGCAGTGCCCCCTGTCATCTCCAGTCGCGGTGGGACGGTCACGGTGGTGGTGAATGAAGCGGCGCGGTTAGAGTGTGAGGCCACCGGTGTTCCTCCGCCCAGCCTCACATGGCTCAAAGACGGCAGCCCCGTGACGAGTGTATCACATGGCATACAGGTACTAGTCAATCAGTACATGTTTTGGGATGGAAGAATGGCCTAGACAGGAAAGACGGGCCGACCACTAACCATATAACAAATTTATATTTATATCATTATATTGTTTTTTATAATGAAGCTCAAAGTTTCATATATTTTTATATCTAAAAATATCTTGATTTTACATAACCATTTACTGTAAAGGTGGAGTCAGCATTTCTGTAGAAGGCTTGTTCAAATCAGTATCTCCTCATACTGTATATCTCATCATATCTCCCCACGATCCACTTCCAGTCTGTACTGAGTGTGCGCTGAATTACATATATATATATTTTTACATTTACAGAGTCTAGGCTGTGAATAAAAAGGTTGTTTTTTCAGCACACTCACACACACACACACACACACACACACATACAGTATGGACAGGTAGCGGATTGTGAGGAGATATTCACAGATTTTAACAAAAAATTATGACAGCAAGCGTTCTCCAGAATAACTGACTCCACCTTTAAATGCTTTATTGTTAGTAAGTAATGGTGTTATTCTGTAGTTTTGTTGTGTTTGTGTGTATGATCTGGTGTCCCCCTCCCTCCTAGGTGTTGTCTGGTGGCAGAGTTCTGTCTCTAAGCAGTGCTCTGGTCAGTGATACCGGCCGGTACACATGTGTAGCTGTCAACGCAGGAGGGGAGCAACAGAGAGAGTATGACCTCAGGGTTTATGGTGAGTAGTTATGAAGAATAAATACATCTCAAATACAGCTTTGGAAAAATCTAAGAGACCAGTCTGGATTTTCCTTCAATCTTCATCTCTACATAACTTATTGAAAATGCTCTAAATGACAAAAAATGTATTGAAATTTGGTAGAAATGTTGTCATTAGTTTATATAATATAAAACCAAAATGTTTGTTTTTGCTCAAACATATGTCTATAAATAGTAAAACGAGAGACACTGAACATTTGTCAGTTTTTGTCCTGCCAGATAAAACCAAAAATGAAAAGAAGTTGCTGCTCCACTTGGTTTTAAAACCAATGTTTTGGTCACTTAAAAAGTGCAGCATTGGTCTTTGATGAAAAGAGTTTTTACAATATTTGGATGCAATAACAATTTTTATCGTTAGAATAGTAAAATCGATGCTTCATCAGGCAACTTGTTGGCTGGCAGGCGCTGCTGACTTGACATTAAAGTATTTCTCTCTCTTTCTCCTTCTTGTTTTACTGAGTAAAGGCTTTTGCACACCGGGCGCGACACGAATAAACGCAACGTAAAAGCGAATGTTTTGAAATGTGAATTTTGTCGCGTCTCACTTTCAGAAGCGACGTCCCAGAAAAATCGAACTCAGTTCAAAAAAATAAAAAACGCAAATTCGCGATGCGAAATGACGGCGCTGGTGTGGAAGCTTGTATTGACTCTGTATACGTTCGTTAATTAACGGATTAATCGCACGAATGAAACGCGCCCGGTGTGCAAAGGCCTTAATGCACGTGGCTTAAGACTGTAAAATGTCTTTCAACAGAGAGCACGACATCCAGCACCAAACATGAATTGAAATGAATGACGTCGATCGCAACATGTGCCTGTAGAGGAAGAAAGAATTTACTGAGTTGAATATTTGAATAAACCTTGTCAGTTTCAGACAGAGCTGAGCTTGACGGCACATCGGTTGTTATACAAGAGAGCAATCAGAGCCCATGCCACTGATGTAACATGAGACGAGAATTAGTTTAAATATGGGGAAGTGTGTGTGTGTGTGTGTGTGTGTGTGTGTGTGTGTGTGTGTGTGTGTGTGTGTGTGTGTGTGTGTGTGTGTGTGTGTGTGTGTGTGTTTGTGTGTGTGTGTGTGTGTGTGTCTGTTTCTGTGTGTCTGTTTCTGTGTCTCTGTCTGTGTGTGTGCATGTGTGTGTGTGTGTGTGTGCGTGTGTGTGTGCGTGCGTGCATGCATGTTTGTGTGTGTCTGTTTCTGTGTCTCTGTCTGTGTGTGTGTGCCTGCGTGCGTGTGCGTGTGTGTGTGTGTGCCTGTCTGTTTGAACATATGTATGCGCTGGAATACAAACATCCCCATGACGTGTGTTTCCTCAGAAAGATGAAAAAGCGCTTGTGTCCAGAGAGAAAGAGAGCGAGGCCGATTTGTTGTGCTAATTGTTACCATTCTCCAGCAGCTTCCTGTGTCTGAGCCGGCCAGCTGGTTCTGTGTGCTTCTCTGATGACTAGGGCTCTGTCTGTCTGTCTGTCTGTCTGTCTGTATGTCTGTCTGCCTGCCTGCCTGTCTGTCTGTCTGTCTGTCTGTCTGCCTGCCTGTCTGTATGTCTGTCTGTCTGCCTGCCTGCCTGTCTGTCTGTCTGTCTGTCTGCCTGTCTGCCTGCCTGTCTGTCTGTCTGTCTGTCTGTCTGCCTGTCTGTCTGTCTGTCTGCCTGCCTGTCTGTCTGTCTGTCTGTCTGTCTGTCTGTCTGTCTGTCTGTGTGTGTTTCTGTCTGTCTGTCTGTCTGTCTGTCTGTCTGTCCACTTGCCAAAAATACAGGGGAAATTGGTCATCAGGACATGTTCCAGATTAAGGCCATTAAGTGGGAATGTCTCTTTAACAACAGAAGCTGACATGAACCAAATAGCCTCTTGAAGCAGATGGCCAGACTTGCAGGCCAAACACAATGTTTTTTCAAGTCCTGAGCAATGTAGTGTCTTCTTTCAAAATAGTATAAATTAAAGGTAAAACATCTACATTAAGGTTTAGCTCTAGCTCTCAGCTGTATATAAACACTGGTTTGTACAGACAGATAGTGGACGGGCACCAATGGGTGTGTGTGTGTGTGTGTGTGTGTGTGTGTGTGTGTGCGTGCGTGCTTTGGTCCCACAAATGTTCTCAACCAAATCGCTGGGAGTCTGGGACTTTAGTGAACCAGTTTCAGCAACAACCATTTTTTGTCAGATAGATAGATAAATGGATGGATGGAGAGATAGATAGATAGACAGACAGACAGACAGACAGACAGACAGACAGACAGACAGACAGACAGACAGATAATCTGATGACAGTAAAAGGGGGGAAACAAACAACATTCTTGTGGGCATTCTTTCAGTCCAGGGCCATTACACATCTCAGTGCATGTTAGCAATTTTCCACAGAGTTATAGTTACATGAACTTCTTGGAAATGAAGGAACTGTGATTGTTAATACCACAAACAAATGCCGGAGTGGTTTATTGGTGCTGTCATGGCCCAGGATAGAATTAGCACCAGATGCTAACAACATAGCGGAGAATAACGTAGTGCATCTCAGGAAGCAATTATTCTGTTTGCTAGCAGTGAGGTAATATGTGGTGAGGCTCTTTTTTATTTATTTTTGTTCGAGCATTTAGGATGGCTTAGCTAACAGGCTAGCATTCAGGGTCAATTCATGTAAAAGAGTACCTGAAGAAGAGTGTGTATACCAGTGACAGACAGACAAACAGACAGACAGACAGACAGACAGGCAGACAGACAGACAGACAGACAGACAGACAGATAGATAGATAGATAGATCGATAGATCGATAGATAGATAGATAGATAGATAGATAGATAGATAGATAGATAGATAGATAGATAGATAGATAGATAGATAGATAGATAGATAGATAGATAGATAGATAGATAGATAGATAGATAGATACTTTGATGAAAGCAACACCTAGGTTGAAAAAAAAATATTATTGTGGGCATTATGCATAAAAAAAAGTTTGAAAATATAAATTATTCATTGATTTAATTAATTTTATTTTCCCTCCAGTTCCGCCCAACATAAAGGGTGAGGAGGTGAATGCCACGGTGATGCTGGGACGTCCGGTGGAGCTGCACTGTCAAAGCGACGCCATCCCTCCACCGACCCTCGCCTGGCGCAAAGACGGACGACCGCTCTACAGAAAGCCTGGTCTCACTGTGTCTGCTGACGGGAGTGTGCTCAAGGTACACACATGGTTTCTTTTTTAATGATTTTATTTTCATGAATTAATAGTTTTCACTTAGTTTTCGAGTTCAGAGGAACTTGCAGATTGTGTTTATTCTAGCGCAAAGACATTACGGAAAACTATAAAATAGCATTATTTGCACTGATGGTCTTGTTTGCTGTTACATGTAATTTATGATCATCAGAGGAAAATTGAGGAATATTTTCAGAAATATTTAAAATTTCCTTGTAGCACCTTTTAAATAAATATCCTTTACAGCATCAGTGTATTGTTTCCACATCTTATGATTTATGTATGACTAATGGCATTAGGTGGATAGCGCCCAGGTGCAGGATTCTGGCCGGTATTCCTGTGAAGCCACAAATGTTGCTGGTAAAACAGAAAAGAACTACAACCTGAATGTCTGGGGTGAGTTATCTTGATATTTAAATTAAGATGCTTTACCTTTGTTTGGCGTCTCATTTTAGGTTTTTTCATTCATTCCAATGGACGAAAAAAATTACCATTTATTTGTTTTACTTGTTCTATTTCTTATGATCCTATAAATGTAAAAAAAAAAAAAAAAAAAAAAATGTAATATTCTTCGTGATTATTAAGTAGTTTCTGAATGGGTTTAATAATTTTTTTTTTTTATATTTTTTTTTTGAGATTTGTTGTTGAAAAAAGGAAAAAACAATAAATATATTGATAACAAATATTTTATACATTTTCCATTTTATATTTTCAGCAGTGTTTTTGCTTGGTTAGTCTCACCCTTTTTTAACCCCCCAGCGAAATGCACCTGGATGCAGTTTGAATGAGACGTGAGCGCCCCCTTATGGTGTGTTTTCATATCAAGTCAAGTCAAGTCAAAGTTTTGTGTTGTCAGTTCTGATAAATGCAAGACACACATCAAAATGCCGTTTATCACTGGCCCACGGTGCAATAGGAACAATAGAAAATATAGAGAAGAACAAGATAAACATAAACAATATTTACATTAGATACATTCTAAATACTAAGTAGTGCAAAGGAATGTTTTGTACAATATAAAACAGTATATATAGAATAGAAAGTATGAAGTAGATAAGTTCAATTGAAATGTGCAATGTGATGAAAAATATTTACAATCATTTTATTTATTGCAGTTTCTCCCAGTATCCGTGGGTCCGAGGAGGTTTCCCAGATGAATGTGATTGAAGGAAGTCTCATCACTCTGGTGTGTGAGTCCAGTGGCATACCGCCCCCCAGCCTGACCTGGAGGAAGGACGGTAAGTCTGTGTGTGTGTGTGTGTGTGTCTGTATGTGTGTGTGTAGGGGTGTGTGTCTGCGTGTGTGTGTGTAGGGGTGTGTGTCTGCGTGTGTGTGTGTGTAGGAGCGTGTGTGTCTGCGTGTTTGTGTGTGTGTGTGTGTGTGTGTGCGTGTGTGTGTGTTATAGATAACAAAGTAAAACAAAAGAACATAAAAAACAATAATCTGACTGCAACTAAAACAGTAAATTATTTTTGAATGTGTTTGTATGTTAACCATAATCGATAACCATTTATTGTGTGTGTCCCAAATGTCTGTCTGTCTGTCTGTCTGTCTGTCTGTCTGTCTGTCTGTCTGTCTGTGTGTATTGTGTGCCCCAGGTTCTGAGGTGAAGTCAGACCAGAGAGTCAGGGTTTTGTCTGGTGGTCGTCAGCTGCAGATATCCAGTGCTGAGCGGACAGACACGGCTTCATACACCTGCACAGCCTCCAGCCCCGCAGGCACCACAACCAAAGAGTACAGCCTACAGGTCTATGGTACGTGTGTCAAGACATATCTGTCAACTGTCATTAGCCAAGTCGATTCAGTTGCTATTTTTAACTGATCTACTTTTGTATCAAAACAGACAACATATGAGCAACTCCTTCTGTAATAACCTTCAGAATAGTGCTAGAATGATAATGGAAAGTTGTGTTGATGCAACTTCTTTATAAGTTTGGATTTTTGGTTCAACTGGTAGCAAGGAGTCAAAAATATACCAATTCTTGACAAAACATTTTTTTTTGCTTGCAGTGTCTCATCTTAAATAGACAAGGGAGAAGTTATATTTTTCATAATGGCTAAAACATCCTGCAGAACTGGATCCATCTACATTGTGATTGACAGTTTTACACACACAAAATATATCCAGCAAATAGTTTAAAGTCGTACAGTGTGAAATGATGCAGAACCATTGGCGATATTTACTTACCAGATGTTCGCTGTTGACAGAGTCAGTAAGTAAGAACAGAAAGTAAGTGAGTAAAATTGTATTTATAAATCACTTTTAAAAACACTCAGTTAAAAAGTACTTAACACACAAACATGCACAAATACATCTTGTGTGAATGTCGATAGTTAGCCTGCTATCGGTGTGTGAATGGTAACGTGGGAAAGGAAAACAGGTCTCTCTTGTAAAAGAGTCTTCGGTCTCAATGGGATTTACCTGTATAAATAAAGGTTAAAAAAAAAACATCTGAACAAAATAAATAAGAATAAACAAGAATTACAATAACCCTTTATTACATGAAGTATAAAACTTATGTTTAAAAATCTTTTTTTTTATCAGGTGCACCAACTCACATGCTTTTTCTGCTTTTACTTTGCTTTAATCCCGATAAAGGGTTTTTTACTGGGAGTTTTTTCTCAGCCGAGCTAAGGGTCTAAGGGCAGGGTGTCAAACTGTATGGAATGTAAAGTCCACTGAGGCAAATTTCTATTTGTGATAACGGGCTGCTATACAAATGAAACTGATTTGATTTAATTTGATTTTCTCCCTTCAGTCCGCCCGTCCATCAAACGCACTGAGGGCGGAGACGGAGATGACGTTGCCGTGACGAGAGGCGGTGACGTCACTCTCCAGTGTGCTGCGGAGGGCGTGCCCCGACCGGCCGTCACATGGCTGAAAGACGGCCGGCCAATCACAGGCCAGCACGGGGCCAAGGTGCTGAACGAAGGCCGACTGCTGCAGCTTAAAGACGCCAAGGTGTGTGATGAGAGATATAGAATATTGTATTTCTCTTGTATGTCTCCTGACTGAAATGTTAGATTCCTCAAATGCTTATTCCACGACCTCTCAGACTGGCTACACCTTTTCTATTGTCTTATACTCAGACCTTATACCCCTGCTGTGTTGATTAGGCTGTATCAGAGCTTCCCCCCTCCCCCCTCACATGACTGGCCAATCGAAACATTGTTGTTTATGATGAACTGAAGCGCATTGTTGTAAAAGTTTAAAGTATGTGACTTGCTGTCTGATCTATGCTATTGTTGACCCTGGAAGCATCTGTGCTACTAGGGTCAGGGATAGACCTTAATTTCTAAGGACCCAGGAACATGAATCCTCTATTCTTTGATTAAATAATCTGCTTGATCAATAGAGCCCTAAGATCTCTGTTTTCTCCTCACAGGTGTCTGACACGGGACGCTACACCTGCATCGCTGTTAATGTCGCGGGACAGGCCGACATTAAGCATGACATCAGCGTACATGGTATGCATCAACTCAATTTAAAAGGGAGAGGGAAAGGGAAAGGGAAATATTTTTAAAGTGGGGTTGTATGGGGTCATTATGCAAGCTGTACTGTTGTTGAAGAGGGGGCCAGCAGAAAAATGTTACAAAATAAATACATATAATATATGTTCCATTGTACGCTTAATGTAGAATTTTAGATAAGATGTATCTATAAAGTATATAAAATACAAAAAAAAAAGCATCTCTCCCCTCAGTCCCTCCTAGTATAATCGGCCAGGTAAATGTTAAAGGGACACAATAACTACTGACTATAAGTACCTTATTTTTTTTTTTTTTTTTTTTTTAATAATTTTGGTTGCAATCACCAATTTCTTCGTTTTTGAGAGGAGAGCTGCCATCCATCTCAACATCTAAAATATTCTTTCGATCCCTTTCTTTCATCTCTCAGTCCCTCCCAGTATAATCGGCCAGGTGACGGTTCCAGAGAATGTGAGTGTTGTGGTGAAGAACCCTGTTGCTCTGAGCTGCGAGGCCTCGGGCATCCCGCTGCCTGCCATCACCTGGATGAAGGACGGCCAACCAATCAAGGCTTCTAGCTCTGTGCGCGTCCTCTCAGGTAAGTTCTGGTCTAGTTTTGCTTTATTTTATTTTATTTTATTTAAAGATTATTTTTGGGCTTTTTTTATGTTTTATTAACCTGTTTGGAGAGACGGTTGAAATGGGGCAGAGAGGGGAATGACATGCAGAGAACGACCCGGGCTAGATTCTAACAAGGGTCTGCTGTGAAGAGGACTGAGCCTCTATGGGCGGGACGCTCTTACCACTACACCACGAGCCCCCCTCTTTATTTATTTTTTGACACAACTTCAAACCTTTACCACTCATTCATACTTCATCCTATAAACTTTGTTCAACATTCAAAGTGTTCAGCCACTTTCATACATTCATTGTGTCATACAACATTCAAATCACATTTATAGTATTCAAATTATGCAGCCTTGTTTGAAGGCATGTAAAAAAAAATCATCGTATGAGATTTTTTACAATGGAATCGGATGGGACGGAATATCCAGAGCTGAAGAGTTACTTAACAGTAACAGTGTAGAACTTCTGAAAAAAATATTTTTCTTGTTTTGTGTGCCAGACATGTTCAAAGATCCATAAAATAAATAAGGCAAGGCAAGTTTATTTCTTTAGCACAATTCAGACACAAGGCCATTCAAAGTGCTTTACAGGGGCAAGATTAAAATTCATCAAGTATAGAATACACATTAGAACAGCGCATGAGAAATAAAACATTTAAATAAAATAAAAATGACAGGTTAAAAGTGAAACAGAAAAGATTTCAGATTTGATTTAAAGGAGCTGAGAATTGCAGCATACCTCAAGTTTTCTGGGAGTTTGTTCCAGATATTTGGTGCTTAGTACAGTGTCCCATTCATGAAGGGAACAGGCTCAAAGACAGTGAAGCACAGATAATATGAGTGACTTTCCAAAAGACTAACTGAGTTCGAAAGGCCAAGCAGTTGCAATACATCACCAGTAATAACATGTAATAGGATCATCCGAACTCGGGCCAAGCGCAACAGACGGAGAGATTTGTGAGGGGAAAGACAAACGGGAGCAATTGATTTGAATTGTGTTTTTAAAACATTTAAGAAGATGAATGAGGTGCTTCCAAATTAATCCCCGGCCCCTGAAGGGATAGCAGCATACTTACTAAAACGCTTATGCAGAGCTAGTAGTACCACGCTTTTTCTGCCAAGCACTTCCATTTGGTTTTTGACTTAAGGTACAACTTTTGAGCTCAGGATAAGGGCAAATGTCAATGTTTTAGATAACTTTCATTAA
Organism: Hyperoplus immaculatus; assembly: GCA_949357725.1. NCBI lineage: Eukaryota > Metazoa > Chordata > Actinopteri > Uranoscopiformes > Ammodytidae > Hyperoplus > Hyperoplus immaculatus. Next base: position 1,725,384 of record OX442357.1, on the reverse strand, counting down.
AACAAAGTGCTTGTAATGCGATGATACTCTTGTGGCTTGCTGGTTTAGTTAGTTTATTAAGATCCCCAACAGCACATACCAAAAGGAATCTATTTAATCATGGAAAAAATGGATACGCCTCAAAGTCCATTTCCAATATTCAAGATCATTAAAAGTATATAATCTAGTGTTCTCCACTATTTCTTGTGTAAATAAATAAACTTTACATTTTTTGAATTTTCAATGCTTTATGTATAGGGCAGAGAGACAGAGTTGAAATGGGGTAGAGAGGGGAATCACATGCAGAGAACGACCCGGGCTGGATTCTACCCTGGGCCTGCTGTAAAGAGGACTGAGCCTCAAGGGGGTGGACGCTCAATTTTAACTTTTTATGTAAAAAGTATTTTATCACTTTCTGAAATCGAAAAATTGGTATTGAATTCCATGTCAAGATGTAGTCAAAGGGGGGAGGCTTGCGTCGAGGTGACTGAAATACAGTCAGCATATCAGTTATCCAAGTGACATACTGCACATTCGGATAGTAGGTTCATAGTGCGGTATTCACACAGTCTCAATGTTTGTCCCTGTTTTCTCAGGAGGTTCTCATGAGCCCTGTTGAAAAAAAAAGTTGTTTTTAAAGATGTACGCCATTTTGTCTTGTGTCTCATCAAACCGGCTGGCTTTGGAAATGTTTTAACAGCTGTGAGACTCTGAGTCTGAATTATTTCTGATAATTGATCCCATTTTTCAAAGATGGCCGAAGAAATGTTATTTAGACATTAGACATCCTCCGGGGTGTTTTCCTTTAATGGGATACAATGTCAGGTTCATGGCTGACTTTAGCCTCTGAAAACATTCCATGATGATAATAGATGGATGGTCAAAATGTGGCCTGGTTTGATCTTCAGAGTTGAAAGAGCCCTTTGCACTGATTGCTCCTGTAACCATTTCACATAGGAACTGCCCCGGACCGCTGACACTTTCAAGTCCTTGCTTAAACTTTTTGGAAATTAGTTTGTAACCTATGAAGGAGTAATTAAAGGAATACTTCACCCATACGGAACCGGAGTTCTATCATTATAAAATTGCTATTATTATATAATGAATGAGGTTTTTCTTCCCTCAGTCTTTCCTCAGTCTTCCCTTGGCCCAGCTCTCCTGTTAATCCTAACCCTACATTTTGGGGTAGAATGTGGGTTAGACAGTAAGACCATAAAACACTCTTTCTGCCTTTTGTCAGGCTAAGATGAACCAATTTAAAAAAAAAATAGCACATTTATACTACATAGGATCTCAGAGTTCAATACACCTTCATATTTAAACCGGTGAAGTGGGTCTTTAAGTTAAATAGGCTATATAGTCCTCCCCTCTTTTCCCCACCTCAACTCTGTTTCTCCAAAATATCTCTAATAAAGAAAAAATGCCACAAATAAATAACCTTTAAAAACAATACATTTTATATAACATATACAATAAAATAACAGTATAATAACAATATCCATTTTCCCTTGCTGTCCAGGGGGCCGCAGCCTGCGTCTGATGCACGCTGCAGTGGAGGATGCTGGGAGATACACCTGTATCGTCTCCAACAGCGCCGGAGAGGAACGCAAGAACTTTGACCTTGACATCCTTGGTAATATAACATATAATAAACATCTTGTATTCTAAGTTTTTTAATAATAATAATAATGGATCGGATTTATATAGCGCTTTTAATCACACTCAAAGCGCTTTACAGGGTTCCAGGTTCCATTCATTGGTAAACTATGGTAGTAGCCACAACTGCACTTTGGCATTTTGTTAGAATCATCAAATTCACTGTAAAGACTAAAGGTGGAGTCAGTTGATTCTGGAGAAAGCCTGTTTTAACTTTTTGTCAAAATATGTCAATAAATCTCCTCATGATTTGCTTACCTGAATGTACTGTGTTTGCACCTAAAAAAAAATCTACACAGGTTAGGCTCTGTAGACCGTAAACTCAGACCGACCAAATACTATTTTAAAGTCTGTGTTGGGTCAAGAGTGAAAGCACTTTAGTTAATAGGAAGAACATTTTTCATAAATTAAAAGTTTAACAAAATAATACCATCTAAATGTCTTGGTCAGGATGGGAGTAAACCACTTTTTACTGAATGGGAAGCCAGTGAGATCCATGTTATTGATTTTAAGTTTTAATTCTACAGTTCCTCCGAGCATTGTGGACGGAGGGTCTGTGGTGGACACTAAAGTCAAGGAGAAACACAACATCACTCTCACCTGTCAGGCCTCAGGTAAGCAAATGTTTCTCTTTTTTGTAGAATGACTCACGACTGATTTTGTTTTATTTCTGCTGCTTTTTTTTAATATCTCTGAAATGTGCATTTTTAAAAGTGCTTAATAAAGTTATTATTATTATTATTATTATTATTATTATTATTATTATTATTATTATTATTATTATTATTATTATTATTATTATTATTATTATTATAAATCACACACACATATTCTCTGTATATCGTCACTGTGGTGAAGTGGGTAGGGGGCGGTGGCCCCCTACCCACTTCCAGTTTCTTCCAGTGCCTCCTTCCATTGGCGGTCCCTAAAGTATCTCAACCTTAAATTGCTCCTGATGGTTAGCCTGCTATTGGTGTATGAATGTGTGTGTGAATGGTAACGTGGGAATGGGAACAGGTCTCCCTTGAAAAAAAGTCTCCGGTCTCAACAGGATTTACCTGTATAAATAAAAGTAAAAACATTTTTTTTTTGATAAAAACTTCCAGGTAACCCGGTGCCGGATATTAAATGGCTGAAGGACGGCCAGCTGTTGGTGCCTGACACACGGCACCAGGTTTCATCTCACGGTCGTTTCCTTCAGATCTCCGGAGCTCAGGTGTCGGACACCGGCCGCTACAGCTGCCTGGCCTCTAACCTCGCAGGGGATCGAACCCGCCACTTCAACCTCAACGTGCTGGGTAAAAAAACACATCACTTTGTTCATTGCAAAGATTTTAAATCTGGTTTTATCCAAAATCTATATTTTTAGTTTTTTTTAAAGAGAGGCAAGTGTAGGCATAAAGAGTTAGATATTGACAAATTAGCATTGTTGTTCAAACATTTCTGAAAAAAATTAAATACAAAAGATGCCGCTATCGGTGTATGAACGGTAACGTGGCAATTGGAACATGTCTCCCTTGAAAAAGAGTCTCTGCTTTCAATAGGATTTATCTGTATAGATAAAGGTTAAAAATATATATATATCCATTTTTCTTTGTCCAGTTTCTCCCACCATAGCTGGCTCAGTTTATCTCCAACCCACGGTGCAAAAGGAACAATAAATGCAGTAGAATATGATAAAGATAAAAAATTTTATTTACAGTAAAACATTTCTGAATACTAAACTCATGTTGTAGATTTGATTGCTTTGTGCTTAATTCCATTTTTCTTTGTGTAGTGTCTCCCACCATAGCCGGCTCAGGCCCTGACGGCTCAGCAGAGGAGGTTACAGTGACTCTGAGCAGCCCGACCTCTCTGCTGTGTGAGGTCCAGTCCTACCCGCCCGCCCTCATCACATGGCTGAAGGACGGAGCTACCTTTGAGTCCGGCCGCAACGTCAGGGTGCTGCCAGGTTTGACCAAGGAATATATACTCGTGTGTGTGTGTTTTTATTTTTCCTTCTTCTTTTTTAATGCCAGGTTTGACCACAGTCCACGTTCAAATTACAGTAGTACAGAGTAGGACAGAATATGTATATTCGTATTGCTCTGTTTGTGTGTGTGTGTGTGTGTGTGTGTGTGTATGTGTTTGGGAGGGGATGTTAAGGCTTGTTTATTTTTTCCTTCTTTTTATAATTTTCACAGGCGGGCGGACCCTGCAGATTCTCAATGCCAAAGAGGAGGATGCTGGGAGATATACCTGTGTGGCTACTAACGAAGCCGGGGAGACGCTGAAGCACTATGAGGTCAAGGTTCATGGTGAGATTCCTGCATCTTTGAAATAATAATAAAGGATAAAAGCTTTACTGTACATATAGCAAAACCCTGTTCTAGCATAGCCTAATGCAATGTAATATTAATTCATAATAATCATTCTGTTTTTGCATGTTATTAAAAAAAAGAATAATAAAAATTGTTATACTTTATTATAGGAGCAAAAAATAGTTCATCATCTTACTGTTATTGATCACATATACAGAATCCTACGCATTTTTTTGTGTGAAAAAATTATATAAAATAAAGAAAAATAAAGAAGATAAATAAAAATTAAGGAGAAGAAAAAGTTTTATTCATACATATATACATAAATGATGTGTAACAGCAAATGAGACCATCATCAAAAATAAATTAAAAAATGAAAACATTTTCTGGCCTGTAGTTCCTCCTCAGATCAATAAGAATGACATCCCAGGAGAAGGGCTGGCCCCTAAAGAGGTGAAGATCAAAGTCAACAGCACCCTGACCCTGGAGTGTGCGGCTCAGGCCTATCCCACCCCCGCACTGCAGTGGTACAAGGACGGACAGGTACATGTTATATATTTTTTGGAATTAAATGGTAAATGGACTAAAATGGTTATAGCGCTTTTTAGCCGATTTTCTCAGCCCCAAAGCGCTTTACAATTCTTAACACATTCACCCATTCAAACACACGATCTATGGCTACTGCCATCATACACCGATGGCAGTAGCTGCCATGCAAAGCGCTCTCTGAACCATCGGGAGCAATGTGGGGTTCAGTGTCTTGCCCAGGGACACTTGGACATGGTTTTTGTATTATTATTTTTATTTGGTTTAATTTTTTAATTTAATAAAAAAAAAAAACTCTAAAGCTACTCTTATTGATGCACTTTTTTCCCCCTTTAGGTCCTGCGGGCAGACGAGCATGTGTCCATAACAGCCAACGGTCGTATTGTTCAGATCAAACAAGCTCAGGTGTCAGACACTGGGCGTTACACCTGCGTAGCCACCAACATAGCCGGAGAGGATGAGAAGGACTTTGATGTAAATATACAAGGTGAACTGGGTGATGTGCTGTGCTGTGTCTATTTGTGAATTGTATTGGGCTCCAAGAATATTGTTGCACCGTAATGTGTTGTTTTTTAAATTGTTTTATTGTATTACTAAAACAGCATGGTGACAATCGCTCATTTCACTGCAAACATAATTTGTGCTTTTAAAATAAAACTATTAATTTTACTGTCAACATCCTTTGAGATAAATGTGATAGAGTATAAGGGAAGAAGAGAGAAGGAAAGAATGTAGGAAAACATATTACCGGTAAACTAATCCAACCTATCTAATGGCAGTGCCATTGTCACCCACTGTTTGTCTCAGGTGTTGGGCTGTGCTACACACAGTAAATAGAAATGTATAAGTACATTTGGTAAACTGATATTTTGCCGAATTCATTGGAAAGATAAAAATGTCTTGAAAGGCTTAATACAGGGCCGTGCAGGTTTAGAAGCATATCATCTGCGTAGAGGGATACCTAGTTCTACGAGCCATTTCTCCATATTTCCGTCAATAGCAATTTATGTTTACCTTGTGCTGATTTACCAAATGATTAAGCATTTTCTTATTTACTGAAAGAAGTAGACTATAATTCACAAGATGCTCCACGTTCCTTATTTTAATGCAGGGGGGAAAAAAACTTCTGAAATATCTACTCAAACTTCTTGAAAAAATCTTATCATATTCCCGACTTTTCCCTTGTAAAAATTATGACTTTTATAGTTATTTATTTATGTATTTATTTATATATTGTAGATTAATGAGTCACAGCCTTGGTTTTGTTTTCCAATCTCAAAATAAAATCTCCCTAAATTCTCAAGTCGCTTTAAAACACTTTTCCATTTTTTTTTTTTTTTTCTTCTATACAGTTCCACCAAATTTCAACCGGCGTGGAGATGGCTTTGGTGACACCTCGTCTAACCCAGGCTCTACGGGGGACGTCCGGGATGTTATACTCAATAACCCAATCTCTCTGTACTGTGAGACCAATGCTGTGCCCCCTCCCACTCTCACCTGGTACAAAGACGGAACAGTGCTAACCTCCAACGACAAAGTTCTGATCTTGCCAGGTGAGATGAAGTAAAGAAAATGGAAAGAGAGAGAGAGATAGCGAGAGAGAGAGAAAATACATGGAATGAGTTAAGTTATCTTTATAAGTCAATTTACACAAGGCACATTGAGACTTGTCTTTTAGTACTATATATCCCCTCTCAAGTTATTACACTTCGGAGGGGGTCAGAGCACAGGGTCAGCCATAGTACAGCGCCCCTGGAGCAGTTTAGGGTTAGGTGTCTTACTCAAGGACACAATGGTATAGATGGTGGGCAACCGTAGATGTAATACCAGCCACCACTAGTTTTACAACTAACACCCTCCTGTCCGGTGCCGGGGATCCAACCAGAGACCTCATGGTTACTGGAAGGAACCAGAGACCTCATGCTGACTGTGAGGAACCTGAGACCTCATGGTTACTGGGAGGAACCAGAGACCTCATGGTTACTGGGAGGAGGAACCAGAGACCCCATGGTTACTGGTCGGCCCCTCTTCACTCTAGTCCATCCTACCATCTATTACTAAAGTGTATTGTTTTCAGGTGGACGGGTGCTCCAGATTCCCAGATCCCAGGCTGATGACTCCGGCAGGTACACGTGTGTGGCCGTCAACGAAGCAGGAGAAGACTCCATACAGTATGACGTCAGAGTATTATGTGAGTAAAAACACCTTTTCTTAAATGTACAGTATGAGTGTCTGGTCTTGGAATATGACACACACAGAGACACAGACACACACAGACAGACAGACAGACAGACAGACACACACACACACACACACACACACACATACACTCAAAAACACACACACACATACACACAAAAACACACACACACACTGCCTTTCAACACCCTCAACATACAGTATAATGTGACAATATGCCATGAATCCCTGCTCATTTTTGTCTTTTCTTTTTCCCCCTGTTTTTTTAATATCTCAAATGTGTTCACAGGTAGAGCCATGTCCCCCACAAAACTGCTTTTGTCACGACTCTCCAACCTGTTTTGTCATTGACCACATCACTTATTAGTAAAAAGAATAAAAATTAAAACAGTTTCTAATTGTGCATTTTCTGTCCTTCAAAAAGTGCCCCCGATCATCCGGGGAACTGACAGCGATTTGCCCGATGAGGTGACGGTGTTAGTGAACAAAACGACCCAGCTGGAGTGTCAGGTGGAAGGCAGTCCTGCCCCAAAGATCACCTGGTTTAAGGACAGCCAGCGGGTCAGCTCCGACGGGCCGCATAGAATCATCTCCATTGGACGAACACTTCAGGTAACATGGGCTAAACTATTTTTTTTGGCATTTTCAAGCTTTATTAGATAGTACAGAGTTGAAATGGGGTCGGATTTGAAATGCGACCACTGCAACGAAGGCCGGAGCCAATATGTTACGAGCTTTATCCACTACGCCACCGGAGCGCCCAACATAATAATTAGTTTAATAATTCATACCCTTTATGGTTAGTGTCTGTAACAAATATAAATAGTCCAAAGGCCATGAAATAAATACTACATTTATGAAGTTTATATTGCATATTGCATTTGTGTTTTTTCTTAACTTTTTCATGCTTATACTGTATATTGATTGTCGAGATAATTTTTTTTTTTAAATAATTGAATAAAATATTATGACTGACTGATCTGTTTTATGAGATTCATGACACATTTTATTATGTGTAAAGTACTGGATGATTGATTAATTGATTCATGGAGATTAAATTTAAAATGTATACATTGGTGGACTAAAACTACAGCTCTGGAAAAAAATAAGAGACCACTCCAAATGTTCAGTGTCTCATACATACATACATACATCTTCAACCGCTTATCCGAAATCGGGTCGCGGGGGCAGCAGCTTGAGCAGGGAACCCCAAACTTCTCTTTCCCGGGCCACATCAACCAGCTCTGACTGGGGGATCCCGAGGCGTTCCCAGGCCAGTGTGGAGATATAATCTCTCCACCTAGTCCTGGGTCTTCCCCGAGGCCTCCTTCCAGCTGGACGCTCCTGGAACACCTCCCTAGGGAGGCGCCCTGGGGGCATCCTTACCAGATGCCCGAACCACCTCAACTGGCTCCTTTCAACGCAAAGGAGTAGCGGCTCTGCCCCGAGTTCCTCACGAATGACTGAGCTTCTCACCCTATCTCTAAGGGAGACGCCAGCCACTCTCCTGAGAAAACCCATTTCGGCCGCTTGTACCCGCGATCTCGTTCTTTCGGTCATTACCCAGCCTTCATGACCATAGGTGAGGGTAGGAACAAAGATCGACCGGTAGATCGAAAGCTTTGCCTTACGACTCAGCTCTCTTTTCGTCACAACAGTGCGGTAAAGCGTATGCAAAACCGCCCCTGCTGCTCCGATTCTCCGGCCAATCTCACGTTCCATTGTTCCCTCACTCGAAAACAAGACCCCGAGGTACTTGAACTCCTTCACTTGGGGTAAGGACTCATTCCCTACCTGTAGCAGACAATCCATCGGTTTCCTGCTGAGCACCATGGCCTCAGATTTAGAGGTGCTGATCCTCATCCCAACCGCTTCACACTCGGCTGCAAACCGATCCAATGAGAGCTGAAGGTCACAGGCCGATGATGCCATCAGAACCACATCATCCGCAAACAGCAGAGATGAGATCTTCAGACCACCAAACTGCAACCCCTCCCCACCACGACTACGCCTTGATATCCTGTCCATAAATATCACAAACAGGATTGGTGATAAAGCGCAGCCCTGGCGGAGGCCAACCCCCACCGGAAACGAGTCCGACTTACTACCGAGAACCCGTACACAGCTCTCGCTTTGAGCGTACAGAGATTGGATGGCCCTGAGAAGAGACACCCTCACCCCATACTCCCGCAGCACCCCCCACAGTATCTCCCGGGGAACCCGGTCATAAGCCTTCTCCAGATCTACAAAACACATGTAGACTGGATGAGCAAACTCCCAAGCTCCCTCTAGGATCCTTGCGAGAGTGAAGAGCTGGTCCGTTGTTCCACGGCCAGGACGGAATCCGCATTGTTCCTCTTCAATCTGAGGTTCGACTATCGGCCGAACCCTCCTTTCCAGCACCTTGGAGTAGACTTTGCCGGGGAGGCTGAGAAGTGTGATACCTCGGTAATTGGCACACACTCTCTGGTCCCCCTTTTTGAAAATAGGAACCACCACCCCGGTCTGCCACTCCTTCGGCACTGTACCCGACTTCCACGCAATGTTGAAGAGGCGTGTCATCCAAGACAGCCCCTCCACACCCATTGCTTTCAGCATTTCTGGACGGATCTCATCAACCCCCGGGGCTTTGCCACTGTGGAGTTGTTTGACTACCTCAGTGACTTCCACCAGGGAAATTGACGATGATCCCCCATCAGCCTCCAGCTCTGCCTCCAACATAGAGGGCGGGTTAATCGGATTCAGGAGTTCCTCAAAGTGCTCCTTCCACCGACCGACCACCTCCTCAGTTGAGGTCAACAGCGTCCCATCCTTACTGTACACAGCTTGGATGGTTCCCCGCTTCCCCCTCCTGAGGTGCCGGACGGTCTTCCAGAAACACTTTGGTGCCGACCGAAAGTCCTTCTCCATGGTTTCTCCGAACTTCTCCCACACCCGCTGCTTTGCCTCTGTCACGGCAGAGGCTGCAGCCCTTCGGGCCTGTCGGTACCTTGCAACTGCCTCAGGAGTCCCCCGTGATAACATATCCCGGAAGCACTCCTTCTTCAGTCGGACGGCTTCCCTGACCACCGAGGTCCACCACGGCGTTCGAGGGTTACCGCCCCTTGAGGCACCTAAGACCTTGAGACCACAGCTGCCTGCCGCGGCTTCAGCAATGGAAGTTTTGAACATCGACCACTCGGGTTCAATGCCCCCAACCTCCACAGGGATGCTAGAAAAGCTCTGCTGGAGGTGCGAATTAAAGATCTCTTGAACAGGGGCCTCCGCCAGACGTTCCCAGTTCACCCGCACTACCCGTTTGGGCTTACCAGGTCTGTCCAGAGTCTTCCCCCACCCTTTGACCCAACTCACAACCAGATGGTGATCAGTTGACAGCTCTGCCCCTCTCTTCACCCGAGTGTCCAAAACATGCGGCCTCAGATCAGATGATACGATCACGAAATCGATCATCGACCTTCGGCCTAGGGTGCTCTGGTACCATGTACACTTATGAGCATCCTTATGTTCGAACATGGTGTTCGTTATAGACAAACCATGACCAGCACAGAAGTCTAACAACAAACGACCGCTCGGGTTCAGATCGGGGAGGCCGTTCCTCCCAATCACGCCTCTCCAGGTGTCTCCATCATTGCCCACGTGCGCGTTAAAGTCTCCCAGCAGAACTATGGAGTCCCCTACCGGAGCCCCATGCAGGACTCCGTTCAGGGTCTCCAAGAAGGCCGGATACTCCGAACTGCTGTTCGGTGCATACGCACAGACAACAGTCAGAGTCTTCCCCCCCACAACCCGGAGGCGTAGGGAGGCTGTTCAGTGTCTCTCGTTTGACTATTTATAGGCATATGTTTGAGTAGAATGAACATTTTGGTTTTATAGTATAAACTATTGCCAACAATTCTACCAAATTCAGAATAAGAATATTGTCATTTAGAGCATTTTCATTAAGTAATTTGGAGATGAAGATTTAAGTTTTTTCCGTAGATGTATTAGCCTGTCTGTGGTTTGCTTTAACAATATTTTGTTGTTATTCTGTAACAATGACAAAATAAACTGAACTGAACTGATCTGTTTTCTTACTGTATGCTGTATTTCTCCCTCTTCCCCAAACATCAGGTGCTGAATGCTCAGGTGTCAGACACAGGGCGCTATGTGTGTGTGGCCGACAATGTGGCGGGAAGCGCTGAAAAATCCTTCAATCTTAACGTTCACGGTGAGTATCGGTGAGAATTTGTGAAAAGATTAACTGGAGATAACTAAGATATATTTACATCTGCTGTCATGGAGATAATAGTAATTAATTCCATTAGCAACTAAGAATGACAAATTAATGTATGTACTCTAGGATACAGTATAATCATAGACGATGCATAACCCAAAACACACAAATTAAATAGTTCATCAAATACGTCTAAAAAAACTTCTCCTTTTCTCATTTAAGTTGTAGTAAGTTAACATACAGTAAAGGAAAAAGAAGTACAGACATATAGAAAAATAAATTATATGATGCCTTGATTTCTGAAGTTAGGTGCTGAATGTGCTACATCGTAGGATTTAATTTTTTGGGTAAATATCTGAAAAACTAATACAAAGTTTTGGTAATAAAATGTATATATACATATATATTTATATGTACCTACATTAAATACTAAAATACAGTTTTTTATTCTAAAAGCTTCTATGTTTATTTTCTTCCAGTGCCTCCTTCCATTATCGGCCAGAGTCCAGAGACAGTGAGTGTGGTGGTGAACAACTTTGTGTCCCTCTCCTGTGAGGCGACTGGTTTCCCTCCTCCCACCCTGAGCTGGCTGAACGACCGAGGACCCATTCAGGCCAACACCAATGCACTCATCATGCCAGGTACCACACACTGTCTCCTACAGATCCTTAAAAAGTATGAAAATGCATTGAATTCATTAATCCAAAAAAAAATAAAAAATCCTTAATTAGTATTTAAATGTTTTATGTGGTTTTATTTTTTATTTTTCCCGAAATTTCAATTTAAAATCATAAAAAAATGGAAAAAATAATTTTTTTAAATAATTCACAAATACTTTTAGCATTGAACTTCATGCAGATCAGCATTGCATGATCTGCTCGATACGGCCACAATGCGACTTTTGGCATTTTAAAATAATGATTATAATACCTGGATTTGAGCATGCCATGACCAAACTGAATATTAACAGTAGTTTCTGAATGTGTCTATGTGTTATTGTGCCTGTAGGTGGCCGTACGCTACAGATTCTGAAAGCCAAAATATCTGATGGAGGAAAGTACAGCTGTGTGGCCATGAATGCAGCCGGAGAGGCTTACAAGCACATCTACCTCACTGTTTACGGTCAGTCCACATCCACACTGTCAGTGCTCTGTACTAAATCTAAGGTTCTAGCTTTACATTATAAACTGATTGTAAATGTTGTTTTCTCCTATTATGCTACTCTATTTTTATTCTTATTTTTTTTTAAATACTCAATTTTTGTTTTGTTTTTTTTAAGAACACAAACACACATCTCTTAAAGTGGGCACACAAACAAAAGACAAAATTAAATAAAATAAATAACTATTTTTATTTTTATTTAATAAGAATTTGATTTGATAAAAGTATCAATAAAAAGTAAAAAAATAAAAATATTTATAAACATGAAACTTTCATATATTCTAAATTCATTACACATAAAGTAAAATGAATCTAGAATAAACATACTTTTTCAGAAAGTTGACATTTCTGTTTCTTATAAATCCTTTTTTTGTGTTTGGTGGTTTTATATAAATAATTTTCTAATATGTTGAGATGCCTCCCTCAGTCCCTCCCAGTATCCGTGACAACAGTGGTGACTCTCCCGTGGTGGTGAATGTTCTGGTTGGGAGATCGGTGACGCTGGAATGTGAGTCCAACGCGGTTCCTCCTCCCACCATCACCTGGTACAAGAACGGACGCATGGTGACAGAATCAGCCAACCTCAACATACTGGCAGAGGGACACATGCTCCAGATAAAGGGCTCAGAGGTAAGACACAATAATATATATATACAGCTCTGGAAAAAATTCCCCTTAAAAACATGCCAACCTGAACATACTGCCATGTTTTCTGTTCTTCTCTGTCATTGTTTTGTTTTTGGCAACATCAACGCCATTGCATTACATTGCATTACATTTTATTTAGCTGGCGCTTTTATCCAAAGCGACTTCCATTAAGTGCATTCAACCATGAAGTTACAAATAAACCAAACTACAAAGTGCCACACGTACAGTAATTGAGGTGTACAAGTGTTTTTTTTTTTTTTGCATTACCATGATGCCGTTAAGTCTTTTTATGGCTGTATTGCTAACAACAATTTATTTTATTTACTTTTTTTGTAACATTTTCCTCTGTTCCTCAGGTGTCTGATACTGGACAGTATGTTTGCAAGGCCACTAACGTCGCTGGACAAGTGGACAAGAACTTCCACTTGAACATCTATGGTAGAATATTTGAAGTTTTCATTTATTTTAAAGTTCATACAAAACAGATTGAGTTACTTTCTAACAATGCTTAACACTAACAATATACTATTTGATATAAAATATATGTCTCTCTCCCTCTCTCTCCCTCTCTCTTCAGTTCCTCCCAGTATTGATGGCCCAGCTGAGGAGACTGTTGTGGAGACCATTAGTAACCCGGTCACCTTCGCCTGCGATGCGACTGGTATCCCTCCTCCCAGCCTCGTTTGGCTTAAGAATGGACGTCCCATAGGTTAGCCTGAATTTAGCTTTAACATAGCTCTACTTAAGTTGTTTTTTTGTCTTTTTGACAACAATGCAAACCAGAAAAAAAAGTATCATATGGTTCCTTGCCAAAAATATTAATCTGTATCTTACATTAAACGTGGCTTCAGTGATTCTGGAAAACGTTTCTTGTCAAAAGCACTTTTTGTCAAAAATAGTGAATGTCTACTCACAATTAGCTACCTGTCTATACATTGTGTGTGTTGAAAAGAAATCCAGTGTTAATGCACAGCCCTGGATTAATACTGGATTTTGACAACAAGCGTTCTCCAGATTGACTGAAATTACCTTCGAAGTTAACAAAAGGGATGAGAGTGGATGTGGCAATGGGCGAAAATATGTATTAGATTCAAGAATTCTTTATTGTCATTGTGTGTTTTGCACACAACGAAGTTTCTGCCGACGGCTCTAGCTTAGATTACACAGTAAAAACAACAAGATATAAAAGTATACATAGTGAAATACTGTGTGCAAATACACACACATATATATATATATATATATATATATATATATATATATATATATATATATATTCACTTTCACTCATTCACACACGCACACCATCTGTCCACATCCGCTCCCTCACTCTCTCACCTAAATACACACACACACACACACACACACTCACACACACACACACACACACACACACACACACACACACATACAAGAGCTTTGTCTTTGTCATCTCATTCATACCTTTTTCAAACCATAACTATATGAACTTCATATTTCTTTAGAGAACTCTGAGTCCCTGGAGATGCACATCTTCTCAGGAGGGAGCAAGCTGCAGATTGCCCGTTCACAGCTTTCTGACAGCGGCACGTACACCTGTGTGGCCTCCAACCTGGAGGGCAAGGCCCGCAAGAGCTACCACCTCACCGTACAAGGTACACACACTCATGCATAGCCTCAGTCATTCAAATAAAGGAAATTAAGCTAATATGATAACTTATACTGAAGACTTTTATGTTTCCTTTTTAACCTGTAATTTTTATTTAATTTAAATGTTTTATTTCTATTCATATTTTTCATTCGCTTTTCTAATGTTTATTTTATACTTGATGTATTTTAATCTTGCCCCTGTAAAGCACCTTGAGTGGCTTTGTGTCTGAAATTGTGCTATATAGATAAATTTGCTTTGCTTTGCTTTTTGCTTTTATACATCTATTTACCAATTCATGGTTTTCATAAGGTACTTTCTAAGACTATACTTCCCTCCAAGTCCATAAGATAATTTTTTATAATTTTTTATTTTAATTTAAAAGGAGACCCGTTTTTATTTTTTATTTTAAACACAACAAAAACACACACACACAAGGAACAGCTGTTTCTGAGTTCAGCATAAGATTATTTGTAAGTATACTTCTCTCTCTAACTAACACATCTATTTAGCAATTCATAAGATCATTTCTAAGACTATATTTCCCTCCCAGTCCCCCCCAGTATCACCGGCTCAGAGCTGCCCAGTGAAGTGGGCGTACTGCTGAATGAAAACATCCAGCTGGTCTGTCGAGCTCAGGGAACCCCGACTCCCACCGTACAGTGGCTGAAAGACGGACAAGTCATCGACAATATGAGGAACACAGGACTCAGGTAACACTACGGACAAAAAGCAATGAACAAAATAAAGAAGAATCTGTCTATCTGTCTATCTGTCTGTCTGTCTGTCTGTCTGTCTGTCTGTCTGTCTGTCTGTCTGTCTGTCTGTCTGTCTGTCTGTCTGTCTATCTATCTATCTATCTATCTATCTATCTATCTATCTATCTATCTATCTATCTATCTATCTATCTATCTATCTATCTATCTATCTATCTATCTATCTATCAGGCGTGCAAAGCCACAGTAAGAAATGCCAGGTGTCTGTTTCCCCATGTGGTAACACACACATGCTGAATATAGCAGCTGCCTGAGCTGAGGTTACATAAGAGTTGTCGTGGCCGAGTGGTTAAGGCGATGGACTAGAAATCCATTGGGGTCTCCCCGCGCAGGTTCGAATCCTGCCGACAACGGCTCAAAGCTTTTCCAGCTGTCGCAAAACAATATAATTAAGATAAAAGGGTGTTGCTCTCTCTCTCTCTATACACAAAAACGCACACTCTCTCTCTCCACACACACACACACACACACACTCTAGACGCTCCCTATCTACCATGTGACTGCAGAAACGCTGTGTGTAAGCAAAGGCCTTATTCAAATGACTCCCTTTAGTTCCGTGCCCGGAATAAAAACCCTGCCTTTCCCCTTTGGCAGTTATTGATACAGACTGAAAAATAGTTAAAGGTTAGAAATACATACATCTGAATAATGCTCTCAAATCCAAATTCCCATGCTCATCTTGAATAAAGAGAGGGAAAAAAGCAGGCTAATTTAAAGACCTACTTCTCTGGTGGAAATATGAAGGTGTATTGAACTCTGAGATCCTATGTAGTATAAATGTGCAAACATTTTAGAAATCGGTTCATCCTAGCCTGAGAAAAGGCAAGAAAGAGTGTTTATGTTCTCACTGTCTAACCCTACATTTTACCATGAGTGTCATCACACATGGGAAAATGTAGAGTTATGATTAACAGGACAGCTGGGCCAAGGGAAGGCTGAGGGAAGAAAAACCTAATTCATTATATTATAATAGCGATTTTGTAATGATATAAAGCCGGTTTGGTATGGGTGAAGTATTTCTTTAATGATAAGTGATGTCATAGTGATGAAAATGATGATTTGTGCCATTACAGTCTGAGTCCTGATGGCAGCACACTCACTCTGACCGAAGCTCAAACCACTGACAGCGGCAAATACACGTGTGTGGCCACCAACAAGGCAGGAGAAGAGGACAGGATATTCAATCTCAATGTATACGGTGGGTCTGATTGAATTGAATTGAATTATTTATTGCTATATAAATAAACTTGCCTTGCATTGCCTTGCCTTTAGAAAAATACATACTTCATTTATCATTTACCCAGTAGATTGAAGTACTTTTTCTAAGTAGCTTAAGTTAAAAGTGCTCCGAGGAACTTTCAGTTTGTGTTAATTTTAGCACCCCCCTTCAGACAAAAGCGGTAGTGTTTTTGTTTACTACGCCAGCTGTTGTTCCTGGGTGAGCGTACCCATGACAAAGGCATTAAGATAAAAAATATAAAAATAGCATTCTTTGCACTGATGGTCTCGTTTGCTGTTACGTGTAATTTTTGATCATCAGAAGAAAAATTAGACTGTTTCAGAAATATTTCAAAGTTCCTCGTAGCACCAAATTAGATCCCTCTGGTCTCCCTAAGAGTACTTTTGCTGTAGTTAAAAAATCATTCCAGTGTGAATTCATTTGTATATGTACATTTTTTCTTTCTTCAGTGCCTCCTGCGATAGACGGCAACAGTGAAACAGCTGATGAGTTGACTACAGTTCTGGACAGTTCTGTTAACCTAGAGTGCATTGCTACGGGCTCTCCCCCGCCCCAGCTCAACTGGCTGAGGAACGGCCTGCCCCCGCCCGTTTCCTCCCACATACGGCTTCTCTCTGCGGGACAGGTGCTCCGGTAGGTCAGTGGACAGTAGTGATGGGTCTGATGCAAACGAACCTGTTCAAAGAGTCTGCTCTTTTAAGTGGTGTCTTTTTTTTTTAAGATAATTTTTTGGCATTTCTAAGCTTTATTAGATAGTTCAGAGTTGAAATGGGGAGACATAGAGAGAGAGGGGGGATGACCTGCAGTAAAGGTCCACGGGTCAGATTTGAACCCGCGACCACTGCAACGAAGGCCGGAGCCGATATCGTACGTGCTCTAGGCCATTTTGTGAAGCAGAGAGGTGTATGAAGCAAGTCAGTGCATCTATTTGGTAATTTCAGAGAGTTACAAGGGTCTGTAAACGCAATGAAAACAATCGGCTATGCAACTTATTGATACATTTTTTTTATTTTTGCTTTTGAATACATCAGAACAAAGGATGTATTGAATAATTTAAGTGATACGGCAAGCTGCCCCCGCCCGTGTCCTCCCACATACGGCTTCTCTCTGCGGGACAGGTGCTCCGGTAGGTCAGTGGACAGGGCTCAACAGGAGTTTGTAACAGATTGCTGCTTATTGAGATAAGATGAGATACACCTTGATTGGCCCAAAGAGAATTTGTCTTGCACTTGGGAACATAAAAAACATATAAACACAAACAGCACGCATACACACAGGCTTAGACAATGATAGACAATAGACAATATAGACATTATAAAAAGATAAAAACTAAACATTCAAAGTGCATAATTATTATTGTCTATCTTATGTGAGCAATTTTTCTGACACATAAAATGTAATTATTGCAAAAGCAGTTTGTTGTATTAGGGTGATACCTAGATGAGCGGTGTAAACGACTCGTCTATCTGAAATCTTGGTAGTTTCACATGTTTTGTACGTAATTTACTTGTGGAATTATGTTTTTTCATATTAGAATTCTTTTTTAAAACCCGCTCTATCCTGCTAGTTTTTCTGCATTTCAATAAGTATGTAAATCACACTGCCTAATGCAATTTCATTATAATGGGTTTGCATTTGGAAGTATTTACTGTACTATACGACAAGCTTACATTTTAATACATTTAAATACAAATAAAAAAAAACGTTTCTGCAACAATAGAAAGTGTAAAAAATGATGTGAGC
This sequence comes from Hyperoplus immaculatus, assembly GCA_949357725.1. NCBI lineage: Eukaryota > Metazoa > Chordata > Actinopteri > Uranoscopiformes > Ammodytidae > Hyperoplus > Hyperoplus immaculatus. The sequence continues at coordinate 1,707,296 of OX442357.1, read as the reverse complement.
TGCTGTATGCATTCTAACGCAAAGGATACTTATTTGTTTTGCCTTTTGGATCTGTCAGGATAACACGAACACAGCTGTCGGACAGCGGCACCTACACCTGCGTGGCATCAAACAGAGCCGGAGTGGACAACAGACACTTTAACCTGCAGGTGCACGGTGAGTCTGAACACTATTCAATCTGAGTGAAGGAATAAATCCCCAAAGAACCATTTTTTTCCTTCTTTATAATTATTTAGTTTCAGACATTTATTAAGGAGATACTCACTGATTTTGACAAACTGACCTTTTTTAGCTGCAACCAACAGCATGTTCAATAAATACTTTTTACCCTTTTTCCACCAAACACCATTCTAAAGACAATAGTTAAGTTGCTTTATTATTCAATGGACATTGAAATTTGTTTTTCTGCATATCCCCTCTCAAGTTACCACACTCCAGAGGGGGTCAGAGTGCAGGGTCATCCATAGTACAGCGCCCCTAGAGCAGTTTGGGGTTAAGTGTCTTGCTAAAGGACACAATGGTAGAGATGGTGGGCACTGTAGACATAATACCAGCCACCAATGTTTTTACTACTAACACCCTCCTGTCCGGTGCCGGGGATCTTACCAGCTACCTTATGGTTACTGGTCGGCCACCTTTTCCTCTAGGCCATCCTACCACCCCTCAATGTTAAGCACTAAATAAAAACCTTTCTAACTGTCTCTTCAGTTCCTCCTGGTCTGGACGGAGCAGGGAGCACAGAGGAGGTTACTGTGGTCAGAGGACACTTGGCTTCCCTGCTGTGTATTGCTGACGGGACGCCCACCCCCACTGTGACCTGGCTCAAAGAAGGGCTGACCCTCTCTCCTGACCCCCACCTCAAACTCCTCAACCTCAATACAACTGTGCAAATCACCCAGGCACAAGTCAACGACACGGGGCGCTACACCTGCGTGGCTAACAACACAGCTGGTCAAGCTAGCCGCCACTTCAATGTGAAAGTGTTGGGTGAGTTAAAAGCAGATTATAAATATTATTCTCCAAATTCAGCTTTTGTATATAATAAAATAGAATGGAAAAGAATATAATAGAATAGAACTTCATTTGCCTTGCAAACAGGGTTAGTGGTATTTGTTTTAGGAACATCAACAGAGGAGGACCCTTCTTCAGGACAGCACATAGTCATAGAAATAAAGTGCATCCATACTACATCTCAAATCTACAGGAGATTATTAAGGCTCAAAATACATTCACTCTGATACAGTGCAGTTATAGGTCTAGCTTTGATAAATAAATAAGCATAGGTGGTCAAAAAGATGCATAATACGTGTTTTAATAATGTTCTACTCATGATTTATTGATTTCTGGAGTATGAATCTGTCTACACATTTGAAATACGTTTGTCATAATTGCATGGAAAAAGAAAAAGAAATATATGTGTTTTTAACTTGTTTTCTTTATACAGACCCTCCACACATTAGGGGCTCTGGTGTACAGGCAGAAGTGTCTGTTGTGGTGAATAACGTGCTGGAGCTCGAGTGTGAGGCCTCAGGGATCCCCACTCCCTCTCTGACCTGGCTGAAAGACGGACGGCCGCTCCCACAGACAGACGGAGTGCGCCTCCTCAGAGGGGGAGAGGTGCTCAGGGCAGCCTCCGCACAGGTCAGTTGAACAGTGCCATATCTCATGTACTAACTCTAGATTGAATCAGATTTTCTTTTCTATTAAAAAAAAACATACATGTAAAATTGGTCAAATATTTTGTTGGTTTTTTACTTTGTTTAGTTTATTCATTCTCCAAAAATCTTGATTTTTTTTCTGAAATACTTTATTTTTGGATTTTTTTTTTCAAGGAACACAAACACACAACTGAAAAAGTGAACACAGAAACAAAAGACAAAATGAAATAAACAACTAACATGACGTACTATACTTTCAATTTGTTTTCTATTTATTTTTGCACATATTTAAAATAGAAAACCTTAACTAAACATATAACACCATTACAAACTCTTTTTCCATATTTTTCATAATGTATTTCAGTTGGAGGACACGGGCAGATACACCTGCTTAGCAAACAGTCCGGCGGGCGACGATGACAAGGAGTTCCTGGTCCGAGTGCATGGTGGGTAACGCATTAAATGCAGTGTGCACTGTACATGATAGTGTAGGGAAAAATCCATGGCCTAAACAAAAGGTAATTAATTAATGTATAAAGCTCTATGGGCGTGCTTGTGGTGAAGTGGTTAGAACCTCACCTCCATCAGTCCTCTTCGCAGTGACCCAGGTTGAAATGTTATTCCCCTCTCTTCCCCATTTCATCGCTGTCTCTTTGCACTAACAATAAAGCTTGAAAAATGCCAAAAAAAACGTAAAAGTAAATATTGGTGTATAATACAGTCAATCTGTACTTAGTTAATAACGTTAATTTTCTTTAATAATTAATAATATCTTCACAATTCATAAAGAATACATTTTGATGATATTCGGCTATTGAGTGTGTGTCCTGGTTCTCTTCACAGTTCCCCCTAACATAGCGGGGGAGAGTTCCCCTCAGGATGTGTCTGTGCTGCAGAACAGACAGGTGACGCTCGAGTGCAAGTCGGACGCTGTCCCACCTCCCACTCTCACCTGGCTCAAAGATGGACGTCCATTCCAGGTCAGAAATCACATCAAAATAAGTCAAGAATCTGATTGATTGATTGATTGATTGATTCTTTCTCTTTATTTTGAACATGTAAGCAATTAAAAACAAAGTTAAAATAGTAATAGATAGATGATTAAATAAAAACAAAAAGCAAAAAAACAGACACACTTTCTACATGCTCTAAAGGGGGTAGGAGGAAGTAAAAAATGTATATTGTCCTACCCCTTAATAGATCAATTTAGCCTGGATAGTTAGTATTATATTATTAACATGTCCAAACAATCCTTTCGATTGTAGTCTCACACACACACACACACACACACACACACACACACACACACACACACACACACACACACACACACACACACACACAAACAAAATTCAACAGAAGATGTTGGACATGATTTAAAGCATGACCAACAGGCGACCTGAAAAAGTTCCACTATTGGCTTGGCTGTCCCCTGTTGGTGAATGTGTTACAAAGTCAAATCCACCGTTAGATAGGTACGTAAGTGCACACACATTCACTGTATGACCTTTTTTCTATATGCAGGCCTCTGCCCGTGTGCGTATCCTGTCCGCTGGTCGTTACCTCCAGATCAATATGGCAGAGCTGAGTGACCGTGCTCAGTATACCTGTGTGGCAAGCAACATCGCTGGGAAGACCACGCGACAGTTCAACCTGGCCGTCAATGGTACAGTTACATCTTTAATCTTAACTTGTGCTATTTAAGTAAAGGATATGATAGGATAGGATAGGATTAACTTTATTGATAGTTACTTCACATACTCCTTGGAATTATCTTTTTTCTTTTTAGTGATGAGCACATGGCAGAAATTACAAGTGGGAAATCTGGATATTTCCATGATACCAGAATTGCCCAGTTGTGATGTTTCAGGGCAGCAAAAATAGCTTTCTAGCGTCCATGTTTGTTTTCCATGGAGTACGTGAAGAAAGCATCATGCAATACTGGTTGTCTTTTCTGATAGCGCAGTAGAAGAGGATAATTTTTCCTTTTCCATACCCATTTATTATGTTATAAAGCTGAATGCTCAAACTTACATATAACAATGTATGTGTTTCACCTGTCCCCTCAGTGGCCCCTACTATCAAAGAAGGCTCTCAGGCAGTGTCAGTTCATATCAACATGCCAGCGGTGTTGGAGTGTATTGTGAGTGGAGTCCCACCTCCGCGCGTAACCTGGAGGAAACATGGCGCCATATTGGCAGAAAACAACGCCAGGTAAATCCGCGGCTGTTTTCCAAATATCATACTCTTTCTTTTTGTCTTTCTACTGAATTGGGAACTCCTAAATCTTTTTACTACCACACTGAATAGCAGTCATATAACAGAGATGCAGTATTGTGAAATACTTATAATTATGCTAACATTTTATATTTAGTTTTTTTCTGTTATGAATTTTTGTATAACATTACATGGTTATCGTTTTAATAAGACTAATATCTGCATATTTTAATAAATAATTAAAGTTGATTTTTGTATGAACATGTGCAGGTACACGTTCTCAGAGGACGGGTCGCTACACATCCACTCTGCTCTGGTGACCGACACCGGGCGCTACCTGTGTATGGCAACCAATCAGGCGGGGACGCAACGCAAGAGAGTGGACCTGCAAGTATACAGTGGGTGATAATCAATTTGTATCTCAGACTCTCAAATAGGTCCGTATCAAAACGTAAAAAGTAAAGTTATACAAAAAAAAAGGCGTAAAAAACAGCGTACTTCCAAACCGATCAAACACAGTCCTACGTTTTTGTTGTTGTGTATCTTAGGCCTATATGTGGTTTTGTATTGTATTTTTGTAAAGCATTTTGGTCAACTGATGTTATTTTTAAATGTGCTATAGAAATACATTTGACTTGACAGTCATCTAGGGATTTCATGATTGACTCTCAAATAGGTCCATGCCAAAACGTAAAAAGTAAAGATATACAAAATAAAATTAAAAGTCATAAAAAAAACTCATGCGTTCTTCCAAACTGATCAACAACATACACAGTCACATACAGCTCCGGAAAAAATTAAGAGACCAGTCTGGATTTTTCTTAAATCTCTCTACATTACTTATTGAAAATGCTCTCAATGTTAATATTTTTATTGTGAATTTGGTAGAAATGTTGTCAGTAGTTTTATAAAACGGGTGTCTTAAATCCAGCGACCTGATTGGTTCCTAACTGTTGTATAATGGGTGTATTCATACTGCGTTCCAATCAGTTTGCAGAGTAAGTTTGCAGAGTTCCATATCACTTAGCGACTGAGGAAGTAACGCCGGTAGTTAGTAATAAAATGTATATACGCTAAACGGAGGCTCACTCTTTAGCGTCGGGCCGAACAACGCCCTCTAACTGTGGTATAATGAGCACATTCCACAGCCTGTCGTGAGCTATTGCTTAATTATATTATAAAATCAAAATGTTCATTTTACTCAAACATATGCCTCTAAATAGAAAACAAGAGACACTGAACATTTGGAGTGGTCTCTTAATTTTTTCCAGAGCTGTATTGTGATTTCATGATTGTCTGTCTGTTCATATTTTTCAGTCCCTCCCTCCATCGCTGAAGGTCGCACCAACGTCACGGTTACGGTAAACGTTCAGACCACTTTGTCGTGTGAGGCCACCGGCATTCCCAAACCAACCGTTAGCTGGAGGAAAAACGATCGAACCATCAACACTGACCAGAACCAGAATATGTACAGGTTGAGCCAGGTTTTCTCCCTTGCTGTTTTTCTTATTCAGTAAAAAATTTAATAAAATAAATAAAAACACGGTATTGGAACGTAAAGGTGGATTCAGCAATTCTGGAGAACGCTCATTGTCAAATCACTTTATTGTCAAAATCATCTGGTGAAATTATCTGGTGTTAATGCACTGCCTAGTCTCTGTAAACTGGTATGTAAACAAAGTGGACCACCATAGCTGGCAACCTGCCCGTTCACTGATTTTGACAAAAAAAGCATTCTTCAGATTCGCTGACTCCATCTTAAAGAGAAATGGTATAATAGAGCTTGAGCTGTTCCTTGTTGTTTCATTGCATTATAGTGAAACTAATCTCCAAATAAATCAATGTTTTTTGTCATTTCAAGATTACTATCATCAGGCTCCCTGGTTGTCATAGCGCCCACAGTGGAGGACACAGCTGTGTATGAATGTGTGGTCACTAATGATGCAGGGAAAGACTCCAGAACCATCAACCTCACTGTCCACGGTGAGTCACACAATCAGTAAATAAAACAACATTTATTAAAGCTAAAAAACTATTTTTATTTTTTTTATGTGACTGTTTATGTCTTGTGGTCTTAAGTTTTTCTTGTAACCACTGTGCGGTTCCTTATATTGTCTCACATTAAAATAAAAAAATTAATTATAAAAAGCCAAAAATGCACACAAAAAATACCTCAACAGGCTGTACAACAACATAAGCAAAATACAAATATCATAACAACAAACCATGTATAAAAAGATAGATGAATTCATCTGTTCAGCGTTATGAACAAGAAATATGACATCCATTTTATGTAAGACTTAATATAAAACAATTATAACAGTGATAACATATTGGGTAACCATGATGTGATGTATTTAGGACAGAAACATTAGCTTACTGTGCTGGAATTAATCTTTCTGTTGTAAAACATTTGAAACATTTGATTTCATAACGGACCAACAACAGCGAGATTGGATATATTTCTTGCATGTTGTTATTTGTGTCCCCCTCCCTCCTCCCCGTAGTTCCTCCATATATAGCAGATGAGCCCACAGAGCTGGTTGTATCCAGACTGTCCCCAGTGGTCATCGCCTGTACTGCATCCGGTGTCCCACGACCCACAATCCACTGGAGCAAAGACGGCATGAAGCTTTCCAATGAGGGACAGGGCTACAACATCCTGCCCTCAGGTCAGAATCTTATGAATGAGGCGCCAGAAATACTTTTTATTTTGGTATTACAAACAGGCTACTACTGTAAGTCATGTAATATTGATAGAAATAATAATAGACTGTATTTGTATAGCACATTTTATACAAGAAATGCAGCTTATTGTGCTTTTCAATTATGCAATCACATGTGTTGAACGCTTTACATTAAAGTAGACCTAATGTGCAAATAGGCATGACAATAATAGTGAAAAAAAAATTAGTGGAAATATACTGCTTAGCGCTGCAAAGAGAGCAGGGCATTTTTTTAAATATCAACTAACCAGAATAGAGGCATAAATTATGAATTTAACTCACTACATGTTATTATCTATGGTGTGTGATGGATGGTCTGTGCTCAGGTCCAGTGGAAATCACCTCAGCTGAGCTCAGTCACGCAGGGCGCTACTCGTGCATGGCCAAGAACGCTGCAGGGTCCACGCAGCGCCACGTGCAGCTCACAGTGCAGGGTAAGAACATTGTACCACCACCGGTATGTCTGTGTGTGAATGAATGGAACCTGGAACCCTGTAAAGCGCTTTGAGTGCAAAGAAAAGCGCTATGTCAATGTTGCTTTTCTATGTTGTGCTTTTATTCTTCCCCCTTATTAGTTCTTTGAGATCTTTCTGAGAATTCTTTCTTCTCTCCTCAGAGCTTCCAGTGATCCAGTCTCATCCGTCCACGTTGGATGTCATCCTGAATAACCCCATCACTCTGCCCTGCAGGGCCACGGGCTCACCCAGACCCACTATCACCTGGCAGAAGGAGGGCATCAATATACACACCACAGGTCAGTAATCCTGTGTGTGTGTGTGTGTGTGTGTGTGTGTGTGTGTGTGTGTGTGTGTGTGTGTGTGTGTGTGTGTGCACTTGCGTACCTATTGGCATTTTAACACATTCAGCAACTGAAGACGGCTGAGCCAACAGTGGAAATTTTTCAGGTCCCCTGTTGGTCATGCTTTAAATCATGCCAAAAACTTGTCTTGTACCTTCTGGTGAAGTGAACTAGTGGAACTTTTGCCAAGAGGCGACCTGAAGTTGCCTGAGTGTTTAGTCCATTCTCAACAGTGCCTCTGCTGGCCGGGGCTGAGATTTAATGACAAACAGAGGTCCACACATGGTCAATGAAGACCGAAAGTACCCTGTTGGCAATGTATGTGCATGAGTGTGCGCACTTACGTACCTATCTTACAGTGGACTTTGGTGTCATAACACATTCCCCAACAGGGGACCGTTGAAACAATAGTGGCCTTTTTTCAGGTCACCTGTTGGTTATGCTTTAAATCATGTCTAAACATAATGTTGACTTTTTTCAGCATTTGCCAAGAGGGGACCTATAGGTGCTTGAGTGTTTAGTCCATTCTCTGCATTACCTTGGCTGGCCGAGGTAGTGCAGGTGTGTGTGTGTGTGTGGGTGTGTGTGTGTGTGTGTGTGTGTCTGTGTGTGTCAATAATCAAGTCACCCCATCATTTGTCTTGCTTCATGCCAGGTGGAAGTTTCACCGTGTTGCCTAATGGAGGTCTGCAGATCTCCAAAGCCTCTGTGTCGGACTCTGGAACATACATCTGTGTGGCTCAAAACCCTGCAGGCACCGCGCTGGGCAAGACCAAACTAAGAGTACAAGGTAGGAAACACTCTCAGTGATAACTTGAGCGACAGTCTTATTATTATATAATTTTTCCACAGTTGTGCAAAGGCATGCAAGAAAAATTATGCCACAAATCTCTGTCAGATCTAAGGCCCTTAGATGCTAAAATGTCAAACTTTGTGGGCGTGTTAGTTGGCAGATTGAGTGTTAAAATTCTCATCAAATCATGGTGCTATTAGCGAGCGCAATACATCTTTGAGAATCTGTCCCTAAATGTTTTAACTGCAAGTGGTATTTTATTTACTTGTTTGTTTTATTTTTTTTCACAGTCCCTCCAGTGATCAGCTCGGAGACTCAGACGTACGTGGCTCCTGTGGATTCCTCTGTAACGCTGCATTGCCCGGCTGACGGCTCCCCTCCCCCCTCCGTCTCTTGGCATAAAGACGGACAGCGACTGAGTGAATCTCTCCGCCAGCGCGTTCTCAGCTCAGGGTCCCTACAGGTTTCCTTCATCCAGCCCAGCGACACCGGACGATACACCTGCACTGCTGCCAATGCAGCCGGCACCGTTAGCATGGAGATGAGCCTCACAGTGCAGAGTAGGTGCCCCAGCCAAGTCAAATACTGGTCAACTGTTATGAAAAAAATTAATAAAAAATAACATAAATATGGGTCCCCTGTGTGATTAGAGAAAAAACAACCCTCTCTTTTTTTTCACCTCAACCTAAAAGCCTGTGTTCAAAAACCCCAGTCAGATTTATCTCCCCTTATGACATCATAACAGGAGAAGGCACATATCCCTTATAACCCTACCTCCACCTATGATATTCACTCACTCAGATACCCCTGAATCCAACTGGCAGTTAGATTCAGGGCCAATCAGAGCAGACTTGGCTTTTTGGAAGGTGGGGCTTAAAGAGACAAGCTCTAAAACGAAGCATTTAAGACAGAGACTGAAAAGAGGAGATTCAGATATAACTAAAATAAAACTAGCATATCATTTACGATTTTATTGTATAGGGTATATATTTTATAAAAAAAAACATAAATATGCCTTTATTTAAAAATGTGTGTGTGTAATGAAGTGAAACCCCCTTATTGTTTGCATATATCTTATTTTGCAGTCCCACCTTCTATTCGTGGTGGAGAGCAGGAGGTAGCCGTGGTGGAAAACAGTCAGGCTCAGCTGGTGTGTGTGGCGGAGGGCGTGCCACAGCCCAGCCTGTCCTGGGAGAAGGACGGTAATCCTCTCATCGAAACCACGGGGGAACACACCATCCTGCCCTCTGGAGAGCTGGTCATAGACATCACTCAGGTAAGGGAAACAAAGAAACACATTAGAAAAATGTTTTGAGTTCTGCTAACAACTCTTCCTACTTGCACCCACTCATCCTTATCCTCCTCATCCACTTTATTAAAATTAATATATATTAGTGCTGTCAAACGATTAAAATATTTAATCACGATTAATCGCATCAATGTCATAGTTAACTCACGATTAATCGCGATTAATCGCATTTTTATCTATTCTAGCCTAAATGTCCCTTGATTTCTTTTTGTCCAATTATTTTCCTCATTTTAATGCTCTTATCACACCCATTCTCTACACCCTTGTAATTCAGTGTATTTCTTCAAACATATCATAATTTGCAATTCAGTGCAAATAGCCCACAATGTAGACCCCCCACCCCACCCCTAGAACAGCATACACAAACATAATTGGAACTTGTTTTTTTATTTAAAAACAAAACCATAAAACATCAAGGCTATATAAAACAAATTAGTATTAAGGCTTAATTAAACTGGTTGTTGTAGGCCTAAATGTTTTGGGAGTCTTTCATCCACGGCTTATTTAAGACTGTGTGTGGAGTGACTGCCGGTGGGTGCCAGGTGGTTGCCATGGCGCTGCTGCAGCCAAGGCAGTCGCCCTTCGTAGCGAAAAATAAAGTGAAAATAAATGACTGCTGGCTGCCACTAACGTTCATAGAGGTTTTGGTGTGCGCGCAGAGTTATAAGTAAGACTTTTGCAAATGACAAGCTTTCTTTACTGTTCTTTTTCCGCAAAGTCCCAGACAGTCACACGGAAGACTCTACTAGTGAAGGTAGAGCAGCTGAGCTAGGAAAGACTTGGTTCCGGTTTCTGCTTCAAAATAAAAGTCAGAATTGACTTGACGTTTAGTCGTTTTGCCAGTTAAATGATTTTAATGTGAAATTACGCTGTAGGACATGTTCCGTTTGAATTAACAGTAACTTACCTGCGAGCCATATGTAGTTTGTGGTGTTTCAGTTGTCCCAACATTACTAGTTGATGCAACATCTTGAGAAAAAACCACAACTTTTGCTAGACCATAAAGAGCGTTAATCGCCGTTAAAATGGGTTTGCGTTAACGCCGTTAATAACGCATTAAACTGACTCACTAATATATATATATATATATATATATATATATATATATATATATATATATATATATATATATATATATATATATACATTTGTATCCTATTTTATTTCTCTTTTCTCTGTTTATTACAGTATCCTTGTAATTGTGTTTATTGTGTATGCTCGTCGTCACTGCAAATGAGGGAAACCTAAATATCTTTCAAGTGAAAATAAAGGTGATTGATTGATTCATTCATTTATTGATTCATTGATTCATTGATTGATCCTCTCCTCCCTTTGTACCAGCCTGACGATGCAGGCAGTTACACCTGTGTTGCTACCAATACGATCGGCCAGGACAGTCGGACGGTGATCCTGTCCGTCCACACTCACCCTGTTTTCACTGAGCTGTTGGGAGACGTGGCACTCAACAAGGGAGAGCGCCTCCTGCTGGAATGTGGAGTCACTGGCATCCCCACACCCAAAATAACATGGACCTTCAACAACAACATCATACCAGGTATGTACTGTTGTGTGAGTGAGAGTGTTTACTGAAAAATCAAACAACCTCCAAACTCCAAAATGTTTTACATAAATGGTTGTATAATGTAAATGATTCAGGAGAACACTTGTTGTCCAAAATCACTTTTTCTCAAAATTAGTATCACTATCTGCTACCTGAAAAAAATCTATGTTAATAATACACAGCTTAGGCTCTGTAAAAATGTTGCTTGCTACGGTGGGACCCCTTCGTTTACATAGCCGTTTACAGAGCCTAAGCTGTGTATTTACTTAACACTGATTTTTTTTTTCAGCGCTTACACAGTACGTGCAGGTGGTGGATCGTAAGGCTATATTCACTGATTTTGACACAAAAGTGATTTTGACAACAAGCTTTCTCCAGAATCACTGACTTTTAAGAACGTCTGTGTGTTTGTCAATAATAATATTTTACTGCTTTTTGTTGATGCTTAGTTCACTACGATCACATGAACGGCCATAGTGAGCTGGTGATAGACAGAGTCAGCAAAGATGACTCTGGCACCTACACCTGTGTGGCTGAGAACCGCGTAGGAACCATCAAGTCACTGGCATTTGCCTATGTCAAAGGTAAAAAAAAACACACTCTGATTAAACTTATGTCTGCTCTTGTCTGGTTATTGTGCATTTGTGTTAGTATACCTAGGGGGCAAAACCCTTTTTTTTAAAAAAACAGACATGGAGCGTTGTAAAAGGTTGTTCACCAGAAATGATATCCAGGACCTTCCAGGATCCCAACCTGGGTGGACAACCTGGTCAACTAGCTGCTGGAAAGCTACAGCGGGCCGATAGAGCAAATCAGAACCACTGTCTAAGCGAATGGGGGTGGGCTAATAGGGAATTTTTTAAACTTATAGATGTCATTATGAAACTTTAAAAGTTGATTACTGACATTAAAACAACAACTTTTTGCATTACAATATTTTCCCAAAAATTTGAATAAATATGAAAAATCATCAATATCTTACTAATGATGCGTACATTTGCATATCTGCAAAGCCCCAAAATCTAGATGTTGGACAAAAGCAGAGTCAATTTTTTTTTGAATTTTGAAAACAAAACAAGTGTCCAACTGCCTGAAGCTTTTCCTAATCACAGTTCAAATTTGATCAATAACCCATAGAAAATGAATTTTTTACACAGTTTCTTCCAAGGGAATGTCTAGCCGTTTCCTAAAATACCAGCTGGAGACTCCAAAAGGACACTTTTGGTCCATGACACATGAAATGTAACTGTGTAAAAAATGTATTTTCTATGGGTTATTGATCAAATTTGAACTGTGATTAGGAAAGGCTTCAGGCAGTTGGACACTTGTTTTGTTTTAAAAATTTAAAAACAAATGGACTTTGTTTTCTTCCAACATCTAGATTTTGGGGCTTTGCAGATATGCAAATGTTGGCATCATTAGTAAGATATTGATGATTTTTCATATTTATTTAAACATTTTGGAAAATACTGTAATACATAAAGTTTTTGTTTTAATGTCAGTAATCAACTGGCAAAGTTTCATAACGATATCTAAAAGTTCAAAAAATTCCCCATTAGCCCATCCCCATTCACCCCCATTCACTTAAACAGTGGTTCTGATTTGCTATGTCGGCCCGCTGTAGCTTTCCAGCAGCTTGTTGACAAGGTTGTCCACCCAGGTTGTGATCGTGGAAGGTCCTAGATGTCATTTTTGGTGAACAACCTTTTACAATGCTCCATGTCCATAAAATCACTTTGCCCCCTGGGTAGTATGGCTGATAATATTTTTTTAGAAAAACTTTTTTTTAAATGTTGTCATCAAGTATGCTTTATTCGTTGGAATGCTGGATAATAATTAATATATATTTTTATTCTGTGTGTCCCGCCATGAAATTTATGAATGTTGTGCTCCTGTATCCCGAAAACAAAAATATCTATGCCATGTATCAAACCTGCAAACAAATGTAATAAATATGTAAATTTCAAAAGAAAAAAGCGTAATAAATATAAAATAAACATTTAAACCTGTCCTTATAGCTGCACTCTATATAATGTGGTAAAAGCCAATCATTAAACGTGTGTAGTAGGGGTATTTAGAGTCAAGTGTAACTCACGAGTCAACCCTCAATCAAGTTCTGTGTCCATAAATGTCAAAGTAAATTCCTCTGTCTTTGTCCAGAGCCCCCTATTATTGACGGGGACCTTCACTCAAACCGTATTGAGCCTCTGGGGGGTAATGCCATCCTAAACTGTGAGGTGCGGGGAGACCCTCTGCCCATTATCAGGTGGAGCAAGAATGGAATCAACATCCAGATCAGCAACCGCATCCGTCAGCTAGACAACGGCTCTCTGGCAATCTACGGCACAGTGGTAAGAAAATACATGAAACTGAGATAACTTCTGTGTAAATATAGGAACATACTCTGTACATGATCAAATGTTGAGGATGGAGTCAGCGATTCTTGAGAATGATTGAAAGCCTCGGTTGTGTACTAGAACTAGATTTGATTTTTTCCTGCAAACATACTGTACATACAGAGCGGATCGTGAGGAGATATTCACTGATTTTGACAAAACGTTATTTTGCCAACGAGCATTCTCCAGAATTGCTGACTCTTAAGGTTAAATGTTAAAGCCTGGTCACTCTGGTGGCTCTACAAATATATTTTAGGGACAAAGTTATTTTCATAATTTGCAGCTTGTGAGAAAGACATTTATAAAGTATGTACATTTGAGATTTTCTTGTGATTTATGATTATGAATTGTGTCTTAATTACATTTTATACAGAGTGAAGATTCAGGCAGCTACATGTGTGTGGCGACAAATGATGCCGGTGTGGTGGAGAGGAGTGTCTCACTTACCTTACAGAGTAAGTGTCCATCTTTTGTTTTCAAGTCTTTAAGAAGCTGAGATTTTTGGTTCAGAGTATTAAAAAAAAATTATGTTGAAATAATGGATAAAGATGGTTGTACAGGACAAATGCAAGAGCCAAACTTTAGTTAAAGGTGCAACAAGGAACTTTTTCAGTTTCATTCTCTCACCCCCTTTGGACAAAAGCAGTACTGTTTTTTTGCCAGCTGTTATTCCTGGGTGAGCGTACCCACGACAAAGGCATTCTTTGCACTGATGGTCTCGTTTGCTGTTTCATGTAATTTATGATCATCACTTGCAAAATTTGACTGTTTCAGAAATATTTAAAAGTTCCTTGTAGCACCTTTTAAGTAAACACCTAAACATTTACATTTCTTTTTCCAGGGGCCCCTACCATCATAGTAGAGCCAGTGGAGACGGTGGTGGATGCTGGCACTACGGTTGTGCTAAGCTGTCAGGCAGAGGGTGAGCCCAGCCCGGTGATCGAATGGTCCCGTGGTGGTCGCTCCCTACTGGGTAAGGACCGCTTCAACACCCTGTCCAACGGTTCCCTCAGGGTCAGCAGCGCCCAGAAGGAAGACACCGCCGAGTACGAGTGTGTGGCAAGAAACCTGCTAGGATCAGTGCTGGTCAGGGTCACTCTCACTGTACGAGGTGAGCTGGACAATGTTTATTTTTTCTTTAAATACTTTATTTATAGATTTGTTTATGAACATACACACATAAAAAATACTGAAAAAAAGAATTAGATTAGAATTAGATTATAAAATAATATAAACAACAAACATGGAGTACTCTACTATACATATATATATGGCAAATGTCAAACTAAAAATAAAAGGTATTTCTGTCCAGACTCAAGAGTATTTGTTTTTTTATTATTATGTTATTATTTTTCTATATTCAATTGGGAAATATACGTCCATTGTAACTGAATGGTGATCTGAACAGGTTAAGCTGTTACAATCAAGAGTACAAAGAAACAAAATCTTCATCCCTTTTTCAAAGGGGACGTCATTTCGCCCACTGGAACTTTCTTACAATCACATTTAAAAAATAAATAAATACAAAATTAATCAATTAATATCAATTAATTTACTAAATGGCTGAAAGACATGTTGTTTTAACCTGTATTCCGTTGTTTCCCAGTCCACGGGGGCTACTCGGAGTGGGCAGAGTGGGGGGTGTGCAGTGTGTCCTGTGGTGTGGGGTCCCAGAAGAGGCTGAGGCTGTGTAACAACCCACTACCGGCCAACGGGGGGCGCCACTGTGCCGGATCAGACAAAGACACAAGACGGTGTCAGGGAAAGCCCTGTCCAGGTGAGTGTGCTGAGTGTGACCATGTTTAAATTAATAATAAAGGTTTTAAATTTATTCGATTGTTTTATGTTATTTTAAGCCAAAAATAAATGAATTGTGTCATATTACTGTCATATATCAATAATGTTCAGGTAGTCCAGATAAAAGAAAACTATATTGTTTGCCATTGCTTGAACGCCCATTTCTGTTGAAGGTTTATTTGTCTAAATTAAGTTTTAAAAACAAATAATCAAAGGCACCTGGAACTTCAGTCACACCCCAGTACCGTACTTCCGTCCTGCCTGAGTGTTGTTGTATTTGTAATAATTGTCTCTTTGTTTGTCTCCAGTGGAAGGGAACTGGTCTGAGTGGTCTCTATGGGAGGAGTGTTCTAGAACCTGTGGTCAGGGCAACAGAACGCGAGTGCGGACCTGCAGTAACCCTCCTGCCCAGCACGGGGGCAGAACCTGTGACGGCAGGGCAGTGGAAGTCATCATATGCAGTGTCAGGCCTTGTCCGCGTGAGTCAAGATTTTTTTTTTTTTTTCTTATGATTTTTTTTTGGTGTTTTTGCTTTATTAGATACACTTGGAGAGACAGAGTTTTTGTTACAACTTTTTCAGCAATGTTTGAATAAATATCCAAATGTGGCAATATCTAAACAATTTAGTACAAAGCAATAGGTATATTTGCATCTCTTTGATTAAACTAAAATCTGGATATTGGATAAAGCCAGAGTTAAAATCTTAATTTAATTTTTACCACATTAGAGTTACAGAACAAATTTTGGATACAGCCTTTTTATATATCCAAGAACACTACTGAGTGTACAGCAACATTCATTTTTGGCATGTTTTTAGAAACAAAATGTATCATAAATCAGACAGTTAACAACATATAAACAGATCCTTTTGTATGTATAGTATTGTATTGTAATCCTATATGTATTGACCATCTTCTTATACTTCAGTGGCGGGTAACTGGGGGTCTTGGTTACCATGGAGCCCCTGTAGTGAGACCTGTGGTAAGGGAATGCAGTCCAGAATACGGCTGTGCAACAACCCACCGCCAGCCTTCGAAGGGCCGCAATGTGAAGGCTCAGACACACAGACACAAGTGTGCAAGGAGAAGCAATGTCCTGGTGAGTGCTCGGGGATTCCGTTTGGTTAAGTTTAGGCTATTTCTGTAATTTTCCAAATTGAAAAAGCTCAAATAAACTATAATAAACATTAATTAATTTTTAACTTTTCCAACATTGTAGACGAAAAACGGAGTAGGCCTTCACATACCCATTTATTTATTTTATAACAATTTTACAACAATTATTTTGTCAGTTCCCTTGACATTTTACAGCACAATGAAGGCAAGGAAAGGTAACAAAAAAACAAGTATATAAATATATCTTTTACATTGTATAGGCCTTTTGTAACCCCTGAATACTGTCTGGTAACATCCTGTGGTATGCTTTGTACATCACTGTGTATTTAAAAACTGTAGGAGCATTTAAGAGCCTGTGAATGTATGAATAGTTTACTTTTCAGCTCACCATTTGAGAAAATGAGATTTGTTGAAGAAATTCAGTAATTTCTGTTCAGTAATTTTTTGTAAATAACTTGTCAATTACAGCTCTGAAAAAAATTAAAGAGACTCCAAATATTCAGTGTCTCTCGTTTTACTCTTTAGAGGGATATGTTTGAGTAAAATGAACATTGTGGTTTTTATACTATAAACTACTGACAACATTTCAACAAAATTAACAATAAGAATATTGTCCTTAAGAGCATTGTCATTAAGTAATGTAGATATGAAGATTTAAGAAAAATCCAGACTGGTCTCTTAATTTTTTCTCTTTAAATCATTCTGCTTCTCATATACAGTAAGAGCCTGTGAATGTATGGATAGTTTACTTTTCAGGTCGCCATTTGAGAATATATTATTTGTTGACGAAATCTAGTCAAGTCTATTCAGCAATCTTTTGTAAATAACCTGTCAAATACAGCTCTGAAAAAAATTAAAGAGACTCCAAATTTTCAGTGTATCTCGATTTACTATTTATAGGCATAAGTTATATATAAGAGCATTTCCATTAAGTGATAAAGAGAAGAAGATTTAAGAAAAATCGAGCCTGGTCTCTTAATTTTTTCTCTTTAAATAATTCTCTATTGCAGTGGATGGTAAGTGGTCGTCCTGGGTGAGTTGGGGAGCGTGCAGTGTTTCCTGTGGCGGTGGGACCAGACAGCGAACACGCCTCTGTGCCAGCCCCGCTCCTCAGCACGGAGGCAGGCTGTGTGAAGGCAATGACGTGCACATTGACTTCTGCAACAGCGACCCATGCCCCAGTGAGTTTACATTAACTTTTACTTAGAAAAAAAACACCCATGAATGAATACACTGTATGTCTACTAATATCTGAACATCTGTCTATAACCAAGTCTTTATTACGGAAGAGTATTAGGGCCACGGGAGAGAAAGAAAAATTAGTGGAGGAATAATTTTTTCATTATGCGCTTTGAGAATAGAGACAAAATTCAACATTAACTCTGATGACAATAGCGACAACATACTATTTTGGGGTTTTTCTTTTCAAAGAACACAAACACACAACTGAAAAAGCGAACACACAAACAAAAGACAAAACAAAATGAATAACTAACATGGCGTACTATTCTTAAAAGGTTTCTAAGATATTAGTTAAACTAAAAGTAATTGGTAAACAAAAAATAAAAAGTCAAAAAGGTTTCATGAAGGTCACTTCAGCGCTGCTATAGGGTCGAGGAAAGGCTGCCATATCTGTTTACATTTTTCTACTTTCCCTGAAATTTCTTAACGTATTTTCTCCATATAGTGTACTAAAGAACTCCATGAGCCACATATCGAAAAGTTTATGTTTTTCATAACGATATATTGTGACTTTTTCCCTCTCAGTCAGTGGTAATTGGAGTCCTTGGAGCAGCTGGGGCAGCTGCAGTAAGACGTGTAACGGGGGACAGATGAGGCGCTACCGGACCTGTGACAACCCCCGACCGGCCAATGGAGGGAGGGCATGTGCAGGGGCCGATTCACAGATACAGATATGCAGCGCAGCCACCTGTCCCGGTGAGTCAGCCTGTTTGAGACTGTGGCTGTGTTGGAAAAGCCATACTAACATCCTACTTATTGATATATTGTGTCATTGTAGTGGATGGTAACTGATTGTGTCTGTGTGTCTTTGTGTCATTACAGTGGATGGTAACTGGGGCTCATGGCAGCCGTGGGGAGAATGCTCTTCTTCCTGTGGTGGTGGAGAGAGAACACGCGTCCGTCTGTGCAGCAGTCCGTCTCCTAGCAACGGTGGTCGTTTGTGTCCGGGAGACGCTTCTCAGCTGTCCAGGTGTAACGGTCAGGCCTGCCCAGGTAAGCAGTTTGTGTGTGTGTGTGTGTGTGTGTGAGTGTGTCTTTGTATATGTGTGTGCTCTTGCGTACCTATCTAACAGTGGACTTGGCTTTGTAACAACAGTGGACCATTAAGCCAATAGTGGACATGTTTCAGGCCCTCCAGTTGGTCAGGCTTTAAATCATGTCCAAAATCTTCTGTTGAATTGTTTGTGTGTTTGTGTGTGTGTGTGTGTGTGTGTGTGTGTGTGTGTGTGTGTGTTTGTATTAGGGGTGTCAAGCAATAGAGAAAAAAAATGTCAATGGTTAGTTGCAATTAATCACATATTTTATCGCCAAGTACATATTCACAATGAAGAGCAACTTTTAACTGTATCTTAAAACACAGTTGCACTGACTTTTAATCGTGATTCGCCTGTTAATGATGACAGCCCTGATACATACAGTATAGTGTATATGTGTGCAGTTGAGTGCATTCATAAATCCCTTTTCTTTCTGTCAGGTGGGCCCCAGAAGGCACGAGGAAGCATTGTCGGGAATATCAATGATATTGAGTTTGGCATCGGCATCCTGAACGCCACTGTCACAGAGAGCAACTCTGGAGGCAGAATCATCAAAGCCACTGTTACTAATGTACCAAGGACATTAGGTCAGTCTCATACGTTTAAATCTCATAACTTTAGACTGTTATGTGGAATAAATAACACCTGCCTCCATGCAACTAGTGCACAAAAGTTGATCTCTTTTTTGTTTATTTTTTCAATTCTTTTAATACCTTATTTATTGAGTTTTTTCTTTTAGAACATAAACATAATAAAAACATAATAATAATTTTTTTATCATTATTATTTTTCTAAATGTATGTTTTTTAATCTGGCTATGTTTCATATGTGTTTGTTTGTTTGTTTTTTTACGATTGTTTGAAAGCCTTTTAGGGACGGGCATTGGAAATTAACAGTAGCTATATATTCTCTGATGCTGTACATTATAGATTTGTATTTTAAGTGTCCTTGAGGTAGCATCCATCTGTCCCTATCAAATAAACACAAAATAAAAAATGAAATTAATAATAAATTACATCCATTTTGTCTTTTAAATGTGAAGGTCCTGCCATGAGGAAGCTGGTGTCGATCCTGAACCCGATCTATTGGACCACGGCCCAGGAGATAGGAGAAGCTGTGAACGGCTACACGCTAACTGGAGGCTTGTTTAGAAGAGAGACTCAAGTGGAGTTTGCTACAGGTAGGATCGGACTCTGACTTTTATATTACTTTATAAAGCTCACCATTAGGGCTGTAACAATACACCAACTCATGATTTGATTTGTATCATGAATTTTTTTTTTTGAAAAGCATTTTATCTAAATAAAATTCTACGGTCTGTTATTTCTTGGTAATGACATCATGATATGTTAAAGGATAATTCACTGTTGCTATGCTAATTGGATGTTGCTAGGTGAGATCCTGAGGATGACCCACATAGCCAGAGGCCTGGACTCAGACGGAGCGCTGTTACTGGACATCGTGGTGAACGGACACATTCTGCAGCTGCCCTCACATTCTGACATCAGCATCAAGGTAAAACGAAAAGCACTGGTGTTTTAACGACATCAGCGTTTAATTTAAAAAGTTCCTCGTAGGAAGTTTAAACAAAAAAGAAATCATTGTTAAGGTTTACCCATCTCAAGCCACTTCTAAGTCCCTGGAAGTTATTTTTTTATATTTTTTAACAGAAAATAAATCAGTGCCTGATAGTTTTTAAAAGAAAATAGTTTGGCTTTTGTTTGTGTGATCCCTTTTTCAGTTTGTGTTTGTGTTCCTTAAAAATAAATCTAAACATTTTTATATAAAGTATTTTTTTTAAATCCTTAATCACATCATGTCTACCCTTTGATGGCCTCAGGACTACACTGAGGACTACATCCAGACGGGACCGGGACAGATATACGCTCTGTCCACGCGTATGTTCAGCATCGACAGAGAGAGCGTGCCTTACTCCTGGAACCACACCATCTCCTACGACCTGTCCAAAGGCAAGATGCCCTACCTGGTCCAGACACTCCACGCCACGGCCATCAACGCTCAATACCACCCCCTGGAGGAAATGCTCGAGTATAGCATCCAAGCTAGTATCGCCAAGGGTGAGAATATACTGCTCTGTTTTTGAGAGGATGTCTTGTAAATTAGTCTAAAGTCAAGTCAAATTTACTTCTATAGCACATTTAAAAACAACATCATTGTGTCGAAGTCTCAACTTTTGTTAAATGAGTCTTCAGCAACGTTTTAAACTGGTCAACTTTACAGGGTTCCAGGTTCCATTCATTCACACACAGTCATACCGAAGAATGAAAAATATATACACTTGTCCATTTCTTTCTTTCTTTCTTTCTTTCTTTCTTTCTTTCTTTCTTTCTTTCTTTCTTTCTTGTCTGTTGTTGTTTTGTTTGTTTGCTTGTTGTTAAAAGATTCGAATCAAATAAAAAAAATTATACAAAAAAAGAAAATACTGCTCTGTAAAAAAAACTTAACTTAAAGGCTTATAACTTAATATAAGGTTCTGTGTGTTGTTTAGTCATCCAGTCAACCTTTTACATTTGATTTTACTTTATTTCCTATAAAGAAATGTTTTGTCGGAATTTAATGAAGAATTGTTGATGATTCCAGGAGATCGCAGTAACCAGTGTCCCCAGGGTTTCACGTTGGTGTCAGCTGGGCCATACTGTGCAGGTAACGTTTATCTACATCGCACTGTTCCTATGGCTAGTTAATGATACTGATAATTATGAATTAATAAATAATAATAAAGCACATTACAAAGTGCTGTACAAGGCAGCAGATATATATAAAAAAATAACAAATAAAGTTGTCATTTTTGAGTCCTTTTTTATGTTGCTATTTTCCTTTTGCTTCTCTTCTACTTCTGTAGAGCAAAGTAGTTACATTGTATTGTGGATTTAAAGACACTTTAAAGACAATTTAATGATTTATCCAAACATACTTTGTTCTGTTACTGATTGTTGCAATATTGTTTTGTTTTTATGTATCATGTATGTGCTGCAGATGAGAACGAGTGTGTTGTGGGGAACCCCTGTTCACACACCTGCCACAACGCCATAGGGACTTACTACTGCTCCTGTCCCAGAGGCCTCACCATCTCCGCTGACGGCAGGACATGTCAGGGTGAATGTCTCGCAAACACACACGTCCAGCCTGTTCTCAATCCATGCTGTCGGAATTAGGACTCCAAAAAAAACATGCAATTAGTTTAAAGTTATAATGCATAACTTTTTCATATTAAATGAATGTCGTGAATTACATTCAAGCCATCGGCAAACGAGTTGACACAAAGTTGATTTAGCTTATCAGCTCCACAAAACTCTCAGTATGGCAGTGTTTACAAACTGGTGTCGCTCCCTAGACACTGTTGCAGGAGCTCAGGAAAATCCCAAGAAATGTTTCAGTTGTTGATTCTACTGCTGAGGAAAAAACCAGAAGGTACAGCAGAAGGAATTAAATTCCATGCTTGATCACCGAAAGCTTACCTCATGTAGATGGACAGTGTTGTTATAATTACTCAGAATTCCTCATGCAGGCAACAGAAGTTATGCACTATACCTTTAAATAATCCAGTGCTCTTTCATTCCCATAGACATCGATGAGTGTTCACTGGGCGGGAACGTGTGTCATAACGGACAGGACTGTGAGAACACAATCGGCTCTTACAGGTGTGTCATGCGTTGTGGTCGCGGATTCAGGAGAACAGCAGATGGTCTCAGCTGCACAGGTACGCCACCACGATTTATTTAAAGGTACACTGTGTAACAATGGGTGTCAGAGAAGTGAACATTTTTTAAATACTTTATTTTTTGATTTTTTTTAAGAACAAAAACACACAACTGTAAAAGTGAACGCACAAACAAAAGACAAAAGAAATTAAAGAAACCAACACGGCGTACTCTACTTAAAAGGTTTCTAAAACATCGTTTGAATTAAAGGTAATTGTCAAGCAAAAAATTAAAAATCAAAAATGTGTCATGAAGGTTTCTTCAGTGCTGTTATATTGTCGAGGAAAGATTGCCGTATCTGCTGAAATTTTAAAAATTAACATTTTTCTAAAGTATATTTTCATAACTGAATAGACAAACTTTACTCACACGATAATTGGATCCCTAGAAAACTGTTTGAAGTTAGAAAGCTACTTTAAAAGTTACCGTTTTACTTGTTGTTGTTGTTGTTGTTTACAGCAGCGGGGCCCACAGTTTGGTTAACAACCATATTCTAGTCTTACGTTTGGTTCCAGGTGCCTCCAAACAATTTTTTTATTTTTATTTATGGTGATAGAATTATTCAATACTAAGAATTACATGTAGAGTAAATATGTTTTGTAGACTAACTGCATGCTTTGCAAATGTAAACAAATCTCCCTCAGATGAAACTGCATAGTGAACCTTGTACAACAGAGAGTGTGTTGTGATTGTTGCTGATATGAAACTTTCACAAGTAATTTCCTTTGTTGCACAGATGTGAACGAGTGCCAGGAGTCCAATCCGTGCAATCAACACTGTCTGAACACGATAGGGAGCTACCGATGTGCCTGTGAGCCAGGATATCAAATCAGGAACCGACGCTGTATAGGTGAGATGGCTACACCTCTCCATATCATGCTTTATCTGTATCAAAGGTGCTACATTTAAAACTTTTAAATATTTTTCTTCTTATGATCATAAATGACATGTAACAACAAAAGAGACCATCAGTACAAAAAATACAATTTTTATATAGTTTTTCTTTATGCCTTTGTCATGGGTACGCACACACAGGAACAACAGCTGGCGTAGTAAAAAACGCTATCGCTTTTGTCCAAAGGGGGCACAATAATTAAAGTAAGCTGAAAGTTCCTCTGAGCACCTTTTAACTATAACTTTTCCCATAACTTAGTGACCGATTGTCCAATCTCCACAAAAGTTGGAACTTATCTTCTGATTGTTATGGTTTCACCAAATAATTTTCAGCTAGCCCAACACACAGGCGCATTCAAATTTCAAGGGGGGAATTTTCAGTTTTTTATTGTTATTTCATTGCTTGAAACATTAAGTCACAAAATACTTTCCTTGAATAAACTTCACCTCTGTTCTTCTCTCTCCATCACATCAGATATAAATGAGTGCAGACAAAGGGTGTGTCGCTCTGATCAGCAGTGTAAAAACAAACGCGGTGGTTACACCTGTATTGACCTGTGCCCCAACGGCATGACCAAAGGTGGCAATGGCACGTGTGTAGGTGAGTATCCACCGAAATGAAGGATTTCTTGTTATGCAAAAAATGTGTTTTAGATTAGATTAGATTACACCCAAAAAGGGGAATTAATTTGCATCTAACCTCATCTACAATCACACAAAAATGATATCAACATAACTTTTTTAATGTAATGTAACTTTCATAAGTTACAACAGGCCAACAAACAGTAACTTAAACAGACCATGACTTGCCCTTACTAATAAAGATGATATAAAAATTAAATACAAAAAGCATGTCAGTGACATCAAGGTAAAGTTATTAAGGTAAAATAAATAGCAATACAATAGATAATAAAAATACGTTGTTGCATTATCATTATCATGTGGCCTTCCATAGACATTGATGAGTGCAGAGATGGAACGCATCAGTGCAGATACAACCAGATCTGTGAGAACACAAGGGGAAGCTACCACTGCACCTGTCCACGCGGGTACAGATCCCAGGGAGTCGGACGGCCCTGTGCAGGTATGTGCAGATTTTCAAATATATATATATATATATTTTCTGACATTCAAAGAGCTCTTCATTTGCAGTGATCAGGCAGGTTACATTTCTGTTCAGCTTAAGGTTAAAAAAAACAGTCTCTCAAGCTCTGGTCAATTTTTAGATTTTAGGCTACTTTGCCTGTTTTGCGTCTATGTATTTCTCTTATACAACAATCTTTAGCAACCATTATCTGAACATTAGTTTGTATTCAATAGTATGATCCAAGAATCTCAACTTCTAAAGCACTTTCATCAACCAAACTTTACATAATCATTCTTAACACTATACTGAAGGTTACTACAGAAGAATTTGTTCCTATGTTGATATGATTTACTTTCTTCCTAAAAAACATGCAGAAAATGCATTTTTAAGACCAGAACATTTTTGACTCATGAAATTAAAAAAGGTTGTGTCCAAAATCTGTTCTGAAAAACTATGAGTTAAATAAAAATAGTTCAATATTGTTCAGAAATGTTCGCACTGCTTACCTCACACTCGCACATCAGCTTGCTTGCTTCCTGCCGGCATTCTTCTCTCTTTGAATTTCACTTCTGCTGAAAGTCTTAAAATAACTGCTGTCATCTACTGCAATGAAGTTCGGACACTATATTCTGCAAGTGCTTACTTACATCTCTAAAAATGCTGCCATTTGAAACACTGACTCACTCATAACAAATGCAAGGACCCCTGCAAAGATTCAATGCATGGTATGAGGTCCAATTGATGCAACTTAAGCTCCACTGTCAGATAGGAAAAAAAGGTAGGAATAGACCACTGAGGAAGCAAAACTGAAAATAAAATGAGTTCATCTTCAACACATCAACTTAAAAAAAAAAAGACCAACACCAAAATATCTCACTGCTCTGTCTATCACTCTATTTCCTTTCACAATCTTCTGACTTTTCAAACTGTTACCTAAATGTTTTGGATCTGGCTATTTCCCGGAGTTGCTTTGTAATGGCATACACTCAACATTCCCCTCTTCTTTTGACATCATTAACAATGAATGTCTTTCTTCGTGACATATTCATTTTTCTGGCATGAATCGGATTTTGTAGCTGATATCAAGTGTGAATTATATTCTATATAATTTCTTTAGATACAATTTCAAAGGCAGTCAGCGATTCTGGAGAACGCTTGTTATCAAAATCACTTTTTGTCAAAATCAATAACTATCTCCAACCAGTTTACAGAGCCAAGGCTGTGTATGAACAACATATTTTTCAGTGCACACACACACACAGTGTGGACAGGTAGAGGATCATGAGGAGATATTCACTGATTTTGACAAAAAGTCCTTTTGACAACAACACTCTCCAGAATCGCTGACTCCACCTTCAAGATAAATTGTTAACTAGATTCAGAATTGAAGTTATTATCTTCAAAGCATTACTTTAATTTGATATGAGAGGTGATACCATCAGTCTCTCATTCAAATGATGTATACCTAGTCTCAATACATTTCTGTCTTAGGGACATGCAGATGTATTGTTTTACAGTCGGGTAATTGACATATACCCTTTCCCCCTCTCCCCTCATTCTCATCTCTCTCCTCTGTTTTCATGGCCCGCACCACCTTGTTTACTTTCTCCATCCATCATCTCTCTTCTGTTACTCCGGCATTTTTTTGTCCCTCTTCTCCTTCCGTACTTCTTTCACGGATGAGTGTTAGTGCCATGGGAGAGAACAAAAATTAACAAGCTTTTTTTTCATTATGCACTTAGAGAAAAAAGTTTAAATGTCGATAATAAAGAAGAAATACAATGTCACAAATTAACTGGACAGTTCAGTAAATTTACAGTGAGTTGAAATCAATAACAATATCATTTATCATAAGCTAAAAGTTAATATAACACAAAATATGAATCTTTGCCAATGTCATAAGGCAGACAATGGGCTACAACCTCATTTTGACTGAAAGCAGACGTCCTCTAAGCTCCACTAGTAACATTGCTTTCTACGTGCAGCAGGCTATGAGACGCGAGCACAGGGACCGTCTACAAAGAGAAACACCCAAGAGAAAAATATTCAATACCTTCCCTCTGATACAGTGCAGTTATTAGTGGAGCTTAGAGGACGTCTGCTTTCAGTAACAATTAGATCGTAGCAAAAATGCACCGTTTGTGCTTCAATAACTTTTTACATTTTGAATTATTAATCCTAGAATTCAAATCTGTCAACATCTTTCCAACTTTACCACTGTCTGTAACTGTCCAGTTCATTCTCCACATTCTCTGTATCTCAACTTTATTCTCGACATTTGGGCTATTTTCAAAGTGCAAAAACGAAGAAAAAACAAGTCCTCCTTTTATTTATTTTCTCTTGCGTGGCCCTAATACTCTCTCATACTCTTGTTTACCTCTCCTGTATATTCCCTTTGGTGCTGGTCTTTCTTTTGTGCGGCGGTCGTTCAGACATAAATGAGTGCGAGCGGCTCCCCCAGCCCTGCGCCCACCAGTGCCTCAACACGGCCGGCAGCTTCAAGTGCACGTGTCCCGCGGGGCGCCACCTGCTGGGTGACGGTAAATCCTGTGCGGGTCTGGAGCGTCTACCCAGCTACGAGAGCTATCAGTACGGGTACCAAACGTCCCAATCCTCCCCCGAACGCACATCCAACCAGAGACTCTACCACAACCTGGCCTCCCAGAGCTTCCACTCCTACTCTGCCGGTGCTACTGTTGCTAATGCTGATGGTGATGGTGCTTCTGCCTCCACCACAAGGGGGCGCTACAGGCCCCACACTCGCAGAGAAAGAAGTCTCATTCGTGATCATTCGCAGCAACGGGGTTTCCGAGCTTGTCGGCAGGGGTTTGAGGCCAAGGGTGGCTCCTGCTTAGGTAAATATGGAGGACATGTTGATAAGATAGTGACAGATTCAAACTTTTAGGATTAATAATTCAAAGGTAAAAAAGTAATTGAAGCAAAAATGGTGCATCTTTGCTACAATCTAATTTTTACTGAAACCAGACGTCCTCTAAGCTCGACTAATAACTAGATAGATGTTAAATAATACACAAATAAACACAAAATAATATATATGAGGAATAAATAAAAATATAGAGAAAAAAAACGTGATTCTGAGCAACATACTGTATAGTCCACACACAGTTATAAATGAGAGAATCAAGGAGCAGCACAACGTTTGTATAAAAGCTTTAAGGACAGGCAGGGTTGAGAGGAGAGCAACTGGCCTTTTGCTTCACTGTCGCTTGTGGTTTTGCTGTAAACATGGCAGCATGAGTTTTAAAAATGTCCTGATTAATGTTTTATGTTGTCCTAATTATCCCTGTATCATTCTGTGGCTTATTTGTGATTGTGTGTGTGCACTTGCATACCTATCTAACAGTGGACTTTGCTTCGTAACATATTCACCAACAGGGGACCGCTGAGCCAAAAGTGGACATTTTTCAGGTCCCTTGTTGGTCATGCTTTAAATCATATCTAAAATGTTCTGTTGAATTGTGTGTGTGTGTGTGTGTGTGTGTGTGTGTGTGTGTGTGTGTGTGTGTGTGTGTGTGTGTGTGTGTGTGACACTGACAGACATCAATGAGTGTGAGTTGAGGGACACCTGTCAGCACGAGTGTCTGAACACCCTGGGGAGCCATCGCTGCCTGTGTCCGGCCGGTTACCGCCTCAAGACCAACGGAAAGACGTGTCAAGGTAAAAGCTACCGCCTATTTCCTGTTTCCTTCTATAATAATATAACATTTATTTGCGTGAAAATACATACAATATCATTGATTAAAACATTCACTTTTAGTTGGTTAGAGCGTCCCTCCGATAGAGGCTCAGTCCTCAAAAGCAGCAGACCACGGAATCCGGCCCGGGTCGTTACCTTCATGTCATTCCCATCTCTGCCCCATTTCAAAAGACAAGGAAAAAGAACTTGAAGGATTTTTATATTTTATAAAGTTGATCTGTGTGTTTTTGTGTCTACAGATATAGACGAATGCCTGGAGCAGAACATCCAGTGTGGAGCCAACCAGATGTGCTTCAACATGAGGGGAAGTTACCAGTGTATCGACACTCCCTGTCCACCCAACTACAAGAGGGATGCAGCCACAGGGTAAACCTTCACGCAAATTGTATTTTTGGATAATTTTTAACATCAAGGCGAGACACTGCAGGCGAAAAATATTGGTCAAGTTTGAGATGTTTGGTTATTTCGCTTACTTTAACATGTCTTCTTTCATACAATAGTACAAATTAAAGGTCCAACATGTTCATTCAGGTGTTTATTTCCGTCCGTATATTTCTCCTATACACCCATCTTCAAAAGTCATTATCTCAACATTGGGTTTTTTTTTCAATTCTCTGAACTGAAAATCTCAACTTTTAAAGCAATCATCTACTAAACTTTCCATACAAATTCTTAGCGCTATTGTAAACGTTGCTACAGAAGGATTTGTCCATATGTTGTCAATTGTCTCTAAAAAAACATGCTTATATATATATATATATATGTATATATATATGTGTATATATATATATATATATATATTAGCCTCTATTTATCATTTCTCTTGCCTTTCCCACCCTGAAATATTTTCTCTTGTTTTGCAGATTTTGCCTGAAGAACTGCCCTCCGAATGACCTGGAGTGTGCCCTGACCCCTTATGCGCTGGAATACAAACTGTTATCCCTCCCGTTCGGCATCGCTGCAAACCAAGATCTCATCCGACTAGTGGCCTACACACAGGACGGGGTGATGCATCCGCGCACAACCTTCATAGTGGTGGATGAGGACGTCACGTTACCGTTTGCCCTGCGAGACGAGAACCTCAAAGGGGTTCTATTCACTACGCAGGCGCTACGGGAACCGCACACGTACAGAATGAAAGTCCGGTCACTTTCTTTCAGCGAAGACGGAGGCATTGAGTACCAGACTACCTTCATTGTCTACATCGCAGTGTCCGCTTACCCCTACTGAGAGCACTTTAAAAACACAGACATAAAGGGACTAAGGTGGACAAATGGATGGGATCGGAGGGGTCCTTGGTCCTAACATTGCAGCGAAAACCTTTTTTTTTTGTTGAAGCTGCGGCCACATCGTAAAAAACTGAAAAAATTAAAAAAGACTTTGTGCTCAATATTTTGCGAGAAGCCAGTGACTTGAAGACGTAAAATTGGATAAAATATACTGGTCATTTGAAAGTTCTGATGAAGCTGGCTAATCCCTGGAATACTCATCTAAGGCCATGTCCCCACACGTACACAGGTTATTTTGGTTACCGTATATTTTTCTGTGTGTATTTTGGCCTTTTTATCCACATGTTAACATCACAAATGGACACTAAAATGGGAGTGCTTTGAAAACTCCGGACAAAGTGGAGATTTAGGAAAAGTGTTGACTTGTTTGACACATTATCACCACCTACTGGGTTGGCATGATTACTTCAGCATTTTTTTTTCTTTCGTTGTTGTGTGTATGGAGGGATATTCATAAAGATTTTTTTTTGGCAATTTTATGCTTTTATTAGACAGTTGTGGAGAGACAAAGGTGAAATGGGGTAGAAAGGGGAATGCCATGCAGAGAACGACCCGGGCTGGATTTTAACCCGGGTCTGCTGTGAAGAGGACTGAGCCTCTATCGAGGGGGGGCTTTAACCAGTACACCAGGAGCACCCCCCTGGAGAGATATTTTAAAACACTGTCTTGTGTACGTGATTTTTTTTTAAATATCTGCGTACGTGTTGGATAAGGCCTCAGTCCATCTTAACTTTACCCCATTGCCCTTTTCAAATTTATTTATAAGATCATAAAGATTTAAAATTTTTTGCCAAAGTGTCCGCCACTGGCTAAAAGAGTAGGCTACTCAACCTTACTCAAATCTTCACTTGCTTTTTATATTATTTACATCTACCTATTATTAACTTATTGGGAAGTGCTTGAACGAGAAAAAACAGGGCAGTTTTCCCCACCATTTTAGTTTCGCCCTCGTGTCAGCAGTTGCCATGGTGACTGCTCAGATAATATGGTGCTCATTTTGGCGATAGAAAAAAAAACTTGACCGTCAAATATTATATATACATCCTCAGGTAGTGGCCTATCAAAACACACAAGTGTATTAAAAACAAAAGAAAACTGTCCAATAATAAAATTGTTGTCTTGTTATTACCAATGCTCCATACAGCTCCATCCAATAGTTGATACCAAGATGTATTTTATTTTTATGACTTGTACATATGTTTTTTTTCCTATAATGTATTGCTATACTGTACTTATTGTATCCATTTTGTAATAAAAATGTAATAAATGAATATACACTGAAATTAAGAATATTCTGTCTGCAGCTTAGCACTACTGCATATGAAAAGATGTATGCAAGAGAAACCTTTCAAGAGATTATATGATTAAACACGTCGGCTTGGAATGACCAATCAGAGAAAAGGATAATGTTATTTTAATCCTTGAATTTTACTCCATGGGACATGATTTTCTGAAAAAAAAAAAAAAAAAAAAAAAGGACAACATTCAGGTACCCGATGGTGACACATATAATGGAATGCACCTGTTGGAAGACAAAGAAGACTAAATACATCTTCACACCTCAACACTTGATATTGAGGACAGAATTGAGGCAGTAGTGAATGATGCCATCTTTAGTAACTTGCTTCTTGTCCATGAAAGCCACCATAGCTTTTTTAATTATTCAAAAGGGAGGGGTTAACTTTGGAGCATTACATTCTAAACCTTTCACCACTACTAGATGCTACTCAATATTCAGATATTACACACTGCACCTTTAAAGGCTCTCGGGCATTCTGTATTGTATCAATTGAATATTTATTTT
This sequence comes from Hyperoplus immaculatus, assembly GCA_949357725.1. NCBI lineage: Eukaryota > Metazoa > Chordata > Actinopteri > Uranoscopiformes > Ammodytidae > Hyperoplus > Hyperoplus immaculatus. The sequence goes on along the minus strand of OX442357.1, from coordinate 1,676,134 downwards.
TCTTTATTGTTTAAAACCTTCTGCACATTGAAAACATACCATGTTTTTTTTGTGCACGTAAAAATCACTCAAAGCCATGACAGTTATGATCAGCATTCATACGTTTTATTTATTTATTTTTGTCAAAAAAGCACAAACATAAAAAAGGAATATTGAGTAAGGCAGTTTGTACATCAGTTTGGTGTATCCCACCTCGTCTTACTGTCACCACCGGCAACCAGAGCACCTCTGAACCAGAACTACATTTTCATTATGTAAAACTACACGTTACTGCATCAGAATGAAGTCAATCTAATGTCACTGATGCCAGTTATTCAGATATGTCACACATGTCTGAATACCTTCCCGTGATAATAACTCGTGAGAGAAACACAAATGTTGAGGATATTTTTGAGTTAAAAAAAAAAGCAACATCCATTGTGAGATTTCCACTATCCAGAACAACATATTATGAATTCCAATTAAACTACATGTGGAGCAAAGGTTGTTTATTTAAAAAAAAAACAGTTTTGAACTGTTTAAAACACACTTTGCTTATTGTATGTTGATAATGTATTTCTTAAACTTCACCACTTTGTCTCAAAATGATTCTCTTGATACACAAGAGAAACTAAATCATTAAATGTAAGTTATTTCCATGAAAGCAAAAATGAATCATTTGGCAACAGACGTATCGTACCTCATAAGGCAGATCAAACTAAATCATTTTACAACTTTTTTTACTCTTCGCTTTTTAAAAAGCATTTATATCAAAATCATACTGTAGTAACAGTGTGTCTTTTTAAACTTTGATTCAATACAAAATCATTACTTAGTTAAAAGGTGCTCCGAGGAACTTTCAGTTTGTGTTCCTTCTAGCGCCCCCTTTTGGACAAAAGCGGGAGTGTTTTTTACTACACGAGCTGTTGTTCCTGGGTGAGTGTATACCCATGACAAAGGCATTAAGAAAAACTATATAAAAGTAGCATCCTTTGCACTGATGGGTCTCGTTTGCCGTTACATGTAATTCATGATCATCGGGAAAAATTAGACTGTTTCAGAAATGTTTTAAAGTTCCTCGTAGCACCTTTACCACAATACTGTAGTAACAGTGTGATGAAAGCATGTGAGGAGGATTTGTTTGAACAAAAGAGCATTATTTTAAACTTTGATTCATCACAAAACAATGACTTGGTTTAGTTAGTTTTTCCCAGATACACAGATCCCACAAACATTACATGTACAAAAGACAGGTAGGAAATGCTTGAGGGAAATACTCTCAAAATTGGGATCATGCAAAGGATATTTTTTATACCTCAATACCTAAAACAAAAACAAACAAAAAAAGTCTTAGAAAGCATTCTTGTGGTAATTTTCCTGAAAGAACTAACAAAAAGCTCATACAGTCCCACCATATGATTGAGTGATGTGTTGGACAGTCAAATGGGATTAAATAGGAGTGATGGTGATGGTGGTAATGCATCTTGGGTAATAATCCCTCAAAAAGGATGGATGGAAAACAACCCCCTTGGTTAATGGATACAGTAAAATTTGGGGAAAAGTCTCCAGGATTAAATATATAAATGTGTGTAGCAAAAAAATTATTTACGGCATTTCTAAGATTTATCTCTCCATGATTGATCACATGAATGCATACTTTATAGGAATGCCATTGAGAAAGGGTGAGGGATGGGGGTGGGGTGTTTAGTTATTTGTAGCACCCTGTGAGAAATATTATTTAGTAGGCTGTGATCATGCATTGGAAGAAAGAAGTAAAAAAAAAACATTTTTAACCTAAGTGACCCAGATTTTGAATTCCTATTTTTCGTCTAGACTTGAACGCAATATCAGGTTACGAATATTTTTTTTTATCCTTTTAGTTCCAATGCTATGTGTAAAGATGACATGGACAGTACGTTTTGATGCAGTTCTCCTGTATCTGTGAGTGACTCTGTTAAACCGTCTTCCTGGCTGTTAAAACCCGCACGATGCTGCCGACACCGCCCGCCGCCAGAGCCTGGAAACACACAAACAAGATGGTGGTTAGGTAAAATAAAACATAACATTAACCGCTAGGCTATTTAATAAAAAAAAAATTACAACTGAAACCGAATCTCTAATAAACTACAGGCCCCATAAATGATGCTTTTAATATTATTATTCATATGTTGATATTAGTGTTGATATTATAATTTTTTTCTCAAAGCATTCTTCTTTATTTTATTTAAAATTTTGGAAAAACTATCCGGTGCCGGGGATCCAACCAGATACCTCATGGTTACTGGTCGGGCACTCTTTCCTCTAAGCCATCATGTATAACTTCATAATTCTGTCATGAACATGAGGTGTAGATGTGTAGATAGATAGATAGATAGATAGATAGATAGATAGATAGATAGATAGATAGATAGATAGATAGATAGATAGATAGATAGATAGATAGATAGATAGATAGATAGATAGATAGATAGATAGATAGATAGATAGATAGATAGATACTGTATTTACCTTTTCGTGCCACTGCAGTAGGACGGCGCTGCTGTTTTCCGACGGCTTCTCGAAGCCTTTGTAGATGTATTTCATCAGCAGATCCACTCCGCTCTTATCCAGAGACTGAACGCCTTTCTCTATGTCGCTGCTTTTAAACGCAGTGAGAACCTTCAGCACCAAACCTTCTGCTCGGTCCTGGGGAGAGAGGGGAAGAACAGAGTTAGAGGCTTGAGGATGTTATTGCTGCCTAAGGTGCCACGAAAAAGTATTGAGCAAAGGCTGTGAATACTTATATACATATTATATTTTTGTTTATTATTTTTTAATACATTTGCACACACACACACACACACACACACACACACACACACACACACACACACACACACACACACACACACACACACACACACACACACACACAATCAGGGTTTGGGGACAGGCAGAGGTTAGAATAGGAGTTTCACACGCAATCAAGCAAACAGACGTACCATTCTCTATTATATAGTTTGATTACTTAAAAATATAGGACGAATCACCACTGATGTATGGAGGCTAATTAAGAAACATGTTAAAATAACCAGAATGTGTAAAATGCTCAAACCGCTGACAGAGAAAACCCAACCCACCTTAACGTTCTGGTTCTTGGTGTTGATTGGCGGGTTTTTCAGGACGGCCTGTAAAGCTTCCATGAGGTTCCCTGTGCACAGAGGGTTAAGGAAGAAGCTACGCAGCATAGGGGGGTGGGCGGTATCCATTTTTTAACACCTTTAAACATTACATTACTTCATTTAGCAGACGCTTTTATCCAAAGCGACTTACAACTGGAGCACACATTCATACACCGATGTAGTGTTTTTACTACGCCAGCTGTTCTTCCTGGGTGACAGTATCCATGACAAATGCATTAAGAAAAACTATATAGAAATAGCATTCTTTGCACTGATGGTCTCTTTTGCTGTTAGATGTAATTTATGATCATCAGAGGAAAAATTTGACTGTTTCAGAAATATTCAAAAGGTACTTGTAGCACCTTTAATATGGTTTGTGGTGTTGTTATGATGTTTTGTTATCTCAAGGGTCTGATTTGGTCTTGACTACAACACATAAAAGTGAGTGAGCCTTTTCCTTTAATTCTCCCGCACTGGAACATGAAGTGGGAGGGGTTACTATGTTATTCAATGAGGAAGTAGAGCAGCGTTCATGCCTTATAAGGACCAAAGGACCCAAAGTACTAGAAATCACAGGCTGAGCTAGATGCCCAACTTTACAGCAACACTTGCTTCCAGTTCAAACACAACAATTATACACCCCTCAATGAACACTTGTACCCCGAAAATTAACTGCCATATCAAAGAGAAAAACTCGATTCTAATCAAATAAAATATGACTTTGAATCGTGAGCTTGGGAGATACAATTATGCATTTACCATAGAGACTATATTTAAAACGAGAGCATTTTGTGTCTTGGGGGCAGAAATCCCAGGAATGTGACTGCCAGGCAAGTCTTGACAGATAGACAGTAACTGGCCTACTTGCAGAAAAACGCCCATTCATACTGCAAGCAACAGCAAACACACACATACACATAAATAGTAAACAAGATTACGTTTGCAGATGAACCGTAGCACTAAAACACACACACACACACACACACACACACACACACACACACACACACACACACACACACACACACTGGTTGGCTGCTAACATAAATAGTCAGAGATCACATAATGTGCAGATGAATCTTGGCCCTGAAATCACAGACTAGTAGGCTGCTAAAACACACACACACACACACACACACACACACACACACACACACACACACACACACACACACACACACACACACACACACACACACACACACACACACAGGTTGGCTGCGAACACACAAACAGATAGTTAAATAGATTAAATAATGTGCAGATGAATCTTAGCCATAAAATCATAGACTAGTCGGCTGTTAAAACACACACACACACACACACACACACACACACACACACACACACACACACACACACACACACACACACACACACACACACACACACACACACACACACACACACACGCTACAGTATCTATAATAACCATATTATTGTTAAAGGATATTGTCTGATGAGGGAGTCCACCTCTGCCTCGTCCGGACCCAGCTGGTTTTCTCCTCCGTCTTCTTCGTCCACAAATTTATTCTCGTCATATTCATCCACATCCACTCGCCTGAAGCGCGCTGAGACTGTGTTCTTCGACATATTGTATTTTTGGGAAAGATTGGGCCTCTAAATCAG
>OX442357.1:1661365-1666365 GCA_949357725.1 Hyperoplus immaculatus | reverse complement strand
TGTGTGTAACCCACTCTGGAAAGTTCCAAAGTGGAGTCTGTCTCCCCTCTCCTGCAGATAGACAGGGGGCCCTGCAGTTGGGATGAAACTGTGTGTGTCTGTGTGTGTGTGTGTGTGTGTGTGTGTGTGTGGATGTGTGTGTCTGTGTAAGTGTCTGTGTATGTGTGCGTGACTGATTGCATGTGTGTGTGTGTGTTTCTGTGTGTGTGTGCAGTCCACGTTTTGGGTGAGATGAAACTTGGAAGCTGTGTGTGTGAGTGAGTGTCTGTAAGTGCTTGCTTGTGTGTGTGTGTGTGTGTGTGTGTGTGTGTGTGTGTGTGTGTGTGTGTGTGTGTGTGTGTGTGTGTGTGTGCATGCGTGCGTGCGTGCGTTCTTGCATGTGTGTGTGTATTGACTCCGCTGCTTTCGGTTTATGACTAACACCAAAGTATCCCCGGCTCATAATTATCAGCATTGCGTGGGGGGGTTCGGTATTGTATTATATTGGTCTTGGATGTTGGTCAAATTGTGGGAATGTAATGAATTAGCGGATGCTGTGTCGGGGCAGGTGAGGCTGTGGGTGGCTGCATACTTAAGTGATTCTGGTGTGTTTGTTTTGATGTATCACTCACGCTTAAATTCAAGTAAGCTATTCAGAGCATGTCGGGATGAGCAGAGAGTCTTATTATGGCTTTGAGATAAATATGCAAATTATATACTACCTTGCGTTCCAAATGGCATACTCTTTATTTTTTCTATTCTACATACTAGATCTGACTATAAAAAGAATCTAGTAAGGATGCAGTAGGCAAACACTTGGGACATACTTTTACTTATTCATATCATCATAACATTGCGCCTTGATCTTTCCTCTTGCTTTTATACCCGTCGTATCCCGGTTTGTTTTCATACAGAGGCTCCGTCGATGTGATTTTACTGGATTGTGGGTCAAAATCGCCCAAATAGGATGCTGTTTTTTAACACTAAAAATCTTGCCCGGATGTAGTAGACTAACCGTACTAAATCTGGCCACAAGAAAATAGGGACATCCCAAATATTTGTATCAGTTTGTAAACGCTGCCATACTAAGAAATACAGAGAGAGTTTTGTGGAGCTGATAGGCTTAAAGAGCCATCGCCAAACAAATTGACATTGAGTGAATTTGTTTGGCGATGGCTTGAATGTGACTTGATGACTTGGACCGACATCCATTTATATGAAAAAAGTTACGCATTGTAGCTCTAAGAGTTAAACAAAAGAAAAAGCAAAACATACTGATAATGCCTCCTCTGTTATTTCAGGATGGGTCTCGCTGAGGAAGGAAGGGTGTCTTTGATATGTTAACAGAAAACACAACACACACAAGGTTACATTCTCTCATTTATTATCCTCCTTTTGACACACACACACACACACACACACATTACGTATGTCATGCCAGCTGAGATACAGTAAAGGATCACAGGACTGTCGGTATGTACACATATTCATTCCCTAGAAGACTGACCGTTTAGCATCCTGCTAATACAACATACGAATGTGACAGCTGGTGTATGCTTTTCTAAATGTACTAACCTTATGCTACAGAGAAAACAATAGTGAACAGTGTACAACTCTTAAAATGACAAGCGCTTGTTTTGATGCAGATTACTAAGAATAAAATTGATCTTAAAGGTGTATTTCAACATGTTGGGAAATATCTTATTTTCTGTCCAGTAAATATAAGGCTGCAGATAGCACTCTATCCCCATGTATCTGGTTGGTCATGAATCACTGCAGCCAGACTGTCTTTCTCAGATTCCTTTTAAACCAACAGGCCTGATATATGAGCATATCGGAGTCGGCAGGGCTTGGGTGTAAAATTCCACTGGTGTGTGTGTGTGTGTGCCTGCCAGTATGTGTGTGTATGTGTATGTGTGTGCCTGCCTGTATGTGTGTGTGTGTGTGTGTGTGTATGAAGCCCCGTAGGCCCCTGAAGGTAAAAGGTGTAGTGTGACAGATTGCCAGGCCTCTACTGCTGCAGGTGTAGGTGTAGTGTGTTAAAAATTCCAGAGACCCACCATCCCCACTCCACCCAATCCTTAAGTTAAGAGTTAATGTAGAGGAAAAGTAAAAAAAAAAACTTTAGCCTGAAATAACATGGTCAGGAAAAGAACACACACACACACACACACACACACACACACACACACACACACACACACACACACACACACACACACACACACACACACACACACACACACACACACACACACACACACACACACACACACACACACACACACACACACACACACACACACACCTTTCTCTCAATGGAGAGAGATCGGGAGAGTGAAGAGAAGCGTGTCTGTTTCCATGGTATCAAGTTATTGTTTTTTTCCAAAATGGAGTCTTTTTTAAGTGCAGACACACCCTTTAAGGGAAGAAGGGCGTGCTCCTTAACCATAGGTGGGACAGCATCACTGGGATGTTTCAGGTATCCCCGGTGAATGTGTGTGTGTGTGTGTGTGTGTGTGTGCGTGTGTGTGTGTGTGTGTGTGTGTGTGTGTGTGTGTGTGTGTGTGTGTGTGTGTGTGTGTGTGTGTGTGTGTGTGTGTGTGTGTGTGTGTGTGTGAGTTGCCATCACACGAAACAAAACGGTTACCGACCGACCAATGGACAATTTCTTGCATGTTTCCAAAATAGGATTTTACATGTTTGGGCGAGCTGTTAGGTTGGAAAGAAAAACTAAATAAAAACATGGCGATTTTGTGTGAACTGTAGTTGCACTTTGAGAAGCGAGCGAGCTGACAGACAGACATACAGACAGACAGACAGACAGACAGACAGACAGACAGACAGACAGACAGACAGACAGACAGACGGGTACAATACAGGTGAGGCATTCACAGAGCAACATTTAGAAACAGCAACAATGGCTCTATAAAAAGATATAAGGGAAGATGCAAGCCAGTAGCATTACTCACTGGTCCACCTGGCCAAGTTTTATCAAGAAATATGTGCAGTCGATGAAACCAACCCTGCTCCAAATCACATACTCTTTCTTTTTTCTACACTACATACTAAAGTACAGAAGAGTTTTAGGGCCACAGGAGAGAAAAGAAAATCAGATAAGGAATTTTTTTTTCATTATGTCGAAAAATGTCAAGAATAAAGACGAATACTCCGAAATGCAATTGAAGTTAGGTGGGCACCTGTGTATTTTCAGCATACTACAATTGACGTGCATGAATTGGGACATCCTAAACCTTTTTCTGGCATACTAAACAGTAGGGAAGCATGGTTATTGGAACGCAGGGTAAGTTACCAACAAAACATTGGGCGAAATTAAGTTATTTTAAAATGGCTACAGAACTTTATTCTGCTAAGAAAAAGATGTTTGTAAAGCCCATGTGTTGCTGTTCTTGCCTGTGAAATGCAGTTTTTTTTACAGTTTTGTTATTTTAAGTACTTTTTTAATATGGAAGTGTTCGCCCATCCACTTTTGAAGTAGCCAAACCAAAATAAAATGTTTGATTATGACACTTATGCAATAAATGTGGCAATTTTTTCTGCAACACAACTTTGAAAGAAAACGCAACCATAATTGCATCTGGAGAAGATTCAAGCAGGTTTGAAGTATAGACATCTCTTTCAAACATGTGGAACTAAGGGCCGCTCCAGTGGTGCAGTGGATAGAGTGCGTACCATTTCGGCTCCGGCCTTCATTGCAGTGGTCACGGGTTCAAATCCGACCCGTGGACCTTTACTGCATGTCATCCCCCCTCTCTCTCTGTCTCCCCATTTCAACTGTACTATCAAATAAAGCTTGAAAATGCCAAAAAATTATCTTAAAAAAAAACATGTAGAGCTAAGTGACATGGTGAAGTGTTGGGGGGGGGAAATAAAATAAAAGCACTCACAAACAATCTCCTGTTGTTGGTGATGGAGCCAGTGAGTTTGCTGTATGAATCCAGTCTCACTACATTGTTTAGTAAAAGTGTTGAATTACAAAATCCAGTCTTCTCTCACAGCCAGCAGGCGAAAGCAGGAAATCAACTGATTGTGGCGAATAAGTTTTTTCACAGGAGCCACATTCATATAAATAAAGCCCGGGTGATAATTCACACAGTGTGGCGAAATGTATGCGATCATTAAGGCTTTTTTAACCAGTCAAACTTAAGGCTCTTTTTAAGACATTAAAAACTGAAATTAAATGTATACAGAAAAGAGAACGAGCGGCGATAAATTCTCCCAAAAAAGAAAGCAAAAATGCTTTACTTAAAAACTAGAAAGACAGAATCTACAAAAAAAGTAAAAATCTCTGTAGTCCGTTTGTGTTTTATCCAAATCCAAAGTCTCAGAATCAGGCCACTGGTTTCCCGTGGTGATCCCGTTTGAGGAACTTCTTCTTGGGGATGTCGCTGAGAGAGAAGGCCAGCGGTCGCGATGATGGGTCCTCCTTCCTCGCCACGATGCAGTCTCTGATGGCTTCTTTAATCACCTTAATGGGGGGGACAAAATACACAGGGATTGAAGTCAACATTTATCAATTAATATTCAATCAATCAATAACCTTTATTTTCACTTGAAAAGTGTCTTCACTGAGGTTTTCCTCATTTACAGTGACTATGACCATACACAATAAACACAATCACAAGGATAACTTATAATGAGCAGAGAAAACAGGAATAAAAATAAAAAATAAATATATATTGGCATTAGCAAGGGGAATACTTATTTTATTTATTAAGTTTAGATAGACAGACAGACAGACAGACAGACAGACGGACGGACGGACAGACGGACGAAGTGTCTCGGATGAGGCCATGTCCATTGGTGAACTCGCTGATATAACAGCTGAGATGACCTCGCCATCAAATCAAATATGTAAATTTTGCAATATTTGAGTGGTTACTCAGCCAGTGGAAGTGAGTCATATGGGGTGAAAGTCAGTCTGACCTCCCACCGCCAACACACCCACTGTGAACCTGACGGGACTTGTTTTATCCGCTTCTTAGACGTTCCTTTTCGTA
>OX442357.1:1648865-1656365 GCA_949357725.1 Hyperoplus immaculatus | reverse complement strand
GTCTAACCCAACATTTTACTAGTGTGACATCACACATGGTAAAATGTAGGGTTAGGATTAATTGGACAGCTGGGCCAAGGGAAAACCTCATTCATTATATTATAAAAATTGATTTTATAATGATAGAACACCGGTTCCGTATGGATGATGTATTCTTTAAGTTACTTTATTAGTAAATGGTAACATTGAAATTTGTCTTTCCGCATCTCCCCTCTCAAGTTCCCACACTCCAGAGGGGGTCAGAGCGCTGGGTCAGCCATAGTACAGCGCCCCTGGAGCAGTTTGGGTTAAGTGTCTTGCTCAAGGACACAATGGTAGAGATGGTGGGCACCAAATCAAAGCAGCGCAATGCAGAACAATCCTATCCTGTCCTATTGTTTTATTTCCTTGACTGAAATCAATCTTTTTTGTAATTTTTCTTTTCTAATCGATCTGTTTTTCCATCTCACCGGTGACAGCGTCCACCTCCTCCTCTGGTGGGGGGGCGGGGCATACAGCCTCATGGGACGGAGAGAACGGCATGTTGGTGTTTAGGTTCAGGCCCAGCATGAAGTTATGCACCTGGTAACACAGACAGACAGACAGACAGACAGACAGACAGAGACACACACACACCACACAAACACACACACACACACACACACACACACACACACACACACACACACACACACACACACACACACAGAACATGGGTTAAAGAGAGGCAGGTTGTTGTGAATGTAAATATAGGAAATGTCAGAATATACTACAGCTGGAGCACACACGTGTTTTGTATGATGTGTAAGATCTATGGCTGTCAGCTTTGACCTTCTCATTCGCAATTTACAATGTTTGGGGCATAACACACACACACCCTTTTTATCTGTTTATTTATTTACATATAGCATACAAGTGCAACTTATCAGACGGATGCTTATGGACAGACGCAAAGCACTGTATTACCATTACATCCCCAATCATGATACACTGGTAGGATTAAGTTTATATGGATTTAAAAGGTGGAGTCAGCTATATTGGAGAAAAATTCTAAATCACTTTCTGTCAAAATCAGTGAATATCTCCTCACGATACCTGTCCATACTGTGTACAGCAGGTAGCGAATCTTGTGGAGATGTTCTCAGATTTTGACAAAGTTAATTTTGACAACAAGCATTCATCCGAATCGCTGACACCACCCTTGAAAGCGGTTGTGAAATGCAAAATAATAGAATTTTGAACATACAATAAATAAAGCAAAGTAATTGCTATTAACGATGGAAATTCAGCGATTAATTGTGATTTAAAAAACTATTTAATTTGATAGCCCTGGTTAAATCGTTCCCTGTTGAATGTAGACGTTCAGTTACCTTCCCGGCGCGTCCCTCTCTGGTGTTGAACAGAGACGAGTCACTGAAGAGAGACGTGATCATCCTGTGAACCCAGCTCGCCTGAGCCAACCGACTGGACTCCTCCTCTGCCTCTTGGTTCTCTGTGCCCGCTGAACACAAGATAATGACAACAAAACAATGAGATCTGGTGGCGTAGTGGATAGAGCGCGTACCATATCGGCTCCGGCCTTCGTTGCAGTGGTCGCAGGTTCAAATCCGACCCGTGGACATTTACTGCATGTCATCCCCCCCCCCCCTCTCTCTCTGTCTGTCTCCCCATTTCAACTCTGTACTAGTATTTATCAAATATTTGTTTGGCATTTTTATGCTTTATTGGACAGATTTGGAGAGACAGAGTTGAAATGGGGCAGAAAGGGGAATGACATGCAGAGAACGACCCGGGCTGGATTCTAACCCGTGGTCTGCTGTGAAGAGGACTGAGACTCTATGGACAGGGAGGGGGCTCTAACCACTAAACCACAAGCACCCCACACCCATCACCCTCGCTCCAGCCGAAATGTGCAAATTATAAACACACATTGTGAAGTCAGAAGTGAAACTTAACAGTAGGCCTAACCACAGTAGCTGCTCTGATGTAGCTGTAGTTATTTAAAGGTGTTAAGGCGGGGCGCTCCGGTTGCATAGTGGATCGAGTGTGTACCATATTGGCTCTGGCCTTCGTTGCAGTGGTCGCGGGTTCGAATCCGACCCGTGGACCTTTACTGCAGGTCATCCCCCCTCTCTCTCTGTCTCCCCATTTCAACTCTGTACTATCTAATAAAGCTTGAAAATGCCAAAAAACAAAAAAAAAGTGTTAAGGCGTCAACCTTCCCCTCAGATCCCCCAAAAATGTGTCAAAACATTTACTAAAACCGTTCAATATCACACATCTCCATTGCACCCATAACACATGTTATATATACCGGCGCACTAAGGTGTCTGTTTGTACTTTTACAAAATCTAATTATTTCAGTATGTGCAGTGAAATGTTGGTGTGGCAGACTCTGTATTACTGTGTGCTCAAAATAGAAAATACAGATTAGAATAAAATAAAATACGATTAAAGGAATATACAGTATATAAACAAATAAGTGAAAGTGTTCAAAGTTACTGCATGTATTTACATATGCACATGTTGTTGAAATGAGGAATATTATTTCAAATGGATTAAAATTAAAAATTAAAACTAGATAAAGATGTATGGTTTAGAGTAATATGTATAGGGGTGTGAATTTGAAAAGTGACTGAATAAGCACAGGAGATATTTAACTTTTTTATTTTCATGTGACTTTTTATGTCCTGTGGTCTCCAGTATGTCTTGTATCACTCTGTGGTTCCTTGTATTGTCGCACATTAAAATAAAATCTTTGAAAATTTAAAAATTTTAAATAAAATAGATAAACAGGAATCAGCTGGCAGGGTTCAAGGTGTGTTGTGCAGTAGTAGCATATTATGAATGATGCTAATGTTAGCTCTCACTTTTCCGTAGCTCCTCGTCATTGTCATTGTCTTCTCCAACGATGTGCTGCGGTTTGATCTGCTCTGTAAGACACAAGGACAGTTCACTCATTAGGATGCAACTTCAAACACTTAAGTAGGCTACACACACACACACACACACACACACACACACACACAAACACACACAACCTTTCAACATACCTATTTAAACAGGGCTAGGCTACTAACTCCTTCAAAAACTTGAATACTTTTTCAAGTAGAATATAATAGCAATTAGAAGCATTTAAAAATACATACAGCTCTGGAAAAATAAATAAGAGACCAGTCTGGATTGTTCTCAAATCTTCATCTCTACATTACTTATTGAAAATACCCTTAATTACAAAAAAAAATATTGTGAATTTGGTAGAAATGTTGTCAGTAGTTTATATTATAAAACCAAAATGTTCATTCTACTCAAACATATCAAACATATGCCTATAAATAGTAAAGAAAAAGAGACACATAATTTGGAGTGGACTCTTAATTTTTTCCAGAGCGCTATACATACTTATAGATCTACCTTTGTTCAGGTATGTGACATTATCAAATTCCCTTTCCTTTGTTTATGTCTATCCAAGCTTCTCCTTATAGTGAATGAAAGGCGTCCGATAAACTAATGCATTCTTAACCTGGGTGGAGATTGTTCTACGCACTTTTGCATCTCCTCCATTGTTTGTTAAGAGTGTGTGAATCCTTAGAAGGTCATCCCTAAAACAAACGCGTTCAACCAAAACAAACCTCCGATGAGCTGTCAGAAGAATAATCATCTGTAGCTTCTGTTGTGGGCAAACATAACACAGACGCACTCAAGCTAAGATACCTGGATATGTATTTTTAGGTTGGGCTATTTTTAAAAAAGTGGGTGAGGATAGGTACAGGTGAAAATAATGCCGGCGGTAAACAAAGAACCAAGTGTAATAAGAGATGAACAACAAGACTAGAATGTCTGTTTCAGTGGAAGGGTGTAGCATGAACAAAAAAAAAGATTTTATCACTTGATCTATGAAGCGCAAAATACAATGGCATTATCTGTAAAACAACAACTTGTAAAAACTTTGACAAAGTAGCCATGACTACGAAAACATATTTTAGATTTAAGATCCAAAAAGGAGCCTAATCTTCTCTATGGCTCCGACAATTGTGTTACTTGGAAGACAAACAAACGCAAAGCATTGTGGGGCGGTTGAGTAGGGAAAGTAACCTATCGATCCATACACAAAATCTTCCCGGAAGTAAGTACTCATCCGGGCATTTCTCACCTACACAAACTCGCATACACAACCACAACCATAGATAGGAATAGATAGTTACCTAACTCCTCCTCCATAGTGCAGCCTCCAACTGTGTCTTTCACTCCCAGGACTCTGTTGAACAGAATGGAGAAGGCGCTGCCCCACACACCTGTCAAGACATACTGTTAGTACAGACAGGTGTATAATCATGTTAAAAGTATTGTCAAAATGGATGTTTTGAAGTGAAGGGCCTTATACTGTTATCTTACATATTGATTGATTATGTTTGAGAGATATCTTTTTTTTTCAGTGTCTCAACCTTTATTTGACAGTTTGAAGTAAATAGTGACAGAGTTGAAATAGAGAGGGGGGGGTGACATGCAGTAAAGGTCCATAGGTCAGATTTTTATTATTTTTTTTAAGATTTTTTTTTTTGGCATTAAATATGCTTTATTGACAGTGCACAGACACAGAGGTGAAATGGGGCAGAGAGGGGAGTGACATGCAGAGAACGACCGCGGGTGGGAATCGAACCCGGGTCTGCTGCTGGGCCCGGCCCGGGAGGGGGACGCCTTACCAACTGAGCTAAAGGCGCCCCCCATAGGTCAGATTTGAACCCGCGACCACTGCAATGAAGGCTGGAGCCAATATGGTAAATGCTCTATCCACCACGCCACCGGAGCAGCCCGTACTGTCCGCTATTTTAAAATAAATTAATTAATTAGATCTGAAATGTGTCTCACCCATCAGAAAGTGAAGCGGGTTTTCCTCGTATCTCTTCACAACTGTTCCCATGAAGAACTTGCTTCCGAACAGATCTGGTGTCATGAAGGTTCCGTACTTTGACATCCCGATCTCATAAGGGCTGAACTCAACCCAGTCTGCACACAACATGTTACAACATCACGGCTTTATATTTTGTTCACAATATAATTATTACACACAAACAAACAAACACCTGCACCATCACAAGATATACATAATGTTCTTTTTTAAACATTAAAAACAAAAAAAGATTTAAAAAAAAACGCAGTCTTGAAAATTAAAAATTATTTCTCTCGTTTTATCTCTATCATGTGTCCCTAATACTCTTCACTATAGTTTAGGCAAATAATTAAAAAAAATGTTTTGTCTATTTTAGTCACACTTTTAATGGCTTGGCACGTATTTTGGATACAGCCTTTTTTAATTTTATAAATCAAGTTGTTTTAGGAACAAAATGTATCATAAATCATAGAATAAACAACATTATGAACAAATCCTTCTGTAACAACCTTCAGAATAGTGCCAAGAATGATTATGGAAAAGTTTAGTTGATGTTAGTGCTTTAGAAGTCTCGATTTAAAAAATAAAATAAAAATTTAGATGATGTGGGCACTTGAGGATCTACTTTTTGACAGTGGTTTAAGCTTTGATGGTTAGACAATAGAAGACACCATGTAATTCTAGATGGAGGAATGAGTGTGGCCTCACCCCGACACATGTCACTGTGCGTCAGGGTGAGGCCGCAGCAGCAGCCGCAGTATTTGCATCATATGAACCAGACATACCCAGAAGAAGAATTCTTATTAATGTGTGAGAAATATGTTACATACTACAGCCCCGGAAAAAATTAAGAGACCAGTCTGGATTTTCCCAAAATCTTCATCTCTACATGACTTATTGAAAAATGCTCCTAATGGCACAAAAAATTTATTAGAATTTGGTAGAAATGTTGTCGGTAGTTTGTATTTAAAAAAATCTAAATGTTCATTCTACTCAAACATTTGCCTATAAATAGTAAAAAGAGAGACACTGAACATTTGGAGTGGTCTCCTAATTTTGTCCAGAGCTGTATGTTTCATACTATCTCTCCCTTGACACTCCTTAAGTGTGATTCTGCAAATAATTTACTGTTATATTAATCATATAAAAATTAGATGTAACAGACAGTTTAAATAGCTCTTTGTTGTCCTATAAAGTGACACTGAAGGCAAAAATATTGTTCTTTTCAAGCACTGGTCAATTTTGGAGATGTTTGTCTATTTATCTTCCATAACATGTCTTCTTTCATACAAGTATAAATAAAAATTCCAAAATCTACATATAGTTGTTTATTTGACTAAACCTGGTCTGTTTGCCTCTGTATATTTCTTCTATACAACCATCTTTAACAGCCATTTTTGTCTCAACTTCTAAAGCACTGACATCAACTAAACTTTCCATGATCATTCTTAGCACTAATCTGAAGGTTATAACAGAAAGATTAGTTAATTGTAGTGTGTTAATCCTCCAATTGTTGATACATTTTGTTCTTTAAAAACATGCCTGGAAAATTTACAAGACTTGCACATAGTATTTTTTGATTTATATATAAAAAAAAAGATTAAGCCTTTCTTGCATTCTCTATTCAAATGCTCTGCTCCATTGAAGCGAATAGTAGCTTAGATGTTGCTGTGCAGGCTAATAAAAAAATGAGGAAGTATTTTTTTCGCTATCTCACTAACCCAGAGTCTAGCGTGACCTTGTGCACTCTGCTAGTCAGTTCCTTGATAGTTAACAGTTGCTGTTTGTCATTAGAAGAGAGAATGCCACGTCATGACACATCCTCTTTGTGTGTGTGTGTGTGTGTGTGTGTGTGTGTGTGTGTGTGTGTGTGTGTGTGTGTGTGTGTGTGTGTGTGTGTGAGCATAGCTGTGTGTATTCTAAGGAAATGAATGCCGCGTAGTTATTTTGCATGTGGCAACACTAATCGGGTCATCTCTTGGTAGTCATTGCATATGCAAAATTGTTCTCGGAGGGACATGGGCTACATGCAACACACAATTTAATATAAAAGGCGCATGCACATACTCGCAAAATTATGTTTATAAGTTGAATATAATATTATTTTTTTATAAACAGCTCCGGAAAAAATGAAGAGACCACTCCAAATGTTCAGTGTCTCTTGTTTTACTCTTTAGAGGCATATGTTTGAGTAAAATTAACATTTTGATTTTATAATATAATTAACTACTGACAACATTTCTAACAAATTCACAAACAAAATATTGTCATTTAGAGCATTTTCAATGAGTTATGTAGAGATAAAGATTTAAGAAAAATCCAGACTGGTCTCTTAATTTTTTCCCGGTGCTGTATATACAGTTTATATATATTTACCAGCAAACATGAGTTCAGAAACGTCCGGTTTGACGTGCAGACATGTGAAGAGAGGGAGGGGACTCTGGCCCTGGTCGATTTTCTCCTGGATGCTGCTCAGTTTGTTGTCCATCCTCTGTTAGCAAGAAACACCTCTTTCATTATTATCATTTTGGCATTTTTATTAGATAGTATAGATGATCTTTGATTTGTGAATGATTATTATTAATAATATATATATATTTTTTTTTACTTCAGTGCATTAGGGCAACAGA
>OX442357.1:1628865-1646365 GCA_949357725.1 Hyperoplus immaculatus | reverse complement strand
GTGTTTGTGTGTGTCTGTGTGTGTGTGTGTCTGTGTGTGTGTGTGTCTGTGTGTGTGTGTGTGTGTGTGTGTGTGTGTGTGTGTGTGTGTGTGTGTGTGTGTGTGTGTCTATGTGTCTGTGTGTGGTCTGACGCAAAACATACATCTACACGCATGGCCTCCCACCATTTACAACTGATAATTACAAACCCCTAAAGCATGGCATTTTCCAAAGCCTCCCACTCACTTCCTATACGGTGATGCAAAAGGAACAGTGGTGCACCAAAACTGTATATTTAAGCTTGCACAATTCCCTGAGTCATGCTACCACTGGGTTCTAATTTTAGTTTGCACTGTCTGGGAGAATTGATATGTATACTAGAATTCTTGTGATGAAATTGTACACTCGACGTCATTCTTTTAGAACCGTAATGGTATGGCCTCTCCCATATAAGGGTAGACCACATACAGAATTGAAAGAGGCATTATCATTTCGACAAAACTAGATGACATTTTTTTGAGATCGTTTTTGAAGTTGATAGTAATACATACCAGATCTCCAAAGACATCTCTAAGAACACTTTGGTTGCCTGTCAAAAAACACAATACAAATATGAAGTTATTGTCCATTGAGTGAGCAGTGGTTAGTTATTATGTCAACAAGAAAACAAACAAAAAATTGTTAATTGCATCATTTAAATATAAATGCAAGTACTCATGGTATACCTTTTTAGACTTATATCGTTTGAATAGTCAGTTATTATTAACCACCTTTAGGCAATATACAATTGTATAAAAAATGGAAAATGCAGTTCATTATTTCACTGTGGGATCTTAAGGGAGAAGTAAGTTAAATCGCTCTTTATTCATACAGTCACTGACGGGAAGTTAGCTTAAATATGGATCATATCACTTACTGAACCAGAATTTTAAACTTTTTCCTGTAAGTTTCAACAATGCTTGCCTGGCCTGCAATATACAGTATAACTTGTATAACAACCTAAATTTGACACGGTAGAGTGTGAATGACTGCCTTACTTTGCCAATGCAATACAAAACACACAAAACAACTGTGGGGAGAAAATGAGACCATGCCTGTTGTTATAATGTCTCTTAAAGAACATAACACAGTGCCTTATTGGTAGTATCATACTAACAATAAGGTGCTGTAATACAATATGCAATATTTCACACAACAGGTAGAGTGTGTATGACAGCCTTACTTTGCCTATGAGGAAGGACTCGGTCTTCTTCTGTCCGACCCTGAGCTTAGTGATGTCATAAGAGGCGGTCCCCAGGGTTTCATCCATCACGTAGTTGGCGTCCATTAATGTCAACTGAGCAGAATACACACCGGCGATTTAATGGTTAAACACTTTTCATAACCAAATTGTTAATCCATGTAATCAATGCACATTTTTATATTGAACTCCTGTACTGTTATTAAACTAGTTTCTATGATGAAGGCCTAGTATTTTTTCCTCATAATATGTTGAAGTGGCTAACTTTTCAAAATGGAAAATTGTGTGTATGTACGTGTATGCCACAGTGCATCAATGCTTGTAAGTATAATTTGCTAGCCAATATTATGAAGTGAGTTTGTGCATGCTTTTTATGTGTGTGTGCGAGGCGAAAGTGGAGTGCGTGCATGCTATTATTGTGTGTGTGTGTGTGTGTGTGTGTGTGTGTGTGTGTGTGTGTGTGTGTGTGTGTGTGTGTGTGTGTGTGTGTGTGCGTGGCGTTTAAGTGAGAATGTGCATGTGTGTGTGTGCGTTGCGAAAGTGAAGTATGTGCATGCTATTGTTGTGTGTGTGTGTATGTGTGTGTGTGTGTGTGTGTGTGTGCGTCTGTGTGTGTGTGTGTGTGTGTGTGTGTGTGTGTGTGTATGTGTGTGTGTGTGTGTGTGCAAGGTTTAAATGACATTGTGCATGCTTTTTATGTGTGTGTGCGCGGATGTCGTAGTATGTGCATCCTTTCTTGATATATTGCCTAAACGAAACGGCCCCTCATACAGTAACATTGCGGTTCTAACCTCCAGGACATTCTGTGCATTGGGATCTAAGATGAAGGAGAAGGTCTCGTTCCATTTCGGGTTGATGTTGTTGTCTATGTGCTTCGTCTTCTTCCTGCTTTCTGGGGCCATTGGGATGAACAGCTCCACATAGGGATCTGGGGTGTCCACTGCACACACACACATGCACACACACACATACATACATTATCACACACATAATCACAGAAATACATATAAACACGCATACACACACACACACACATGCACACACCCGCAAAAACACACACACACATAAACGCATATCAACATGCACACACACAGAAGCACGTACACGCACAAACACACACACACAGAAGCATGCCCACAAACAAACAGAAACACACACACACACACACACACGCACACACACACACACGCACACACACAAGAATCCCAAAGTCAAAGCATCCCCCTATTTACCAAAACCCCATGTTTATAATAGCATACGGTTTTTAAATGACCCTTGCAGACTTACACAGGTCTCCCAGGGCGCCCTTGGTGACATTCTCAGCTCGCACCACTGTCACGGTGAATCTGTGAGAAAACTGCTGTTCCACCTGCAAAACAACATTCATTCAGTTTCCGTTTTGTTGCGTTTCCTCGTGGGAAAAAAAATGTGTTGTATACAAATTCACTGTAAGTTCATGTCTCTAAGAGTGTCAATGGCTGAGTACCAATCCCTATATTGTTGTTTGCCCTTGTCTGTCAATTTATTCATACTATGTGTTACTGTATTTTCTGAGTCGACTATGTTGTTTTTTAATCTTTGTTTGTACATGCATTTTATTTTTTGTAATTTTAGGGTTGCCTTTTGAATATCTGGCGGGGGACAGCCGATGCAAACTAGCCTCTTAAGCTAACTGTGGCTCACTTACAGTCTGACTGTGTATTAGTGTGCAATGTCCCTCAAATAAAACAATAAATAAATACTTCCCTGCTATTTAATAATAATTGATAGGACTTATAGCCTAGCGCTTATTTGAAGGTCACTCAAACACACTTATTTAGTATGGAAGCAAGATATTTAGGATGTCTCAATTACATGTGGTCAGATACAGCATGTTGAGAAATACCTGGATGCCCTACCTACTACATCCGGTCATAACTTTTAGTGTAGAAATCAGCTTCGTCATGCTTTTAGGAAGATTCTGACTCACAATCCACTGCACATCAGAGGTGTTTTTTTACACTATACCTGCGTTCCAATCCCCATACTTCCCTACTATTTAGTATGCCAGAAAAAGATTTAGGATGTCCCAATACATGTACTTCAATTGTAGTATGCTGAAAATACATAAATGCCTCCACTAACTCCAATAGTTTTTGCAGTATTCATCTTTATTCTTGACATAATGAAAGAAAAACTTCCTTATCTGATTTTTTTTTCTCTCTTGTGGCCCTAAAATTCTTCTGTACTTTAGTATGTAGTGTAGTAAAAAGAAAGAGTATGTGATTTGGAACGCAGTATATTTTTCTCAAACTTAAGGGTTGTTCCTGAATACTTGTAGGTCACCACCAGCATTTACAAAAACAATTGGATTATAAAATATTTCTTTAATCCTTTCCGCTAAAATATCCAATTATTTCTTCCTTGTTCTGTTTTTTTCCCCTAAGTACCAGAAGGAACCAAAGTAGGTATTGAATCGGTACCTCGTTAAAAAAAAAATGGAATTGCTTCCAAATACATTCTATCTGGTTTTGTGATTACAGATTCCCCAATATTTTTCAATAAGTTTGAAACAATGAAAAAGTAATCAAGTTAAATAGGCTATATAGAAAATAACTATATTGTCAGCCACTTCATTTTCATTGCTGCCATTCCACATCGCTGTCTAAATGGTTAATGTCTAATCTTGAATCTTGATGTATTTTCTTTGTTTTACTATCTCTTAAAGGCAATTTCTAATGTCTAATCTTGATGTATTTCATGCCCCTGTGTTAAATTGCTTTGCCAAGTTTATGAATGTGTCCGTCTCCAATGTTGAAAAATATGCAAAACATTAGTAACAATAGAGGCATTTTTGGAGATAATTTTCTCTGTAACTTCCCTCTTTGTCCTTCATAGATATCCATTACTGAAACCTGTTCTGTGTTAATAACAGGGAAAATCATGATATTGTACCGTGGAAAAATTAATAATCTATAACTTGCTATGGTGTGATTTGTGCAATGATGACTGAATTCACTGGAATTGCAATCGTTTTTGTTTCAACGTGTCTTGCTTTTACAGTAGGCCTACTGTACATACAGGGGTAAATAATACCTTTCGCCGATACTCACAATTATATTGTTATTCATCATGTCAGCTAGTCAGTGATTCTTGGGAAAAAGCCTTCGTCAGAGAACTTAAACTCAAGAGAACATCTCTGTCAAAAACTGGAGCATTTGGAACCTGGATGATAGAAATAAAAAGCTTAATAATTATCAGTGCAAATGATGGTTTGTTTGTTTGTTTGTTTGTTTGTGTGCGTATGTGCATGCGTACAATCGCAGAAGAAGTGGTGTCATGAAATCATTATTTTCAGCGACGTTGGCTTTCGCTTTCTCCATACAATGGTTGAACAGAGATATGTTGATAAGAGTGAGTGAGTGAGTGAGTGAGTGAGTGAGTGAGTGAGTGAGTGAGTGAGTGAGTGAGTGAGTGAGTGAGTGAGTGAGTGAGTGAGTGAGTGAGTGAGTGAGAAGGTGAGTGAGTGAGTGAGTGAGTGAGTGAGTGAGTGAGTGAGTGAGTGAGTGAGTGCGTGCGTGCGTGCCTGCGTGAGTGTCTGTGCCTGTGTGTGCGCGACTGTGTGTGTGTGTGTGTGTGTGTATAAATGTGTGTGTGTTGATAGCATATCAAGGTCAGCGAGCCTTTTCTCAGCTGTTCACCAAAGCGTGTCGTTACTGAGCGGAGCCGAGCAGCACGTAGAGCGTATGTGTGTTCACTGCACTCCTCACGTAGCTTAAATTAATGTTCCAAAAAACTATTGAAAAGTGCCAACCCACTCTGCTGCCCTTGTTCTGCAGCCAATGGGTGCACTCAGGCTGCCCTGTGTGTGTGTGTGTGTGTGTGTGTGTGTGTGTGTGTGTGTGTGTGTGTGTGTGTGTGTGTGTGTGTGTGTGTGTGTGTGTGTGTGTGTGCCAACCAGCAGAAATGGCACTAAAATGTTCATACCGGAACACACACAGAGCAGACCATTATGCAAAATAGTTGCAGTAATTATAGGTTTAAAAAATGCTCCTGTCTGCTGTGCAAGTGTAGTCCTGCATAAGATTCAAAGATAAGGATAGCTGCTACCTCTATGAATAGCATGAAAAGTCATCATTCAATTCTTATCTGTGTATAGTCTTGTTCCCCGTAATAAAAAGTAAGTACATTTACTCAAGTACTTAAAGGCCTACTTCACCGGTTTGAATATGAAGATTTATTGAATTCTGAGATCCTATGTAGTATAAATGTGCGAAAAAAATTGAAATCGGTTCATCCTAGCCTGAGAAAAGGCAGAAAGAGTGTTTTTTTTAACCCTATATTTCTCTTTCTGTGATGTCACGAGAAAGAGAAATATAGGGTTAAAAAAAACACTCTTTCTGCCTTTTCTCAGGCTAGGATGAACCGATTTAAAAAATGTTTGCACATTTATACTACATAGGATCTCAGAATTCAATACACCTTCATATTCAAACCGGTGAAGTAGGCCTTTAACTACAGTACAATTTTTCAGATACTTTTACTTCAGTATTTCCATGTATTGCTACTTAAACTTCTACTCCACTACATTTTTAAGACCAATATTGTACTTTTTTCTACACTACATTTAGTTGACAACATTGTTTACGAGTTAACATAACAGATTGAGATTATGAACCCCAAAACCATTTGGTGTATTATTTGGGGATTTTTTTTTTTATATAAGGAACACAAACACACAACTGAAAAAGTGAACACACAAACCAAGGACATATTAAAATAAACAACTAACATGGCGTACTGTACTTTACAAGTTTCTATGGACATTGTATAAACTAAAAGGTAAATTTTAAGCAAAACATAGGAAGTCAAAAAGGTGTCATGGTAAAGGAAAAATGAGGTGTATTTTGATGAATGAAGTTATGAATAGGGGGGAAATGTCATAATAGTTTCTTTTCATATCTGGGTTAAAGGCTGGTTCCATTAGGCCACTTAGAACAGGTTTGGCCAGATTTATAAGAACAAGGTCACATCGGAGGTGGCCTGACACAACATGCAATGATAGCCTAATATAATAAGAATAACCTTTTGTTTGTATAGCACCTTTCACACAAGCACCACAGCTCAACGTGATTTATAATGATAAATGTACACGCATCACAGGCTTAACATGTTTTAAAATGGTTATCAAATGAACGTGTAGGCGTGGCAATAATAGCAAATAAATAAGATCAAATAGAGCAGTAACATAAAGTGCTTGGTGTTGCAAAGAAAGCAGGGCATTTTCCCAAAAGATCAACTAAATAGAAAGACGTTTAACATCACTAAAAGGTGTCAGTCAATAAAATAATCCATAAACGATCCATACGATAAAAAAAAACGTAATTTAAAAACATATGAATGTAGAATGATATAATATTGCCTCAGACAGGGTAAGGCAATGATGTAAACATAACTCTTGATACAGCCTATAGCTTCACATTATCAAGTTTAATGATGAATTAAACATATTTAACATCATGACAACGTTGCTCTCTTCTCTTAGACCAACTAACTGCATCTGTGTCGCTTTCATCTGTCGTATTTAGTTTGATAAACGATGTATAGTCGGTCTTTAAGTGGTGGCAAAAGTTGTTTTTTTCAGTTTCCTTGTTGCGTAAAAGAAGTCTATAGCCATAGGTTTGTTCGCTACTTAACCCACCGATGGAAGCAGCAGCAGCTACTGACACTGACCCTCATAATTCATACACACAATCTTATTTGCACATAAATCTCATTGATAAAAAATATTAAAAAGCGAGATGTGGACATACCGTAAGTGGAGGGAGCACTATCAACTCACAAATCCTGAAAAATACTTCATGCTGATCCAGAAATAAAATCGCTCAAAAGTTTTCTGCAGCTAGTTTGAAAAGAGGAGGCGCTCGCTCCTTCGGAGCAGATGTAGCCCAGGGAGGGAGTAGGAAACCCGGCAGTAGTCAAACAGATTGATCGAAGGCAGCCTGGAGACAGTGGAGGGTGTCAATCAGAGGAAGAATTTGCGAGAAAAGTCCTCTAAACAAACACTCAGACGATAAAAATAACTTTCCGTTTAGAGTATGGGTTAAAAGACGCACGGACAGACCGGAAATAGTTACGTTTACGTCAGATTTTGACTAAAATGCGGGGACGGTGCAATCGACTGACGACTGACTGATCTCCTCTCTCCACCTATCCAAAGCGCACAGCAGTGTGGTTAGGTGTCCGCGTGAGGGCGCGTAAACGCTGACTGTACTCAAGGAATAAACAGATTTTTTTTCCCCCCTTTTTTTGTGAATCAATTTACAACATGACACATGCAATGGGGTGACGTTTAACGTTTACTATATCACTAAACTATGTCTGTTTAGGGGTCACTCATCAATGCTGGAAATTTACAGTACGCGTGTAATAAGGGTCAGGTTGGGTTCGACAAAGATAGACTATAATACAATACAGATATAATGTATGTAGTTTTGCTCTTAGTCTTAAGGGAGCACTGTCATTTGAAACAATTCATCTAAATAATGGCAAAAGGGAGTTCTGTAGACTTAAAGGTAGGATAAGCGATTCTGAATTATTATTTAATTTTGTTGTCAAAATAAGTGATTATCTCCTCACAATCTGTCCGTATACAGTGTGTGTGCACTGAAAAAATAAAATCTGGTGAAGAGGTGTAAAAACATAGCCTAGGATGTTTATTAACACTTTAATGTATTTCAGCGCACACACACTATCAGTACCAGTGGCTCGATTGATTTCATGCAACCTTTCATGCGGATTTAATGACATTAATCTATTTCACTATCTTATGTTTGACACAGGGTAAGAAGGCAGGTGATTTCTCATAATCAAATGGCACAAATAATGGATATATTCTTATTTCTATAAGTTTTCTCTTTGACAAGTTTCATAGGCTGCTGCAGAATTATGTTGTTAAATGTAATGATATTTATCTTGAATCACAGTCAGTCGCTTACGGAATTGTAGTCTATATAATTAAGACATTAGGGGACAATTATATACTTTAAGTATAGGCTATATAAGTGCTTTGAGTACAAGTAAAGCGATACATAAATCTAATGTATCATTATATTACTTCAAGTGTTTATTTAATACTGTTAAAGAAACCATGAATGTGTATACTAAATAGATATTTTAGATAAATTAAATTAAAATGATAAAAAATATATTAATAATGAAAAGAAAAGAAAGGGTATTATACAATGTAACGTGGGACGCATGGGAACAAATACAGATTACATATGAGAGTGGCTACTACTGCTTTAGACACTTTGTCGAAATATTGTCACACTTACCCAATTGAGAAATTCTTCCGTGAAATAAACGGAAGTGGGGTTCAGTGAAGCGTGAACTGGTCAGCAGCTCCCGTTCGCTGCCAAAAAAACAAGAAGTCGAAACCGCAAAAACAATCCAAATTGATGTTGAGAAATAAAAAATATTCCTCAACCCACAGGTTTTACTAACGGATAACTTTAATCAGAAAAAGAAAATCTAGTCGCATCCGGATTCTATGGGGGGGGGGTGGAGGGGGGTACGGTGGGGGGAGGGGAGGGTCATACGTGTTTGATGACGCCCATCCACGGTCCTATAAAGGTGCTGCGGTGGCCAGGTTGGAGTTATTCAAAACTCTCAGCCTCCGAGCGAACAGAGCACACAAGAGGTGAGAGAGAGAGAGTGTGAGAGAGAAAGGCTCGAAGAAGAAAAGAGAACCCGACAAAGTCTTTGGAATATGAACATCAGACTCACTTTTTCGCTTTTTCTGTTGGCACTGGGATTTCTCGTCTGCGAAGGGGGTGAGTACAGGAAACATAATGTCTTACCTAACTGCTCAAACAGACGCTAGCAATATTTAAAGTTCGGTTTTTAGCTGCACTAAAGTTATGTATTATTTATTACATGAATTGGTACAGGTGTATAATTTCAGGCTACAACACTATATGTTACAAAATATGTTAGCGATATTTTATTTCACATTGCTGCTACTAAAACTGATTTATTCTTACTTTTATTTATCTTGTACTTTTCGACTCTTTTTCTGATAATGCTCTTCTATTTGATATATATAATTGTTGTTCTTGAACAAGCACAATAAACCCAATTTACCTGTACTGTCCTATACCTGTGCAAATGGCAATCAACATCTATTCTATTCTATTCTATTCTATTCTATTCTATTCTATTCTATTCTATTCTATATTTAGATTTGTTTTAGGGCTATTTACGCTGTAAGGTGACTTTATCTAATCGTTCAACATTATCTATCTATCACAGGTAACCCGTGTTGCGCAGAGCCATGCCAGAACAGAGGCGTGTGCACGGCGATGGTGCCTGACAGCTACGAGTGTGATTGCACGCGCACGGGATTCCATGGACAAAACTGCACCACACGTAAGTATGAATAGCGCGCGCACACACACACACACACACACACACACACACACACACACACATGCATAAGAGTTGGAATCTGACATTTTGTTGCAATTTTTCGCGGTGGCATGCGTTATTTAGTTATTCATTTTTTGTCACTTTTTTTCTCCCTATATAACAGCTGAGTTCCTCACGTGGCTCAAAATCACGTTGAAGCCTTCGCCCAACACGGTCCACTATCTGCTAACGCACTACAAGGGATTCTGGAATATCGTCAACAATATCTCGTTCCTAAGGGATGCCATCATGAGATATGTGCTAACGTGTAAGTGTCTCTATACCGCCGAAGGCAAATGTTAGTACTTGGGTTTATTGGATTGTTGGATAGCGGCCTATAAATTTGTAGCACTTCAAATAATTTGTAAGTTGTTGAGAAGTAGTTGCTGGAAGGTGTTTGTGTACAACTGGGATATTTTGCTAGAGTGTGACTTTTTGGTGGTATATTTTGTTGTAATTGCACAACACATGTAGGCTACATTGTCAATTTGATCATTGTTTCACAATGTAGTTTAAACCTTTTCTAAGTAGCTTTAGTTAACCAGTTACCCCACACGATTTTCTTTAATTCAATTGCTTGCATTGGGAAGTAAAACGTTTTGCTTTCAAAGTAGCTTCCTCTCCGTAATAACAGTCCCCTCTAGACTTTTCACGAGGACTAAAATGACAAGGAATTTCACATTTTTATTGGAAACAAATCTGGATTTTCTTATTATCTGGGGCGTCAATTGAAGTAGAAAATTAGTTTGTTTCCTTTTATGGCTTTAAAATGAATTAAACGACTTGAATCACAAATATTGTCATCAAACTACCAGCAGGCTACTGACAACATTTAACTTCAAGTTTATTTATATGGAATTCACTACTACGTTTGTTTTCACTTTTTTAAGTGTGTATTCTATGCTTGATGTATTTTAATCTTGATGTATTTCATGACCCTCTAAAGCACTTTGAGTGGCCTGAATTGTGTCTTAATTGTGCTAGAAATACTTGCCTTAACCCACAACACTGTTAATAATGAAACACTTTTCCTCTCTCTCTCTCTCCGTTCTCTCTCTTTAGCCCGATCCCACTTGATTGATAGCCCTCCAACTTACAATGCGGAATATGATTACAAAAGCTGGGAAGCCTATTCAAACCTTTCCTATTATACCCGCACCCTGCCCCCAGTGTCAGAGGACTGCCCAACCCCAATGGGAGTAGTAGGTAAGTGAAGTGAACACACACACACACACACACACACACACACACACACACACACACACACACACACACACACACACTCTCTCTTTCTCTCTCTCTCGCTGTCTCTCTCTCTCCTTTCTCTGCCTTCAGAAAACCTGTTCTCTCAGATTCTTGCATACTGAGCAAGACTCGTTTGGCCCCATTACATCACTGGCAGACACACACACCTACACCTACACGCACACACACCCACACACACACACACACACACACACACACACACACACACACACACACACACACACACACACACACACACACACACACACACACTGTAATGTTCCCTCCTGCTGGATTGTCGGATTGCAAAATGTGCCGATAAACCTGCCCCAGCATGCAGAAGCTTGGGAACCATTTTTTTACATAGTCAATTTAACACCTATCTAACACCTCTCAGAAACATATGAATGTAACTCTGAAGTGTATCTTAATTGTAGCTTTTCCGACATGTAAAAATATTACATCACATTCCAGTCAAGTTAAACCTCCCACGAGGAACTTTTAAATGTTCATTAAACAGTCTAATTTTTCCTGCTATGATCATAAATAACATGTAACAGCAAACGAGACCATCAGTGCAAAGAATGCTGTTTTTATATAGTTGTTCTTATTGCCTTTGCCTGGGGTCTGAATCCCTGCTAAACTCGGACCAAATGATTTACAGCAGGTATACCAAAGAGTGTGCTTGGGCATCGTAAACACACCACCGCTCTTGTCCAAGGGTGCAACTAGATTCAAGAAAAACTGAAAGTTCCTCATAGCTACTTTAATGCGTTCTATGCCAGTCCACTTTAGCTTGGTTCTGTATCACAGCCTTTTATATCTATAATGTAACGCTCCCAATGTGTTCCCTTCCACCAGGTAAAAAGGAGCTACCCGATGCTAAGCTACTAGCCGAGACGCTTCTGCTCAGGAGAAAGTTCATCCCAGACCCTCAGGGCACCAGCCTGATGTTTGCATTCTTCGCGCAGCATTTCACACACCAGTTCTTCAAGTCTGACATGAAAAAGGGACCAGCTTTCACCCTGGCAAAAGGACATGGGGTAAGAAGAAAGCACAGCCATTTGTTTTTCAAGGGAGAAAAGATTTGTGAAAAAGATAATAAAAAAATAAATGATAAAAAACATTGTATTAATGGAGTTGTTTCTGCTTGTTAGGTGGACCTTGGCCATATCTATGGGGAGACACTGGAGAGACAACACAAGCTAAGACTCTTCAAGGACGGAAAGCTCAAGTTTCAGGTATGATGAAGAAAAACATTAGACTTGCTATGTTGCACTACTGTACATGTGTTACTTAGTAGTTTGGCTTATGTGAAGTTAATGAATGTACTAGCGTGATTCTTGCTGTTCTGAGTTTGTACCTACATGGTTGAATGCACTTATTGCTTAACTCCCTTGTGAATCGAGCTAAGGGTGTAAGGGCAGAGGGTGTCATACTGTATGGAATGTAAAGCCCACTGAGGCAAAAGGTCTATTTGTGATATTGTGCTATAGAAATAAAACTGGTTTGATTGATTTGATTTGTCTATTTAAGTATACTTTTGAACCCATACTATTGGGCTATACAAATAAAAACTGATTTGATTTTTTGATATTTAGGTTGTGGATGGAGAGGTGTACCCACCGACAGTGAAGGACGTTGGGGCAGAGATGCACTACCCTCCCCACGTGCCGGACTCTCACCGGTTCGCCGTGGGCCACGAAGCCTTCGGATTGGTCCCCGGGCTGATGATGTACGCCACCATCTTTCTGCGGGAACACAACCGCGTGTGTGACGTGCTGAAGGAGGTCCACCCAGACTGGACCGACGAAAGGCTGTTTCAGACCACAAGACTCATTCTGA
Source organism: Hyperoplus immaculatus (assembly GCA_949357725.1). Classification (NCBI taxonomy): domain Eukaryota; kingdom Metazoa; phylum Chordata; class Actinopteri; order Uranoscopiformes; family Ammodytidae; genus Hyperoplus; species Hyperoplus immaculatus. The sequence goes on along the minus strand of OX442357.1, from coordinate 1,633,607 downwards.
TCGGTGAGTGTTTGGGATGGATGGATGGATAGATAGATAGATGGATGGATAGATAGATAGATGGATGGATAGATAGATGGATGGATGGATGGATTGTAAAATGAAAAAAAAAGTCACAGGTTAAAACAGAAACAGAAAATAATATTAATATAGTTTCAGTGTGAGTTACAGAAAAGAAGAAGTTATTGAATTTCTTGTTGTTACCAGAGCGAAGCATTCAAGCTCTTAACTGAAAGACGAGAGAAAGAGGAAATGCTTATTTTATCATGTCAGTTTATTTCACTATTACAGTCAAATCATATCGAAAACTAGTAAAAAATCCCATACAATAGATACAATAGATACAATAGATAGATAGATAGATAGATTTTTATGTGGAAATGGGACTTTACACAACTACAATACCTGCCTTATCTAACATTAATATATATATTCATATCTGTCTTGCAGGCGAGACCATTAAGATTGTGATCGAGGACTACGTACAGCACCTCAGCGGTTACAACTTCAAACTCAAATTCGACCCGGAGCTGCTCTTCAACCAGCGCTTCCAGTACCAGAACCGCATCGCATCAGAGTTCAACACCCTCTACCACTGGCACCCGCTCATGCCCGACACCTTCCACATAGAAGACCGCGACTACAACTACCAACAGTTTGTCTTTAACACGTCCGTAGTCACAGAGCACGGAATCAGCAACCTCGTGGAGTCATTCACCAACCAGATCGCCGGAAGGGTAAGACAATTTATTTTTATTTATTTTTTTATCTTTGATTTGATAGAAGCAGCATTTTAGATTTTTTTTTTCATAAATATATAAGGTACAGCTCTGGGAAAAATTTAAGAGACCACTCCAAATGTTCAGTGTCTCTCGTTTGACTATTTATAGGCATATGTTTGAGTAGAATGAACAAGTTGGTTTTTATTCTATAAACTACCGACAACATTTCTACCAAATGTCCCCCCCCAAAATATCGTCATTGTAGAGATGAAGATAGAAGAAAATCAAAACTGGTCTCTTAATTTTCTTTTTACATTATTTTTTAGGTTGCTGGTGGGCGAAATGTTCCGGGGCCCGTCATGTACGTGTCCGTTAAGTCCATTGAAAACAGCAGGAAGATGCGTTACCAGTCTCTGAACGCATACAGGAAAAGATTCTCCATGAAGCCCTACACTTCCTTTGAGGACATGACAGGTGAGACAGAGTCAATATCATATATAACATATAGATGGATGGAGGGATGGATGGATAGATTAAAACATTTCAAAATTGTCCACACTATTTTTTTACCTGTAAGTCAAAATAATGACTAAAAAATGGTTCTGAGATTTCTTTTATAATCATGAAGCGAAAGAAAATGTTGCTTAGATGATTCTTGCATTTTTGATAGCATTTATTCAGCATTCAAGGGGTCTTTGAGTGTCTTGAAAAAGCTATATATAAATATCATAAATTACTATACATTTTTCTTGAGACTGGATTCAGGAATTAAATATGCGCTTGACAAACACACTCGCAGACACTAAAGATTTAAGCTTGTTAGTTATGTGATAGATTTCTTAATATTAAAGCAATCGGAGTTTGAGCTCTGCTGTAGTCCTCAAGGCAACTTTGGAGGTGAGGAATTTATTTTCGTGACTCTTAAGAAACCAGATGTCCATTTCATCTTGAGATAATCTAAGCAGATTGTCATCGTGGAGAGCAAAGCGTAAACAGACCGCCGAGGCCTCCCTGCTTTCAGAGGACAATATTTAAGATTTAAGAAAAGAGATGTTGATTAAGAACTACCAGTGATGTGTTAGGAAATAAATATATCCGCTATGTCGCCTTTTAAAGATAATTCATTTTGAGAATGTACTATCTACTGTGCGCTGGATTGGAATCGGTCAAAGCACCGAGAAACATGTTTAGAGTAGCAGCAAGCTTTTTGCAGCTGCTGGGTGAGGCGAGTGAGATAAGCCAGACTTGAAACTAGTTATGGGTAGAGCGCTTACCACACAGAATTGGAATCAGAAAAACTTTATTTATCCCAAGATTAAGTGCACAGTTCCCAGCTCCCAGTCTCACAATAAAAAATCATTTATGACATACTATAGATAGCAGTATGAAGTAGACACAAACGTATATCAACAGCAGTCCAGTCCTTGTCGCAGGTTGAAATCCGACTCCGTACTATCCAATAAAGCTTGCAAATGCCAAAAGATAATCTTTAAAAAAAATACAAGACTTGAAACTAAAACCTATTCCCTCCTCTGTGTCTTTCAGGAGAGAAAGAAATGGCTGCCATCTTGGAGGAGATGTACGGACACGTGGATGCTGTGGAGCTGTACCCAGGTCTGCTGGTAGAGAAGCCCAGACCCAATGCCATATTTGGGGAGACCATGGTGGAGATGGGAGCCCCTTACTCCCTTAAGGGCCTGATGGGAAATCCCATTTGTTCACCTGAATACTGGAAACCGAGCACATTCGGAGGCAGTGTCGGTTTTGATATTGTCAACACGGCGTCGCTACAAAGGCTGGTGTGCAATAACGTGAAGGGCCCCTGTCCGTTGGCGTCCTTCCACGTGCCTGATGTTAAAGACTCTGGCTCCCAGACCATCAATTCAAGCACATCAGAATCACGAGGCAACGATATTAACCCCACTGTTATTTTAAAAAAAAGGTCTACTGAGCTGTAATTTATTTTATTGTTAACATTTTTTTTTTGATGAATGATTTTTTTTTTTCTTTTTTACTATTAGGGCAATTTTTCGATACAAGTTATTTATTTATTTATATTTGTATTTATTGTATTTATGATATTAGAACATGAGAGAGAAAAAGTTCTATGCGGATATTTGAGTGTCATTTTAGTATATTTGCGTTTGGTTTTTTTCGAGAGCAAAAGTCTGTGGTTACGTTTATTTATTGAAAGTTTATCTATGTTTTATTATTATTATTATACGTTATTGTTACAGTAATGACCTCAGTCACTGCAACTTGATACTTGAAGATTAGTTTACATTTTTTTTAACTATATTGTAGTGCTCGTTAAAGTAAATGCTTGTTTATTTAAGTGTATGATTCTCAGCCTAGCGATCTACTTTACATACAGCGATACAGTGACGCGGTATAGTAGTAAATTCTATTGGTGAACTGATCTTGACACTCTCGATCTAGTTTTAAAAGTACATTCCTATTTTCAGTATTGTCCTACTGATTTGTGTCTATTGTAGTCTGTGTATTGGCTTTGGGTAATTCATCTGAAATGACATTTAAGAAAATTCTGCACTGCTGTTACATAGGATCTGCATTGTCATTCTATCCAAACTGTATATCTTTCTGTTACATGAGCTTAAAATGTTAAACTGTTGTCTCAATGTCCCATTGACTTTACCATGTTGACACTAATAAATGCTTCCGTCAACTGGAGCGCAAGAAATCCTCAGAAATCAGTCCACGTTTTCATTTTAACTTTCTTTTTTTTAAGGGGCATTATTTTGCTTTATTAGAAAGAAGAAATTGTATTTAAGAGATGGTAAAAACCAAGGAGATACATCAAGATTCAGGGTTACACATTAACCATTTAGACAGTGATGTAGAATGGCTAAAATGAACGTTACCTGACTGGTATATAGTTATTTTCTATACAGCCTATTTAACTGAATAACTGTTTCATAGTTTCAAACTTATTTGAAAATATTGGGGAATCTGTAATCACAAAACCAAATGGAATGTACTTCGATAAAGTGAAAATTATTCTACAATATAAAACATTGCACAAGGCGAGACAGACTCGATTAAATGAAACAAAATATAACAGGGATGGAGGTCTATGAAGATCTTTGCCTTTAAATGGTTATTTGGAGGCTGCTTAAAACAGTCCAAAGATTCAGATAGATAGATAGATAGATAGATAGATAGATAGATAGATAGATAGATAGATAGATAGATAGATAGATAGATAGATAGATAGATGGATGGATGGACAGACAGACAGACAGATATTTGAGTTAAAAAAAAATTGAACAACTGCAATTGTCAAGATAACAGGTTTTCTTAAAGGAATAGTTCAAAATTCTTTTTTGAAGAGGTCGCTACGCCAGGTTAGCTTAGCTCAAACACTGGTAAAGTGTAAAAAGACAAACTTTACAACATCACCAAACGCAATGACCTTTGCCTATTTCTAAATCATAAATGCACGCACAGGGGCGCTCCAGCGGCATTGTGAGCAGTGGCGTGGTGTGGGGATTTTTTTTGAGGAAGCACACACCTTTAATTTTAATTTTACAACACCTTTAATCTACATGTTTATTGGAAGGTGGGGGAAAGAAAAGAGTAGGCTACGTCGCAGCTTGTATTTAATGTAACTACAAGAGCTGGTGACTTTACCAGGACTTACACACGCCTGTAATCTGTCCGACACCGCTCGTTCGCTCTCTCTCTCTCTCTCTCTCTCTCTCTCTCACTCACTCGCTCACTCACACACCTCCTTATCGTCTTATTAAATTATACATTTTATTATAAATGCACCCCCCGACCCAACCGGAATGCACAACTAGCCGCTTAATGCCCAATGCAGATTCGAATTCATTCACAATATAATTAGGGGACATTTTAGGCTATTTTAAGTTTCACGTTCACGTGAGACACGACTCACACAATCAGTTGTAGGTGCTTGACATACACACATACTTTCTATACATCCTTTTCGTTTAAGAACTAGGCCAAATGTTCATTATACAACACTACTTAAGACAA
>OX442357.1:1556365-1623865 GCA_949357725.1 Hyperoplus immaculatus | reverse complement strand
AGCGATTTTATAATGATAGAACGCCGGTTCCATATGGGTGAAGTATTCCTTGAAATCAATAATCCAAAAATGTGATGATCAACTTTCAACATGTCAACAAATTGATTAATTGACTTATCATTTATGCTCTACATGATTTAAACGTTTATTGTCATGGTGATGTTTTACAGTAGCCGGGGGCAACTCAAGTGTCCCATGGGAGATTCCCTTTTGACACACTAACACTAATTAAATTGTTTTCATACTTTGGTGAGCGTGCCATAGTTTAAAGTCATAGTGACTGTGGCTAAGGGAAAAGGCCCGGGGGAATTTGAGATGTGGATTGGGTAAGAGTGAGTCCCCATTATATTGAACCACAGTACAATACATGTTTTGCTTTCTCTGTGTGTGTGTGTGTGTGTGTGTGTGTGTGTGTGTGTGTGTGTGTGTGTGTGTGTGTGTGTGTGTGTGTGTGTGTGTGTTTGTTATGAACTGGCAGGTTGTTCTGTGGCCAGTAACTGTTTAGTAACTACAGGAACCTGGTTATTAAAAACATTCCTGCCAGGAGTGGGAAGAGAAAGTCAGCGAAGCCAGGAAATAAAAAGATAATAACAACAAATTGACACGTGCACACACACACACAGACACACACACACACAAACACACACACACACGTATCGGCTCACGACAACTCATCGCTACGTGCCGGTTCTGGACACCAATCATAAGCCTCGCATTGTTGAGTGTGTTCCCAGTCTTTCACCGGCTGCTCTTGCCAGATACTGAGCCCCTACTGCCAAAATACAGAGCCCCTCCTGCCAAATACTGAGCCCACGCTCACACACACGCACACGCTCACGCACACGCACACACACACTCACACACACACACGCACTCACACGCACAAGCTCACACACACACACATACACGCACACACACACACACACACACACACACACACACACACACACACACACACACACATAGTTCAAGAAAGAGGAAGGGAAGACTTTAATGATTCATCTACATCTCTCACACCCTTCTGTTGGTGTGACCTGCTCAAGACATTCCTGGAACTTCAGGTGACATTCGAGGTTAAGATTAATCAATGTCACCATTTAATGAACAAGGCAGATTTATGACTTACTTATTTCTCAGCATTGAATCAGGAAGGAACTGATTTATGACTCATCTGAAAAATCTACCGAAAATTTAAAACAAACGGTGATTGTAAGGTGTGTGTGTGTGTGTGTGTGTGTGTGTGTGTGTGTGTGTGTGTATGTTTGTGTGTGTGTGTGTGTGTGTGTGTGTTTGTGTGTGTGTGTGTGTGTGTTTGTGTGTGTGTTTGTGGGTGTGTGTGTGTGTGTGTTTGCTGAGAAGGAAAACATAAGAAAGGACGAAAATAAACGTTTAAAGCTATAGTGCGTAACTTCTGTCGCTCCCCATGGGGAATACTGAGTAATTACAACAACACTGTCGGTGCATCTACATGAGGTTAAGCCTTCGGATTTTATACCTTCTGCTGCACGTCCAGGTTTTTGCTTAGCAGTAGAATCAACGAGTAAAACATTTCTTGGGCTCTTCTTGGGATTTTTCTGAGCTCCTGCACCAGTGTCGGGGGGGGGGGGGGGGGGGCGACACCAGTTTGGAAACGCTGCCATACTGAGAAATACAGAGAGAGTTTTGTGGAGCTGATTGGCTTAACCGACTTTGTGTCAACTCGTTTGGCGATGGCTTGAATGTTACCGAGATTCATTTATATGAAAAGTTTTTTTTTAAAGCACTAAAGCTTTAAAAGCAACAAAAGAGAAGAGAGAGAGAGAGAGAGAGAGAGAGAGAGACAGAGAGAGACAGAGAGAGAGAGAGAGAGAGAGAGAGAGAGAGAGAGATAGTATATTTCAGTAAACAGAATGGAGGAGGGATAGAAGGGATGAAGATAAGAAGAAATGGGGGAGAAAGTGAAAACAAATCTTCCCTGAGTTCCAATCCCCATACTTCCATACTATTTAGTATGCCAGAAAAAGATTTAGTATGTCCCAATACATGCATTTCAATTGTAGTATGCTGAAAATACATACATGCCCCACTAACTCCAATAGCATTTTGGAGTATTCGTATTTATTCTTGACATTTCTTGACATAATGAAAAATAAATCTTCCTTATCTGATTTTTTTTTCTCTCCTGTCTGCGGCCCTAAAACTCTTTTTTACTTTAGTATGTAGTGTAGTAAAAAGAAAGAGTATGTGATTTGGAACGCAGGGTTTGTGTTGTGCATGTACCAAGGTGTGACACCCTCATGCTCTTTACATGTCAAGCAAAGGAATGTCTGGCACACCGATCGTTTCCGATTGTGTAGTTTTGCGTGTACATTAAAGGAGCTTCTTTTAGACAGAAACCTACCGCGCAAACACACACACACACACACACACACACGTGCACACACGTACACACACACACACACACACACACACACACTCACTCACTCACTCACGCACGCACCGCGCACACACACACACACACACACTCACTCACTCACTCACGCACGCACACACCGTGCACACACACACACACACACACACAGACACACCAACACACACACACACACACACTATCTCTCTCACAAAGCCTTTTAAGGTCACACAAAGGCTAAGAGGTACGAGAGACTATCTCACCTGGATGACAAGACAACAATACAAACAGCTGTTACCGTAAACTGTCATCACATGAACATGCGGTCATGTCAAATCGTTGACAAATAACCAGCTCATGGCACACACACTTACTCACCTATCAGACATTGACACACATCACTGCGCTACATCGCACATGACTATATGAAGGCCTGAAGCAGATGAAGTCACAAACCAGATTTATTGTTCATTTTACGCACACACACACACACACACACACACACACACACACACACACACACACACACACACAACACACACAGACACACGCACGCACATACATGCACACACACACGCACATGCACACACACACACACACACATGCACACACAGACATGCAGACACGCACGCACGCACGCACACACACACAAACACACATGCAAACACAGACCTTTAGCAGATCTGATCTTAATCTGAGCATAATAATCGCCCCCAGAAACATGAAATATTGGAGTTTTTGGTGTTGTACATGTAACCACTAGTATCATACATGCTACAGGACACGTTACCATTTGAAGTCTATCTCAAAACAATACTAACGTGCCATGTATGTGTATTAAAAGGGTCATTGTTCGCTGTAACCATTCTGCTCAAACATTGTAGTGTGAGAGTAATATCAATCATCTCAGTTTATGCCCCCAATATGATGCTGAGCTACGCGTTGTGAGTCATATTTAATTACTGATTACTTTGCGGAACAAGTTTTTTAAATGTAGAGCAGGTGGATAAAGCAATAAGCCAAGGTAACACTTTAAAATAAGGGTGCCATAATTAACTGTTAGTTAATGCTTAATTAAGACTTGATAAGTGTTTATTAAGCATTACTTAACTGTTACTAAATGCTTAATAAACGTTAATTAAGCATTAACTGACTCTAACGCTTTGTTTATGCTGAACTAAGCATTGGTCAATGAATCACTTACTAACCGTTAATAACTGAGCATTTATTTACAGGAAAACCCTTTTTCCAATGAACATAAAAGGAACTCTTTTTCATCAGAAGGGCAGAAAGCACAGACATGCAGACACACACACAGACACTCACACACACATAACACACACACACACACACACACACACACACACACACACACACACACACGTTAACAGATCTGATCTTAATCTGAGCATAATAATCGCCCCCAGAAACATGAGGTAATGGAGTTTTAGCTGTTGTACATGTAACCACTAGTATTATAGTATCATACATGCTACAGGTGTGAGGACACCGAAGATTTCAGCCCTGTGAGGGCATGAAATCTTTCGCTTCCGTGAGAAGGGTGACTGATTCACTCACTGCAATCAGGTGTGTGTGGCACTGATTGGCTAATTGAGCCCAGGTGTGAAGAGGTTATATCTGCCCTGAGACCCCAGTGCTCTGTGCTGCTCATTGTCTCACCTTCAGAGGTAGTGAGAGGTTGTCTCTGAGTGCTCTCTGTGTTCAGTGTTGCAAAGTCAACTGTTTTACTTGAGTACCCTTTCAGCGGCTTGGCAGCGGTGGTTTTGTTTGTGCTTTAGTTTGCTATATTAAAAGGTAGCCTGTGTGGCCCTTTACAGCCTTGTGCATTTTGTTTTCTCCCCCTCCCCTGTAGTCGCTTGTGCGATTTAGCGATTATCCCTCAGACACCCCTTGGTCCGCACCTGTGTCCCAAACCCCTCCCCCCCAGTCATTACAACAGGACATTGATACATTTCTTTACAGGAAAACCCTTTTTTCAGTGAACATAAAAGGAACTCTTTTTCATCAGAAGGGCAGAAACCACACACACACACACACACACATGCAGATGTGATTAAATCTTGTCACTCACAGATGTTGGTATCGGTGTGGCTCAGTCCCTTTTCTCACACCTCACTCCGAGTGACTAACGTGTGACAATTGCTGATCTGTACAATGACATGTTATTATTTTCTCCGGTGTCTTGAAAGTGTTCTCATGTTAGTAAGAGGGTGTCTGGGTCACTCATACCCTGACACACCTTGTCACTGCGTTCCACACACAACATGTCACTTTAAAGACATCTTCTGATAACAAACAAACAGAGGCAGTTAAAAGCAAATGTTCTATAAATTGCAATTAATTGCTGAAATTTCATAGTTAATCGCAATTTTTTATTTTTTTTTGTCTTTGTCAAATCTAGAAAACATGCTTAATCGATATGGTTTATAATTTTAATTACATAAGGAGATTTGTGTTAATTAAATAGGGTCACACCTTCTGAGCCGATCCTGCAGGTGAAATTGGGGAATGTTATAAACCATTTGTAAAGATTATTTTTTGGCATTTTCAAGCTTTATTAGTCAGTACAGAGTTGAAATGGGGAGACAGACAGAGAGAGAGAGGGGGGATGACCTGCGGTAAAGGTCCACGGGTCGGATTTGAACCCACGACCACTGCAACGAAGGCCGAAGCCAATATGGTATGCGCTCTATCCACTACGCCACAGGAGCGCCCCATTATAAACCATTAAAAAAGAAAACCCATTGTTAATCATTTCAAAATACAAGCAATGATGACTACAAAACCAACTACTAACCACAACCACATCCATGTGAATCCCATTAAGAGAAAACCTCTCAGTACTTTTCCCTTTCAAAGAATAAAAAACAGAGAGAAAAAAAACTAGAACCGTATGTTTCTCATTTCATCTCTCTAGCGGCTTTGCAAATGAAATAACATGTTTGTGTGTTTTTGTTGGACGAAGTTAATCGGTGATTCAGACTCCACAGCTGTTCAGTATCTGGCAGGAGGGGTCCTCTGCATTTGGCAGTATAGGGGCTCAGTATTTGGCAGGAGAGCGGAAGGACAGCCGGTGAAAGATTGGGAACAGACTCAACAATGACAATGACAAAACCGGCACGTAGCGATGAGTTGACGTGAGCCGATACGTGAGTGTGAGTGTGTGTGTGTGTGTGTGTGTGTGTGTGTGTGTGTGTGTGTGTGTGTGTGTGTGTGTGTGTGTGTGTGTGTGTGTGTGTGTGTGTGTGTTTTTCCAGCAGGAAAAGAGGGGGTTGGGGGGGCAATGGTCTTATGATGCCCAGAACCTATTAGCAAAACTTTATTTTGAACGGAGGTATTCACTATATTATTATAACCGAACAAGCTTTTATTTATTTAGTATTCTGATGTAAAATATAATATATCCTTTTTCATCTTGAAAACCTAAAAATAGAAAAGTCCAGTTACAAGGCAATGGGGCGGCTGTGGTGAAGTGTGTAGGGCGGTCGTCCACTGGATTGCAGGGTCAGAATTTCGATCCCCCGTCTACCCGCCACATGTCGAAGTGTCCCTGGGTAAGACACTAAACCCCACATTGCTCCCGATGGTTCAGAGAGCGCCTTGCATGGCAGCTACTGCTATCGGTGTATGAATGGGTGAATGTGGTAAGAAATGAAAAAAAACCTTCAATCCAAGACTAAATGTGAATTCTAATGGTTAGAAAATACTGTCTGTTAATGACTTCCTGTAGTGTTTATGACATACATGCACATCCCTCCAGACTTCACTAAGAGCAAGGCAAGGCAAGTTTATTTATATAGCACAATTCAGACACAAGGCCACTCAAAGTGCTAATGAGTGTGTGTGTGTGTGTGTGTGTGTGTGTGTGTGTGTGTGTGTGTGTGTGTGTGTGTGTGTGTGTGTGTGTGTGTGTGTGTGCAGTACTTCCACATTCATCCTCTCAGGAAATACATTAAAAAATAAATGTCATGCTAGTGACAAAGCAGCCGTAGGATTATTGAAACCCAAGCAAACCTACTACTTCTTAAAATTATTCATTTTGCGTTTAAAATTTGTTGACCGGTGTATTTTTTTGTTTCTAAGAAATTACGTTGAAAAAAAATTCATGTTTGCATGTTGGCAATTGTGGTATTGTTTGATTAAATAAATTAATAAAAATTAATGAATAAAAATAAATTACATGTATATACAACTTATTTTCAACAGGAAACATATTTTGTATGTTTTTCTAATGAGATAAAGAGGAAATGTGAATTGACATTTCCAGCAAAAAATGTTTACTGTTGATGTACTTCGATTGGTTCCCTACAAATTTCTGCTGTGTGTGTGTGTGTGTGTGTGTGTGTGTGTGTGTGTGTGTGTGTGTATGTGTGTGTGTGTGTGTGCGTCTGTGAGTGTGTGTGTTTATGTGCGTGTGTGCATGCGTATGTATGCGTATGTATGTGTGTGCGTCCGTGAGTGTGTGTGTTCCAAAGCAAAACAGGAGGGGATCCCATTGAGTCCGAATGCTCAACTTTTAGATTTAGGTTTCTCCATGTGTGAGGAATTTACAAGCAGATACCAAGTGTGTGTATATCCGTTTCATTTTTTCCAACTGTAGCCACCACTTGTTTATTTCCTTTATTTATCTTTGCTCGCTGACACACTGACTCTCTGGGCAAAATACCTGTTGACTTTTAAAAAATTCCTGAACTGTGGCAAAATTGTTTATGAAGTCTTGTGCGGCCCTTGGTAACAGTTTATGCAGAGTGACTTTTCCATTCACCCTTACGTAGATAGAGCAGTGCTGGATTCAGAACACTTCCGGTGATGTCACAAGATATATCACAGTATGGCACCATCTCTAACTCGTCATTTGAATTAATGTTATTCAGATATAATTAGGAAAAAATTAAAATAAAGCACCGACTATTACTGTATTGTTCATGTTGTTTTTGTGTGTTGTGTGTGTTGTGTTGTTATCTTTACTTAATTTAAAGGCCTACTTCACCGGTTGGAATATGAAGGTGTATTGAACTCTGAGATCCTATTTAGTATAAATGTGCAAAAAAAAATTTAAATCGGATCATCCTAGCCTGAGAAAAGGCAGAAAGAGTGTTTTATGGTCTCACTGTCTAACCCTACAGTTTCCTTCTTGTGACATCACAGTAAGGGTTAGGATTAACAGGACAGCTGGGCCAAGGGAAGACTAAGGGAAGACTGAGGGAAGAAAAACCTCATTCAATATATTATAATAGTTATTTTATAATGATAGAACGTCGGTTCCGTATGGGTGAAGTATTCCTTTAAGAGTTTAATTGAAAATGGGGTGTAAACAATATTTATTAATTTTTGTTTTTTCAAAGATATTTTTCCTCTGTTTTAACCTTTATTTGACAGATCAGAGAGTACAAAGTAGAAATGGGGAAAGACCTGCAGTTAAGGTCCACGGGTCGGATTTGAACCCGCAACCACTGTCACAAGGTACACGCTCTATCCACTACTCCACCAGTACAGAGTGACCCATTGAGCTACACGCACACAAACTTGAAATCTCTGCTATTATAGTAAGTATCTATTTTCCATATAAATATACATTTCAAATGTTTATGAATGATTGTTTTGCTGGTGGGGAATTTGAGAGTGCTGGTTGGTTATGAAAATGCAATAAGAAGACACCTGTTCATGGTTGCCGCTTTTTGAAAAATGTTGAAATCAATCAGCCACTCTTGGTTTACATGCAAATGGCCAGGATTTTCCCCTATATAGGTAACTACAAGTACACACACACACACACACACACATACACACACACCTGTGACATTACCCCATCACAATCCTCTCCCTAAGTTTCCATGTCATGTGTTACCTAAACTGTGTTGACACAACATGTCAGGTGACAATGGGCTCTCTGTTTCAAGCTGCCATTAGGGAGAAAGAATGCCCTTCCTGGTGCCATAGATAGTAACTGACGGATGTGACGATGTTTTCACACAAGCGTTGGAATGTCATTTACAGTAACTGTCTGCAGCTAATGGTTTTTTTCATTTTCATTTTATAGTTTGGTTCAGTGGGGTTAAAGAAAAATATATTTTTTTAAAGTAGCCTATATAAAAAATATATATAAATCTCTTTGCCTGTCTTTGGCTCCCAGAAAAAAGTGAATTTGTTCCTAATGAAAATATGAAAAATAAAAATAAACATTGGCAAAAATGTTGTCTTTGAATGGTCATGTCAATAAAGCTAAATTGAATTAATTGAGAATACACCACAATGCCCATTCTCATCACATTGGAGAAAAATATGGTTTATTTAGTATTATTAATGAAAATTGTTGAACAATTAATATTGTCAAGTGAACATGGCCATACACATACTATACACCAGCTAACATAGTTATCATGAATATCTTGACTGAAACTCACTGATTTTTCAAGAGGGGTTTCCCAAGGAGTTCCTTATGATTGGGCCGATGAGATAATGATTAAGAAATCATAACGTTAAAACCGCTAGCCCTAGTTTTTACATTAACAGAGGATGATTCACGCTGGGACAGAGACCGCACGTTAACACGGTTGTGTGTGTGTGTGTGTGTGTGCGTGCGTGCGTGCGTGTGTGTGTGTGTGTGTGTGTGTGTGTGTGTGCACGCGTGAGAGAGAGATAACGAAAAGGGGGAATGTTTGGTAGTGATGTGTTTCCCTGAGAAATGTTAACTGGTTCCTGTCCGCATTCTAGTGCACTCATCTGGAACAATAGATAAGTATGTCAAACACACGTCCATTGAGGAAAGTATGCATCATCAAAGGAAAGAACCATAGATTTCAATCTCCTACAAGGATCTTTTCAAATGTTTATGAAACTGTCTCATTTTTCCTCTGATGATAATAAATGACCTTTAGCAGGAAACGAGACCATCAGTCAGTGCGTTTACATGCAGACTCATAATCGGATAACTAAACGAATAAGACCTCAACAGGACTTTTAAACTGCATGTAAACACCTTTATCCGATCTACTTCGGACACAAATCGGCACAATAACGGACAAGAGAAGTCGGATAAGAACACCTAGATAATTCGTTCATGTCGGCTTTCTCTCTGCATGTATACAGGGATCGGATATCGCATATCGGACTTCTCGTTCTGTGCTTGTGTGCCTGCGCGTGATAGGCTACACCATGGGTTATTGACGGAAGGGAACCGGACGTGGCTCTAAAACCACTTGTTGAAAGCATGGTTGAAAGGGCTACAGCGCCACCTAGCATAGTGGAGACAGCCATGCATCGGACATTTATCCGATTTCTGAAAGGCCATGTATACTCAGACAAGTGACACGGTCCGTTCGAGTGTCTTGTTCGATATATGTGATAATCCAATCTAGTTGTGCCATGGAAACGCACTGACTGAAACAATGCTATTTTTATATATTTATTAATAATGCTTTTGCATCGGTCCGATTTCTTGGGAACTTAAACAAAATGATTGACAGCAGGCAGACCGGAACAACCTGTGTTTATGAACGCTACTAAATCAAAGTTTACCTTCCCCGTCATATCACCATTGTTAATCTGACATAGTCACATAAATACATTACCTCATGGCCATGCATCCTGCCGTCTCTCTTTCACTCGCTTCCTAAACAAATGCATAAGCTGCCCACATGCGCTACCAAAGATCTTTAGGACAGCAGGCGATAGATAGATAGATAGATAGATAGATAGATAGATAGATAGATAGATAGATAGATAGATAGATAGATAGATAGATAGATAGATAGATAGATAGATAGATAGATAGATAGATAGATAGATAGATAGATAGATAGATAGATAGATTAAAGCCTGATGTTTATGAGACTTTTTAGCCCAGAGGCAACATGACAGTGAAAGAGTTACAGGTCTGGTATCGGGGCTCCCAGACAGTCATGTGTGGATGATTGACACACAGATTACATCTGGTTTGAGCTGCTCTGAGCCAGCCTGAGGTGCCAACTGTCAAGTGTGAAAAAACATCCTCATGAGTCAGACAGAAAGTGAATGTTGTAACTGTAGAGCACCTTGCATGGCAGCTATACTGTCATCGGTGTATGAGTGAGAGTGTGTGCATAAATGGGTGAACGTGTAGAGAAATGTTTAGTGCTTTGGGGCTGAGAAAATAGGCTAAAAATCGCTATATAAGTCAAGTCCATTTACCATTTTACCATTTAAATAATTTGTTATTCATAAGTTTTGTTGCTGAAGATGAGATGACACACGCTGTGTTTAGTTATTGTGACTAAGCATTTGAACTGCAATGCTTGGTCAACAATTGTTTTTGTTTGAGTTTACATTACATTTAAATAGTTGTTCTGTATAATTGAAAGAAGGCTGAGAGCTAGTTCAATTAACTCGAGTTATGATGGTACATTACATGTAACATGTCGTAGGCAATGTAAGGCAAGTTTATATAGTGGCATAAAAATACATAAAAAATAAGATATAACAACAAATTTAAATTGCAGTTAGGACAAAAATATCATTTGAAACAGGAGGGAAAATTGCTAAAATGTGAACTGAACTGATTATGTATTATATATTATATATTTTTTCTTAGGAAGACAAGTGAAGCAGCTTTCCCTTTACTTTACTTGTGTCCACACTGTAGCACCTCATAGTGGCAGCTTATGATACCTACACACACACACACTACAATATTTTAAAGGCTGCGTCACTTTTTCCCTTTTTAAACTTCAAACAGTCAAGGAGTGCCTGTGGAGTGTAAGTAGAAAGCCCAACATGACTGTGTGGTGAATGGGGGAGAGAGCGGGTCACGATAGCAGCAGTTAGGGGCCCAGGAGGGGATGGGGGGGGGGAGTAAGTACCTCCTAGTCACTCCCTCCCTTCCACTATTACGCACTATACTCACTGGACCAGCTTCTGTGTTGCGCAATCGGCAAGAAACACACACACACACAAGCGCTGACGCAAACACACACAGGCACACAGACACGCATGAACGCACGCACGCACACACACACACACACACACACACTAAACAAATGTAGCAGCAGTTCAGCAGTGCTTATAATTTACATTGCATAAAGGACTTGGACTTTTTAAAACATTTTATCTAAATATATATTCTATATATATATATATTGCTGATATTGTTGTTTTTTATATTTTCTCACATTTGTATTTATATAACTGTGCAACTGAAGGTTGAGGTGTTAAATTAGAACAATGGCCGCCTTTCCTGGACCATATAGCGGCGCTGAAGTGACCTTCATGACACCTTTTAGGACTTTTTATTTTTTGCTTAACATTTACCTTTACAGTAATTTAAACAATGTCTTAGAAACCTGTTAAGTAGAATACGCCATGTTATTTTTATTTTTTTTAAATTTAATGTGTCTTTTGTTGTGTTCACTTTTTCAGGTGTGTGTTTGTGTTCTTAAAAAAAGAAAAAATCAAAAATAAATTATTTTGAAAAAAATACATATTTGCAAGGTTACTGTGGATTTGGATTTACAGGGGCCTTTAAGTCTGGTGTTTTTGAACTTGGGACATTACTCCATAGTGACATTGTTTTGCAGGACGTTCGTGCCACATCACACGCAGGGCAGTGCAAAACTTTCACCCACAATGAATCACTTAAGGTTATTTTCTAATGTTCTCCTTCTGATCAAAAGGACGTCCGTGCATTTCCAAGCGCTCACATGCAGACACCGGGGAAAAACACACACGCATATAGCCGTAATATCCATGCAACAAAACATTCCTGTGTGAAACCATATGGGCCTACTGATTCATCTTCAATGTCTGTTTCATGTTATCCACTGTAGACGTGCCCTCGATCTATCCACTCTTCAAGATCACGAATTTCGTATTTTTTCAATAAGAAATAAGGTATTCTCTGAGCGTAGTGGATAGAGCGCGTACCATATCGGCTCTGGCCTTCGTTGCAGTGGTCCTAGGTTCAAATCCGACCCGTGGACCTTTACTGCAGGTCATCCCGCCTCTCTCTCTGTCTCCCCATTTCAACTCTGTACTATCTAATAAAGCTTGAACATGCCAAAAAATAATCTTTAAAAGATAAGGTATTCCGGTCAGCTTTAGAAGTAAGTAACCAAGCTACATGTTGCTTGTTTTTTTCACTAATATGTCAAGCAATGGTTGACACACAGTAGATAATTTTTTTCATATTTAATGATTTTTCCTAATTTTAAGGGGACAACTAGGTAAACATAAAATGACCCCGATGGTATGTTTAAAAAAATCCTGTACACACATCTACGCATCGGTGGCTGTATAGCTTCAAAACATATATAAATGTTGTAAATATATATATATATATTTTTAGATATTTTGGATTGTATACGGTGGCGGTTTGTGTTTAATTTAAAAGGCTGTTAAGGTGGTCAACAAATTAACCTTTCACATAAAGCAATTGTATAGTAATCATTTTGATTGTGAAATTGACCGCAAGGACAAACTGTTGCAAAATGTAAGTACATTATACTGTGTGTATAACAGGTTGTGAGGTGTGGCATCTCTCCACTTACTTGCCACACCCAGCTGGGAGACTGAGAAAGGGAAGGAAATTGGCAGAATTTCTCAAGAATTGTTTTACATCAAGAGAAAGAGAGAGAGAGAGAAAGAGAGAAAGAGAGAGTAGCTATTATGGAGGGAAGAATTTGCGGAGGAGGAGAGTTTTGACACCTGTCTTCACCTGGAGGTATCAAGTGGGCGTGAGATTTAGAAAGAATTTGTTTCGAAAGAAAACTCTTTTAAGTTTAGTGGGAATTCTTGTTTCTTTCTTCTCAGGAGAGTTGGGGATCCCCGGGGAAGTGTTGCAATCATTGAAAGACACACACACACACACACACACACACACACACACACACACACACACAAACAGACATACACACGCATACGCACCCGCACAAACACACGCACACACACACACACACACACACACACACACACACACAGAGACTAGAGTAGTAGAGTGTAAAAGTCCACTGTTGGTAGGCAACGCTTTAAAGACCTCACAATATGTAAAGATCACAGTGACTTTTAACCTTTGACCTCCAAAATCTATTCAGTTCACCTCAGAGTCCAAGTGTAAATCTGTGCGAAAAAATTGACAAAAATCCATCAAAGCGTTCATGAGCTATAACATTCATAGTAATGGATGGAGGATAACTATCGCCTGTTTGTTAAAGCGGACCTATGATGCTTTTTGACTTTTATGACCTATAAACGTTGTTATGATGATTCATAGTCATGCTTAACCATACTAAATTATCAAATAATGACTTACATGCATTTCGACGTATTCCCTGCTGACCGTCTGGGGTGTCTATGCAGAGCACTAAACACTATTCTAGCCAGTCGAGAAGTCACGTGTTCAAAGCGGTCTACCCTTCCGTAACTTTGTGACGTCGCATGTAACTTTGTGAAGTCACCACGCGGATGTTTCCATGTATGGTAATGCTGTCACTTCCCTGTCCGCGTCTGCCTCGCGCCCTTATAGGTCCATGCTCGCGGTTCCCGCCACTGAAAGTGTTCCGGAAGGAAGGTAACCAATCACAACGGAGTGGGGTTTGCAGGAGGGGGGGGGGGGGGGAGCGGAGATGGCCGATCACAGGCGGAGGGAGCGGAGATTGCCGAAGCACACACACTCAAGTGTTGACAGGATGTGCTGGATCGCCAAAATAAGAGAAAGAGCTTCCCGAAAATCTACATAGTTTTTTGTGATGTGATTCGTGTCAGGTTGCTCTATAGCAGTGTAAAACAAGAAATTAAGACCAGAAAAGTAGTATAATAGGTCCTCTTTAAAGACCTTCTTCACCGGTGGAAATATGAAGGTGGATTGAACTCTGAGATCCTATGTAGTATAAATGTGCAAAAACTTTAGAAATCGGTTCATCCTACCCTGAGAAAAGGCAGAAAGACTGTTGTATGGTCTCATTGTCTAACCCTACATTTTCCCATGTGTGACATAACACATGGGAAAATGTAGGATTAGGATTAACAGGACAGCTGGGCCAAGGGAAGACTGAGGGAAGAAAAACCTCATTCATTATATTATAATAGCGATTTTATAATGATAATAATGATATATAGTGAATTTAGGTTCTTATAAGGTGGAGAAAGAGCTGGTTTACTTGATTAACTGCATTTCTTTCCAGATGAGCTGACAGATTGAAGGGCCTGTTTGCATGTGAACAGGGTCCAGGGGAGTGGGAGGTAGACCATTACATTGAGACACAAACGGGAAATACAAGGAGAGACTGTGTGTGTGTGTGTGTGTGTGTGTGTGTGTGTGTGTGTGTGTGTGTGTGTGTGTGTGTGTGTGTGTGTGTTCTTGTACAGAAACCAATTTAAGCTTTTTTTAACCATCGGAAAGTGAGGAAATTTTGCCTGGTCCTCACTTTTTCGTGTGTGTGTGTGTGTGTGTGCGTGCGTGTGCGTGTGTGTGCGTGTGCGTGCGTGCATGTGCGTGCGTGCGTGTGTGGCCGAACTAGAGTCAGTGTGAAGGTTTAGCTGGGGTCACCCACTGGTTGCTTTGCGGGTTTACGGCAGTTCCCACATTGAGGAACTACCACTCTATCATATCAGCATGTTATTATGTTTGTTTGCCTAAGTCTTGACTGAGGACATCCCTATTCTGGAGCCACACACACAGTATATACAGTAATGGCCGGTGACAGTATTATGCCGGTTCATAATCCGTGCCTCATGTAACTGGGAAGTGAGAGCTACTGAGTCAGAGAGCCGGGCAGACATGTGTTTCAAGGCTCTGGGTTTTTTTTTACACGGCCGTTCATTGCGCTGTAATAGTCTCCTGCTGTAATAATATTGGAACGGTCTCAATTCAACAGTTCACAGAGGTTAATAAGATGTCAGGAGAATCCAAAACCCACATCTAGGCCAGAGCGCGACCAGAGGAAAATTACAGATGTGTAAATTTGTTTTTCCTTTTCACAAAACCAGCAGACGGGCACTAACTCATCGTCAGTTATGTTTGGCATTGATTATTATGGCATGCTGTAATGTGTGTGTATGTGTGTGTGTGTGTGTGTGTGTGTGTGTGTGTGTGTGTGTGTGTGTGTGTGTGTGTGTGTGTGTGTGTGTGTGTGTGCGTGTGTGTGTGTGTGTGTGTACTTGTACAGTCATCTTTTTGAGGACCAGTTTTGGCTTTTGACTATTGGAGTGAGGACATTTTTGGAAAGTGAGGGCATCGGTCCTTACTTCTTCAAAGGCTTGTTTTAGGGTATATTCTTTGTTTTAAGGTTCAGGTATGAATTAGGTTTATGTTAGGGTTAGTGTAAGGGTTGGGGTTAGGCATTTAGTTTTGATGGTTAGGGTTAGGGTAAGGGTTGGGGTTAGGCATTTAGTTTGGATGGTTAGGGTTAGGGTAAGGGTTGGGGTTAGGCATTTAGTTTGGATGGTTAGGGTTAGGGTAAGGGTTGGGGTTAGGCATTTAGTTTGGATGGTTAGGGTTAGGGTAAGGGTTGGGGTTAGGCATTTAGTTTTGATGGTTAGGGTTAGGGTAAGGGTTGGGGTTAGGCATTTAGTTTGGATGGTTAGGGTTAGTGTAAGGGTTGGGGTTAGGCATTTAGTTTTGATGGTTAGGGTTAGGGTAAGGGTTGGGGTTAGGCATTTAGTTTGGATGGTTAGGGTTAGGGTAAGGGTTGGGGTTAGGCATTTAGTTTGGATGGTTAGGGTTAGGGTAAGGGTTGGGGTTAGGCATTTAGTTTTGATGGTTAGGGTTAGTGTAAGGGTTGGGGTTAGGCATTTAGTTTTGATGGTTAGGGTTAGTGTAAGGGTTGGGGTTAGGCATTTAGTTTTGATGGTTAGGGTTAGTGTAAGGGTTGGGGTTAGGCATTTAGTTTGGATGGTTAGGGTTAGTGTAAGGGTTGGGGTTAGGCATTTAGTTTTGATGGTTTGGGTTAGTGTAAGGGTTGGGGTTAGGCATTTAGTTTTGATGGTTAGGGTTAGGTTAGGTAAGCGGATAGGGAATTAGTTATGTTTTCAATGACTGTCCTAACAAAGGTATGAGACAGCAAGGGTGTGTGTGTGTGTGTGTGTGTGTGTGTGTGTGTGTGTGTGTGTGTGTGTGTGTGTGTGTGTGTGTGTGTGTGTGTGTGTGTGTGTGTGTGTGTGTGTGTGTGTTTTGAAGAGAGGGGTGAACGAAAGGGCAACTAAGTAGATTTTAATAGTTGTGTTTTTTATATTGTAAAGCGATTCAATCTTAATTATAGTGAATGTGATAATGAATAGGCCTCTCAACATGACAGTGGTTTCCTCTAGTGGGTTTAACATTCTTTGCGAGACACTGCAGGTGAATAGGGTAAAAGTTTTAACACCGTAAGTTGATTACTTACACTTAAACAATCATTTTTTGTCTAACCAATTTTGCAGAAATGTTTGAATAAATACGTAAATATGTCAATATCTAACTAATAATGTGTTAATTTCCATCTTTAAAAATCTCATTGTTGGATAAAGTCTCCCAGTCATTCAGCTTTGCAGTAGTAGCCAGATAAAATGTTGTTTTTATCCAATCAGGAGACAGAGCACTATAAAGAGGCGGGGTCTATGTGCACGTGAACGATGACTCGCTGCTCTCCATCGCTGCACTATCTGACGAAGTCGGCTCTGTTTTCATGTGGTGGTGACGTAGGGACGGGGGAGGGGACGGCTAACTGTTAGTCACTGACAGGAAGTTAGCTTAAAGGACCATATCACGTACTTCTCATTTAAAACCGTTTAATAAATAAATAAAAAATGCTAGTAAGACATCTATATAAAACTGACATGTCACTCTCACCCTGGAATAATGAAACTATTCAGTTGAGAGCAATGCGGCATTGTCCCCCGCATTGTGAGTGTGTGATAGTATTGGTGTGCAGTGTACTATACCAGCCACCCACCTGAGATTTTCTCTCTTGGCATTACAAAGCCAATGATAATGTTTTTAGCCTTAGGCAGGTTTACCATTGCCTAATTTAGCCTGTCTCTCTCCCCACACCTTGTCCCTGTATGGTATGCAGAACGCATGACTGGCCCAGTGAGGCAAAAAAAAAGGACTCTCCTGTTTTACCTTTGGGCAACATGAGGGAGAGAGACAAAAGTGAACGCAACTGATTACAACACAACACATTATTCATCTGTTTATCATTGATGCATCACTGCATTCCTGGAGATTTGACATTCCACAACTTCCGAACACCTATCTTCATCTGTATGTGTCAAAATATAGAGAAATGTCAGTGAGGATGTGTGTGTGTGTGTGTGTGTGTGTGTGTGTGTGTGTGTGTGTGTGTGTGTGTGTGTGTGTGTGTGTGTGTGTGTGTGTGTGTGTGTGTGTGTGTGTGTGTGTGTGTGTGTGTGTGTGTGTATGTGTGTGTGTGTGTGTGTGGGGGGGGGGGGGGGTGTCCTTAAATTGCAGGCTTCTTGTTAAATATAGTCAGGGTGTAACTTTTTCATATTGAATGAATGTCGGTTATTTTCAAGCCATTGCCAAATAACTTGACACATAGTTGATTAAGCCTATCAGCTCCACAAAACTCTCTCTGTATTTCTCAGTATGGCAAATCCCAAGAGGAAATTCTTCAGTTGTTGATCCTACTGCCAAGAAAAAAATATGGACGTACAGCAGAAGGTTTGAAATCCATGAGCCATCACTGCAGGCTTTACCTCATGTAGATGCTATGAGTACTAAGAAAAACAGAGAGAGTTTTGTGGAGCTTATAGGCTTAATCAACTTTGTGTCAACTTGTTTGGCAATGCCTTGAATGTAACCGACATTCATTCATATGAAAAAGTTACGCACTATAGCTTTAACAAACATAATCATGTATACTCAACTGCGATGCCCCACACTGTGTCCTATGTGTAGTTTGTATTTTGTGTAAAAAAAAAATAC
This sequence comes from Hyperoplus immaculatus, assembly GCA_949357725.1. Lineage (NCBI taxonomy): Eukaryota > Metazoa > Chordata > Actinopteri > Uranoscopiformes > Ammodytidae > Hyperoplus > Hyperoplus immaculatus. The sequence goes on along the minus strand of OX442357.1, from coordinate 1,605,560 downwards.
TTTAAAAAAACAGATATATTTTTTAAAGAGCAGTCTGTTTTTCTTAATACTTTTAAGGGAGAAGTAAGTTGACTCACACATGCACGCACACACACACACACACACACACACACACACACACACACACACACACTTAACCACAAACACTTCATTCACTGTAAAGTACTTCCGGTCTCATATATCTTTCTGCTTAGTGCGTAACTGCCCACCGGGTTTTTCTTATAAGGTATAAACTTCTAGCTGTTGTGATATGGGTTACCATGGTTTCAGTAGTTTATTGTCACTAGCCTGTGCGTGGGGGGGGGGGGGGATGCTGGTAAACGTAAATGCATATTTATAAACCAAACAGAGACACACCGGTGTCCCTGAGTCATGTAGAAGTGGTGGGTAAGGAGGAGGTCTTTTAGTTCAAAGTGTTCAAACTTCTTTCCACTCATCATCATCAACCTTTATTTAAACAGGCAAAAATTGCTAAGAAACAATGTCTTATTTAAGCAATGGCCTGGTAGGAGGTGAATGACCTCCTGGGGGGAAAGGGGAGAGGGAGAGAACAAGACAACACTGAAATATAGCCAGTAAAATCACACATAGACAACAATAACATATTCAACATAGCAACAGAAGTTAGACAAACAGCAGTAACATACAGCATAGCAATAGATAAATGTAGACTACACTCCTTTTCAAACATGTTGTTACAACTATCTAGTATTTGTTATTCATGTATCTAACTATGCTTTGTATTTTGTGTCACATCATTATTTTCTGTGATATTTAAAAAAAAAATTCAATCAAATCAAAGTGTGGAAGAGCTAAATAAATGCTTTTCTTTTTTCATTGAGGTGTTCACTGCTCAACATACATCAATAAAAATGCTACACCGTATTTTTAAAATAGAAAGAGCGTGGCAAAATGATTATATTAATTAAATTAAATTAAAGGTAAACAGAGAAGGGGAACATTTCTTCCAAATCCAGTGTTAGCACACACTACAGCCTAAGCTCTATAAACTGGCATGTAGACAAAAGGGTTTGTAAACAAAGGGGCCACCGTAGCTAGCGATGTGCCAGTTTACAAAGCCTAGGATTATTAACACCAGTTTTTTTTCTGGCGCACACACACACACACACACACACACACAGTGATGACAGGTAGCCGATCGATCGTGAGGAGATATTTACTGATTTTGACAAAAAGTGATTTTGACAACAAGCGTTCTCCAGAATCGCGAACTTGTTGACCTTTTCAAACAAAACTTTATTACTTTTTACAACATCATTATTCTGAGTCCAAATCACATCAGACATCAGCACGTGTCTTTTTTTTTTTTTTTTTAAGAATATTTTTCAGCATTTTCAAGCTTTATTAGACAGTACAGAGTTGAAATGGGGAGACAGAGAGAGAGAGGGGGATGACCTGCAGTAAAGGTCCACCGGTCGGATCCGAACCCGTGAACACTGTAACGAAGGCCGGAACCAACATGGTACGCGCTCTATCCATTACACCAAAGGAGCGCCCGGCTTTTGTTTCTGCGCCGATCTGCCGTCTCACCCAGTCATCCAGCCAAGATGCCGTTTATCCGATGATCCAATGTGATGTAACACAGTCACTTGGACTGTGACACAGATCCAAAGTCCCTGGATGTGCCGCTCGCATGCAAGAGTTCACGCACTTTCCTTTGAGAATAGTAACACACACTTCACATAACATGCTGTAATGGTGGGCGTTACCCTGCTGCACATGCTGTAGTTCAAGATTCAAAGTGTGAGGGGGCGCCCTTAGCTCAGTTGGTAGGGCGTCCCCCCCATGGGCCTCGGCCAGCAGCGGACCCGGGCTCCATTCCAGCGATTTTTGGGATTTTAAAGAGATGCAAATTTTCATACATAATTATGCGCCATTTGCACATCTATTCAAATATATATATATATTTTTTTATATATATACAGCTCTGGAAAAAATTAAGAGACCATTCCAAATGTTAAGTGTCTGTGGTTTTACTATTCATAGGCATATGTTTAGATATGCACGTTTAGATAGTAGAATGAACATTTTGGTTTTAAAATATAAACTACTGACAACATTTCTACCTAATTCCAATACATTGTTTGTCATTAAAAGGCATTTGAAGTTATGCAGAGATGAAGACCACTTATGTCACTCTTGCGTTGTCTTTTCACTGTATTACTGACGCCATCGACTTCTGACCTTTTTGAGCTACTGAGAATATTGACAGCGCATCTGACACACTCTGTGCCCTGAGTTAATCCGTTAAGCCAATTAACCCACAGGACAGAGACACAGAGGCTGGGAGTCACACGGTCACTCGACATGAGCCGAGTCTGAAAATATCTCCTGGGTGTGTCACAGCACTTATACTCTCCCCATGTTAACGCCAGTGATTCAGCTGCAGCATCATCCAGTTAAAGGCAGGCTTCACAATAGACACACATTTATGGAAGAAGCAATAGGGGAGGGTTGGAGGTATTTGTACATGTGGCAACACAAGACCAAAGGTATTTAGATGATGAATGTACTGTATGTGTTGCTAAGGCGAAACTGAAGGATATTAAACCCTACAGTTTGCCCAGTTGTGACATCACAACTGGGCAAACTGTAGGGTTTAGACTGTGAGACCATAAAACACTCTTTCTGCCTTTTCTCAGGCTAGGATGAACCGATTTCTAAAATGTTTGCACATTTATTCTACATAGGATCTCAGAGTTCAATATACCTTCCTATTCCCACGGGTGAAGTAGGTGTCGTGGGAAAGTCAAGCAAACGGTGATATTGTGTATAGCATCAGGTTTATTCTCAATCAAAATAGCAAGAAGACTCTGCAGAGTGGTCACTGGTTCCAACACACGTGGGTATGTTGCAAATAGTGACAATATGTCCTTCAAATCATGTGGTATTTAAGGACATGTAATTGGGAGACAGACAGGTAGGGCTGGGTGGGGGGAAGGAGGGGAAGACAGGTTGGAGGCAGACAGGTCTTGAGATATACATTCATATTATAATCGTGGGTGGGGCAGGCTGCCCCAGAACAGCAGGAGGCTGTCTGCAGGAACATTGTCCTATTTCAAATGTATAGTCAGGCTGGCTCCACACGGGAGATTGAGGGGGATGGTTGAACCTACATTTCAGTTAATCAGTTTACACTAAAACACACTCAATGCATGTCTATACAGGTTTGTAGCAAATGTTTCCTATTTCATTAATAAGCATTCTAACATTTGAGTCCAGACATATATCATATGCAAAATCTGCTACCACATAGGTCTTTAAGCACTACTGATATTTCTCACAGGACGATATTCAGCTGTGCAGCCACTCCTCTGTGAGCATGAAACAGAAAAAGCCGTCACCATTATTAACTTTCACTCAATTTGTTTTAATTCCAGCCATTCTACATCTCTGTGTAAATGTTTAAATAGTTTTTTTTTAATTCTCTTTATCAGTTGTTGTACATTTGATGTATTTGTCTTGTAGATTGTGTATGTATTGTTGTTTTTGCTTTGCATTTGTTTGACTCGACATCATTGAAAATGAGGGTCAGACCTCAATTGATCTCTCCAGTATAAATAAAGGTTAAAAAAATACAAATAAATAAAAAAGTAATACTTAGCGCTTAAAGGTGGAGTCGGAGATTTTGGAGAGCACAATTTGATAAATTCAGTGAATATCTCTTCACAATCCGCTACCTGTAGGTACTGTGTGAGCGCTTAAAAAGTAATCTGGGTCTAATACACAGCCTAGACTCTGTAAATTGGTGTATAAACAAAGGGTATGTAAATAAAGGGAGCTAGCAACACGCCCTTTCTACAGTGCCTATAGGCTGTGTATTAATACCAGGTTTATTTTCAGCGCGCACACATTTCGGACAATTAGCAGATGGTGAGGAGATATTCCATGGTGTTGACTTAAAGGGATTTTGACTAAAAGTGTTTTCAGTGTTTTTTCAAAAATTTCTCATCTTTTGAATCTAATTTGGATTTGCAATGTAAGAGTTCAAACTGCCCATCTATCTAGACAACTTATTAACAAATTAAACCTGTAAGCTTATTCTAAGACCTTTTATTTACACACACTAGTATGAAAGAAGACATGTTATTGAAGCAAAATAGCCCAAAAAATCTCAAACTCGACCAGTTAGCCCCTTGAAGAAAAAACAATGTTTTTGCCCGCAGTCTCTCTCCTTAAATGAAAGGAAAAGTTCAAGAAACAGACGACAGTGTGAGAGACACATGACACAGCAGCACTACACACACACACACATACACACACACACACACACACACACACATACACACACAAACACACACACATACACACACACACACACACACACACACACACACACACACACACACACACACACACACGTAGCTAGTGGTGTTTTGTGTTTTTGAAAGATGCCCATTATGTGTTTTTTTCTGTTTGTTTGAAGCTATGCCTTGAAGACCTTCTCTATTAGAGGGTCCATCTTGAGGATATAATACTTGTGGGGTTTTAATAGTAAAAGTACAAACACAGTAGCTCCTGTGTGCTGCCGATGAGTATGAGAGGATCATATGTATGCCGTGTGATAAAGAGGTGGATTAGATTACCGGTGATACAAATGTTTGCTTTCTTTCAATGTATTTTCTGTCTCTCTCTCTCTTTCTCTCTCTGTATCTGTCTCTCTCTCTCTCTATTTCACTGTGTGTGTTTGCATGTGAACAGGGTCCAGGGGAGTGGGAGGTAGACCATCACATTGAGACACAAACAGGAAATACAAGGAGAGACTGTGTGCGTGTGTGAATGTGTGTGTGTGTGTGTGTGTGTGTGTGTGTGTGTGTGTGTGTGTGTGTGTGTGTGTGTGTGTGTGTGTGTGTGTGTGTGTGTGTGTGTGTGTGTGTGTGTGTGTTTTGTACAGAAACCAATTTAAGCTTTTAACCATCGGAAAGTGAGGAAATTTTGCCTGGTCCTCACTTTTTCGTGTGTGTGTGTGTGTGTGTGTGTGTGTGTGTGTGTGTGTGTGTGTGTGTGTGTGTGTGTGCGTGTGTGTGCGTGTGTGTGTGTGTGTGTGGGCGTGCATGTGTGTATGTGTGTGTGTGTGTGTGTGTGTGCGTGCGTGCGTGTCGTCAAGGCCCTCTATCTAATTCCTGAAGTGAAATCCTCTTAGGGATCTACAATCTATTTCGGTTTGGTCCATAGGGTCCTTTTTTGAAATCTCCATTAGACCAAGCTCATTGGCTGGGAAAGACACACGCATTGGACACACACACACACACACACACACACACACATACACACACACAAGCCGGCAACAGATTGCTTAGTGGAGTGATCGAGTGTAGACCAGTGCAAAGGGATAGATACTGACACACAGACAGGACTTGACTGTGACTTTGAGAGGTAAGTTAAAAAAATGTCTTATAGGACAATCGACTAAAGTTTGTGTAGAAATAGGATGTTATGGTTTATAATTATGGATGTAAAAGGAGATATTTCATTTTGGGCTACAGGCTACTCGGTGCTTGTTTTACCGTACATTTCAGACTATAACTGTGGGCTCCATCTTGTTATTTTTTATGTAAATAATTTGCAATTTACAACATAACGTTTCATCACAGAATTCTTTTTAATTCTAGTTTAGTTTATTTTCTTCTTCATAAAGTAAATTTTCATGTACTGTAAATGAGTACAAAGGCTTCTTTCTTTTTCGGACTGAATTTCGTCACGGGTCTGTGTGTCTAATTGTAAGTCAGCTGTTCACAAGCTGGTTATTGTCCGTCTCCTGCTCAGGACAGGACACAAACATTAAGAAACAACTTCATTTAATAACGCTAGAACTAATACGGCCAAAGCCAAGGCAGCGCTTATAGACAGATAGTTAAGGCCTCAAAGATCAACAGCCCAGATCAACATTGTGACAGCACGCAGAAGGGGAAGACTATGGTTGAAACAATGGGGATAGGCCCTTAAGATGTTGGCTATACACACACACGCACACACACACACACACTCATGCATTTTTGTTTCTGTTTTTATCGTGTGTATTGTATTCATTTGACCTCAAGCTTTGTAAGCTAGGGTTTGAAAGGTAAATGCTGTATACATTATTTTAACTTATTTGACTTACTACGCACAATCGCTGGTCCAAATACAGACCCCACAGCCCTTGTGAAGCAGTAGTAGTCAGTCAATGCATATTATATATATATGCATTCATGTATTTACATTTACCTACCTTTAATGTAACAATACATGCATACATTGTGTTGTATTCACACACAGACACACACACACACACACACACACACACACACACACACACATTAGTATTATCATTACTATTCTAACATTAGTTGCTATTGTTGTGATTTTACTTTAAAGTCTCATGTTTTTCGTTGCCAGTTCCATCTGTTCCATCTCTCAGTAGTTCCCTGAAGGGTCAACAGGAAGCGAGCCTTGGGTCTGTTGCTGTTGGCTAATCCTCTTAGAATGCCATTAATTAAATTAACCTCCATTGGACTCCCTTTGGTTTCCACTAACTCTGTCCCAGTGTAAAGATAGCCTACATCTTTAGCCATACAATCATCTAATTAATTGCTACAGGTCGGTCGTTAACACTATAAAAATTGTTTTAACTTAATAGTTCATTAAAAAAAATCTATCCTCAGAAACCTGTTTGGTAGAGTACGTATTGTTAGTTGTTTTATTTTATTTTGTCTTTTGTTTGTGTGTTCGTATGTTTAAAAAATAAATAAATAAATAAAGCTACATTTGTCCTTGTGCATATCATAATCTTGTCACATAAATGCCTTCGTTATTTTTCTTGATTTTTTTTTTTTTTTTCGTCCCACAGGAACAGCAGCAGCTAAACAGAAAAATGTCTGACCGATTGCTTGAAATGGACGAGAATGTCACCCAAACAGGTGAGTTAAGGCAGTGTTCCTAAACGTCGTTCACAGAAGCTGAGCATTTGTACAAACTGGCGGCCTTCCAGTGTATCTTTGCATACATACATTTTGGGGCAACTGTGGCTCAGGTGGTAGAGCGGGTCGGCCAATGGTCGGTTCGATCCCCGCCCTGCCACTATGTGTCATGGTTGTTGTGTCCTTGGGCAAGACACTTCACCCACCTTGCCTTGTGTGAATGTCGATAGTTAGCCTGCTATCGGTGTATGAATGTGTGCGTGTGAATGGTAACGTGTGAATGGGAACAGGTCTCCATTGAAAAAGAGTCTTCGGTCTCAATGGGATTTACCTGGATAAATAAGTGTTAAGAAAAAAGAAGCTTACTGGTCATTTGGCTCTAGGCAGTCAAGAGGAAAACAGTAGCAAAGTAGAGTACAGATCATTGGGGCTTTGGGCAGTTTAACTAACGGATTAATCTTCTTTTTCTTATGCAACAGTTGTGCATGTCGTAGACTAGAGGGTTTGGGATCAGGCCTTAATCCCCACATTAAAACAGGACACTATAGCCTACAATGATTAAGTGCTGCATGTTGTTGTCCTACAAATCAATAGGCCAGTTATTAAAGGTGGTTTAAGAGATTCTGGAGAATTTTTGTTGTCAAAATCACTTCTTGTCAAAATTAGTGAATATCTCCTCACAATCTGCTACCTGTCCGTGTAATGTGTATGTGTATGTGTGTGTGTGTGTGTGTGTGTGTGTGTGTGTGTGTGTGTGTGTGTGTGTGTGTGTGTGTGTGCGCAACCTATTTGGGACCGTTGTATTTGTTTTTAACCTTGACAGTAAAGTTTGATGGTACTGTCTTATGAAACCAACACCAAGTTTTCTCTAAAATTGAACTTTCTGCTTCCACAAAATTGTTTCTGAAATTGCAAGGCAACAGTCCTCACTATATGTTTTTAGTTTTTGAGGGTAAAACTAAAACTCCTAAGTCTTAAATGAATACTTCACTCATACAGAACCGGCATTCTATCATTATAAAATCGCTATTATAATATATTGAATGAGGTTTTTCTTCCCTCAGTCTTCCCTTGGCCCAGCTGTCCTGTTAATCCTAACCCTACATTTTACCATGTGTGATGTCACGCATGAAAAAATGTAGGGTTGGACAGTGAGATCATAAAACACTCTTTCTGCCTTTTTTTAGGCTAGGATGAACCGATTTCTAAAATGTTTGCACATGTATAATACTACACAGGATCTCAGAGTTCAATACACCTTCATATTTCCACCGGTGAAGTAGGTCTTAAAGGGAAACTGCCAATTTATTATTTTAAGCCAACAAATTATCTTTTGTCGAGATTTTGGCTCCGGCCTTCGTTGCAGTGGTCGCGGGTTCAAATCCGATCCGTGGACCTTTACTGCAGGTCATCCCCCTTCTCTCTCTGACAACAGGTGTTTTTCAATGCTGTTATAAGTGAATAAACCTTGTGTGTTTTGCCCAAAGGTCCAAAAGGAGTCATCAATGACTGGAGGAGGTTTAAGTTGGAGAGTATGGACCAGGAGACTTTGCCGCCTGCGAAGAGGGAACTGCTGAGACAGATGTCCACCCCGGGCAAAGCTAACGACAGAGGAAACTTAAACCGCAAGGTACAACCATAGATGGTATATAAAACCTCTAACCGAATAAAAACTAGCATGCTAGAAAAAAATTCACCCCCCTCAGAGTTGTCATGGAGATATGAACTAAACATACAGACTAGAGTGGTTTTTTGATCCAGGCCTGAAATAGGTTTAATAATGCTGTGAAAACGGCATGTTTAACATTGGTTTCAATGAGAAATGGCTCTCTTCTTCATAAAGCCCATAGTGGCCACCGGGAGGTACTGTAATGTCAGTCACTTCCGCATGGGATTCTGGGAGCACGAGCTGTGGTTGGCGCTTGGGTACAACCAACCACACAGAACACAGTGTTTTAGTTGTTTTCTGATCAAGCGAGAGTTTCAAATCTTTAGTTTCGAATTTTTACAACATATTAGTGTCCAAAGTTCTCACAGAACATATTTTGGGTACAGGCTTTATTTTATTTTATGATGTACAGGTCTTAAAAATGTATTTTCAGCAAGTTTTTTTGAAGCAAATGTATCATAAATCATATTATTAACAACAATAAATCCTTCTGTAATAATCTACAGAACAGTGCCAAGAATGTTAATGGGAAGTTTGGTTGATGCAAGTGCTTTAGAAGTTTCTGGTTCAGGATATTGAAAAAAACTCATGTTTAGATGTCAAAGATAGTTGTATAGGTGAAATAAACAGACCCCAAACTGATGAGGTTTACAAGTATGAAAGAAGACATGTCATGGAAGCAAAATAGACAAAAATATGTAAAATTGATTTGTGATTGAAAAAAAATATATATTCTGTATCTTCCTGCCTTTTTGCCTTGCCACGTAAAGATTGCAAATATGTGTTATGTGTTTTTTTTAATGCCTATGGTTGACTATTTTTATAGTTTTAATTAAGTTTTGATTTATTTATTTATGCATACGTACTACCTCTCAATGTGATGTTTTTTGCACTGAACAGGGACTGCACTTAATTTCGTTGTACTTGTTACAATTACAATAAAGATATTCAATTCAACGTCCTTAAATAGAAATTATAAAAAAATAAAATAAAATGTAATGTCATTTCCCAGATGAGCGTCCAGGAGTACGAGTTGCTCAAGGAGGAGGACGAAGGCTGCCTGAAGAAATACAGGAAGCAGTGCATGCAGGACCTGCACAACAAAATGAGCTTCGGTCCCAAGTTCGAGTGCGTCCACGACCTGGACAGTGGCGAGGCCTTTCTGGAAGTCATCGAGAAGGAGCACCACAGCACGATGGTGGTGGTCCACATCTACAAGGTCGGAGTGAAGGGCTGCGAAGAGCTCAACAACTGCCTCGACTGCTTAGCCTCCGAATACCCCACCGTCAAGTTCTGCAGAATCGACGCGGTGGCTTCCGGGGCGTCCGAGCGCTTTTCCGACGAGGTCCTGCCCGCCATGTTGGTGTACAAAGCCGGGGAACTTCTGGGGAACTTCCTGGCCTGCGTTCAACATCTAAACGAAGAGTTTTTCGCCACCGATGTGGAAGCGTTCCTGAATAGCTACGGTCTCCTGCCCGAGAAGGAGTTGCCCAACATGGAAGAAGAAGGGAATGACGTAGAGTGAAAATGTCTACAGAAGGAGCTTATGGAGGTGGAGAAAAAGCTACACTGATTGATTGAGAGACAATTTATGATGTAAGACAAGTTGTGTTTTGTGGGGGAGGGAGGGGTGACAACAGATAGAATGAAATATAGTAGCAACATTTCTTCTCTAGATCACTAGTGTTTGAGTACGATGGAGAATTCGGGTCATGGGATAGGGGGAAAAAATTGTATTAAATAATGAGAAGGAAGACGCAATTTTACAAGAATATGGTTGTAATAACACAGAAATAAAGTTATTATTTTGCAAGAAAAGAGTTGAAATACTATGTGAATGTGTGTTTTTTAAGAGAATGAATATCGTCTTTTCCCACTGCATTAAAATGGAGGGACATGGTGGACAATCTTGTGAAGTTATAACCTCCTTCCCTCACACATAAGGTAATGCTTAATATTTTTGGCAAATCAGCGCCATGTTATCCTAAAGGGTTGATGACTGTGTGTGTGGTACGCGGGACACCTCAGACTAACAGTGGGCGACAAAGAAATTTTTTTTCTCATAAAATGACAACTTTATTCTGGTAATATTATGTAGATTTATTTATTTAAAATATTATCACTCAACTAATCCCCCCCTCACCACCCACCCACGCAAAAGCCAAAAACCAGCAATCTGTATTTTAAATGTATTTGTTAAAAATGTTTCATTTTGTGATGATAGAACATATCGCATGCTGTATGTACTTGCAACAAAACAAAACAAAAAAAAATTTATGAATTAAATTTTTATTTTTTATTTTTAGCATTTGATTAGCTTTTTGATCTGGACACGAGTTGCATATAAAATCCAGGGTTCATTCAAAGTGACATTCTTGACTGTAATACAGTATTAACAAGCATATACTCAGGTCTCGGCTGTGTGTCGTTTTTTGTTGCCAAAACTTAAAGAGCTAAGCAGAAGGCGGGACCCTTGAGACTTGAAAGGCCAAAGCACTCCGGATGTCGAAAGCCCTTCTGTGTGTAATGTACACAGCTGTTCATGGTGACATCACCTACTTCTCTTAAAGCTACAGTGCATACAATTTTTCATATAAATGAATGTCGGTTACATTCAAATGTTTCAGTTGCTGCTAAGAAAAAAAAACCTGGACGTACAGCAGAAGGTATAAAATCCATTTGCAATCACCGAATGTGCTTACCTTATGTAGAGGCACCGACAGTGTTGTTGTAATAACTCAGAATTCCTCATGGGGAGGGGGGGTGCGACAGAAGTTACGCACTATAGCTTTAAGCCAGTATGGGTGGGAGTTGCATATTGTGTCTGGAAAATACATCCGTGTGAGCCACTGGTATTTCATGGCATCGTCAGTGAGTGAGATATCTTCAGTGAGGAGATCTTTCTGTATATTTTAAGTTGTAAAAAAAACGTGAGAAAATCATGGAAAATATACACACTTCGGAAAGCGTGGATGATTTGGGTTCTATTAGCGTCATGTGAATGAGCCAAAAAATCCTCCAAACAAATTGTCAACGTCATCACCGTCACGTTTGAATTTGCCAAGGATTCGGTCACTATTTCAAAACTGTGTACTTGAATATGATGAAACATAATAGCCTAATATATACATGTTATCCTGTCCAGAATTAAAATGACATTGAATAGTCATGTTCTGCATTGCATTGTATGGATTTACAGCACTGGATGGTTTGTTGTTTGAAATGGCAAAGAAAAAAAAAGAAAAACTTCTTTTCTTCATAACACTTTTTATAAAAACAGATGTAGTGTGTAAATAAGGGAGCCTTTGTTTGGACAGAGATTTGCTAGCTTTTCCCTCCATTTACAATGTTTGTGCTGGGCAAAGCTAACCAGTTGCTTCATATTTAGCCTACAAACACGAAAATGGTATCAGTCTTATCATGCAAATTTTGACAAGAAAACAAGTTACAGTATATCTTCTGAGTGTCGACTTTTTAAATTCACCCAAAAACTTTATTTGGGAAGATTGATTGATTGATTGATTGATGATTGTCTTTATTTCGAACATGAAAGCAATAAAAAACAAAGTTAAAAAATAGTAGTAAATGAATAAATAAAAAACAAAAAAAAAAAAAAAAATAGACAACAGACACAGTTTCTACGTGCTCAAAAAGGGGGGAGGAGGGAGTAAAAAAATGTATCTAGTCCTACCCCTTAACAGATACATTTTTATTTACCTACGTCTCCAACTGCAGAATTTTGCAAGAATTTCTTTAACAATTGTTTTTTTTACCTCTGCATATCCAAAGTCAATGTCAGCAAGGTCAGAACAGTGCAAATATCCAGACATGCGATCTCACATACCATTGCAGGAGACATCTCTCTCCCCTCCTGTTGAAGCAGGCTGTCACTTGTTCAATAAAACCTCTTCAGTTTGTCTAGTGACCTGGACGTGACTTCTATGTGACCCTCTGAACTGAACTAAAGGCATGTGAAAACTACTGCATAAGAGCCGGTGAAGATTTGAATTAAAGTCATTTAGATTATAGATATAGATAATTTAGTATTTGAGATACAACCAACAATTTGATATGTCATGACACCAAATTAAAGGTGTAGTCAGCTTTTCTGGAGAATGTTTGTTGTCAAAATCACTTGTTGTCAAAATCAGTGAATATCTCCTCACGATCCGCTATACCTTTCCGTACTGACCGTAAAATCTGGTGTTAATACACAGCCTAGGCTCTGTATTAGCATGTCGCTAACTACGTTCTGCAGAATCACTGACTCCACCTTTAGCTTTTCTTGCATCTGTAGAAACTGACAAACACAATGCCACACAAGCACATCCGATGAGGTTTACAGCAAATGCAGACCACTGGCTCTCATACATTTTTATAGAAGTCAAGATATGCATACGTTTCCAAATGATCAATATAGACATTTGAACATTTGAACCTTGTCCTCCCATGTAATGAGTCATAACATTGTGTCTTTACTTGCCAGGCAGTCCAGACGATAGCTGAATGATTCTTTGGCTTTCTGCCTTACTGTTCTCTTCAACTTAATTAACAACTATTACAGTGATGCAGACTCACCTATGCCCTACTTAAAGGTACAGTGCGGAAAGGGAATCGGCATTTTTCAGAACAGACTTGGTAGAAATTGAATATTATATTTCATAAGTATGTTTTAATTAGTGTTTAATCACTTGAAAATATATCCTTTTATATCTACATAGAAGCGGGACGCTGAGGCCGCCATGTTGCACCGCCATGTTTCTACAGTAGCACAGAACAGACAAACTTATCGACCTTATGTGTTTTTATATATAGTGGCCGTCCCGGGGAATTGTACCTGTTGGAAGACCAAGAAGAAGAAGTACAATAGAATAAATAACTAAAATGCAACTTCACCTCATCACTTGATATTGTGGAAAGACTTGAGGCAGTGGTGGATGATGCTATCTTTAGTAACTATAGCTTCTGGTCCTTGAAGGCCACCGTGGCTTCTGTAAATTCTCCCAAAGGGATGGGTTAGCAAGGGAGTGTTACACAATCTAGAACTTTGACAACTAGATGATGCCAAAATACACAAATATTACACACTGTACCTTTAACTTAGCCACGCTATCAAACAGTAATGCTTCGTCAATGACTTTTACTTGATGCATAGCGTGTAAATCTATGCTAAGCTAATCAGGCCAATCCCCTTACCTGGTTAATGCACTGGCTTTCTTAGTAGTGCACTTACAGTAGTGCTACTCTAAGTGCTTTTTACATCTGTTCAAGTCCCAAGAGTCAAAAAGGTTACTGCGACTGTGACCCCAGTCCCATGCACTGTTAGTGTTAAAGGAGCAATAAGTGATTTTGGTCCTTTAAGCTAACGTCCCCTCCCTCGTCCCTACGTCACCACCACATGAACACACAGCCGTCTTTATCAGATAGTGCTGCGACGGAGAGCAGCGAGTCATCGTTCACGGGCACAGAGACCCGCCTCTTTACAGCGCCCTGTCTCCTGATTGGATAAAAACAAGAGGGATACTCAACATTTTATCTGGCAATTTCCGCAAAGCTGAATGACTGGGAGACCTGTGTTATGAACTGTGCATACTGTTTAAGTGATTGCTGTATGAATATAGAGAGATTAAACACATATATTAACTAACAAAAATATCACTTACTTCCCCTTTAAATTGAATAATGTGGGGTTATGCACAGTACGTACTTTAGCTCTGACTTTGCCTTTGCAACAAAAAAAACACCTCCAAGCACATTCCAACATGTCTTCTTTCATGTGGTATCGTACTAATCATCTCTTACATATTGCCTGCAAACGGGCCCTTGATGTAATTACCCTAAATGAATAGGCTAGTGGAGTTTAACACGCTAACACACATATTCTCTCTGGGGGTGTATACAGTATGTGTCTGGGTGTTTTTTTTTCATCTGGCACGTCTTGCATAGCCCCTAGCATAGTAACACCTCACTTTTTTCATATAGTAGCGTGTCTAAGATCGATCAAAAAAAACGTTTTGGATACCTCCCACAAGATGATTTCTGAGGCGTGAGAGGTTTTGTGTGTCTTCATGAGGTGCCCAAACATGTCAGCCAGACATGGTTTGCTGCTGACCTAGGCTACAGTTCTGTATATCTCTTTGACTGGCAACCAACTAAAGTCAAAACATCCCAGTTTGACTCTGCAGACATAGCATGCAGAGGCGGACTTTTAAGTTAAGTTTTTATTTTGTCAATTACACACACACATGCAAGTTGAGTCACACACATTGCAATCGAAAATTACATTTAGCTCACCTCTCCTACATTTCTTACACACACATGCAGTTTTACATATAGGGGATCATCGCACAGGGATTTAGAGGAAGGTCCGCAGCGGGGCCGCGCCCCTGGAGCAGTTTGGGGTTAAGTGCCTTGCTCAAGGACACAATGGTAGAAATGGTGGGCACCTTTGACGTCATACCAGCCGCCCTATAGTTACAAATAACCCCCTCCTGTCCGGTGCCAGTGATCGAACCAGCAACCTTATGGTTAATTATCGGCCCCCTACCTCTAGGACATCCTACCACCATTTCTCATTAGGTAAAGGTACATGTATAGGCAGACAGTTCCCATGGGTACCAAGCATAGATGGTATATAAAAGGTACCAAGCTACCTAAGGGCCCTATATCTAGATATTCTGTGGAACACTTGTTGTCAAAATCACTGTCTGTACTGTAGCCTTGCACTATTTAGTATTCAGAATGTATATACTGCAAATAACATTGTTTATCTTTATCTCATTCTACTTTATTTTATTGTTTATATAGCAGCCTCCACTAGCTTTAACACCCTCCTGTCCGGTGCCGGGGATCCAACCAGAGACCTCATGGTTACTGGGATCAAACCAGAGACCTCATGGTTACTGGGAGGATCCAGACACCTCATGGTTACTGGGAGGAGGAGCCAGAGACCTCATGGTTACTGGGAGGAGGAGCCAGAGACCTCATGGTTACTGGGAGGAACCAAAGACCTCCTGGTTATTGGGAGGAACCAGAGACCTCATGGTTACTGGGATGAGGAACCAGAGACCTCATGGGGTTACTGGGAGGAGGAACCAGAGACTTCATGGTTACTGGGTGGAGGAACCAGAGACCTCATGGTTACTGACAGGAACCAGAGACCTCATGGTTACTGGGAGGAACCAGAGAACTCATGGTTAATAGGAAGAGGAACCAGAGACCTCATGGTTACTGGGAGGAGGAACCAGAGACCTCATGGTTACTGGGAGGAACCAGAGACCTCATGGTTACTGGAAGGAGGAACCAGAGACTTCATGGTTACTGTGAGGAGGAACCAGAGACTTCATGGTTACTGTGAGGAAGAACCAGAGACCTCATGGTTACTGGGAGGACCACTCTTTCCTCTAGGCCCATGTACAGTACTCAAATCCCCAACTCAGGCCAGGGTTCAGTGAGTGCAACTGAGGCCACTATATGACGTATACCCACGTACGGATTGAGAAAAGATTCACTTCCATATACAATGAGTCATGTGTAGGCTCACAGTAAACAATGAATCATCAGCTAGTGAGGAGGCGGCTTTTGCATCAACATATACATTACAAAACCAAAAAGCATTGGAATATTTTTTTATTTTTTATGTCCTTCTTTTCATTTTATTTCATGCTTCCACCATAAGGATTATATCTTCCAAACAAACACAAAAAAAAATTGTCAATCTTGCATGCCACACATGCTGTTTTTAAATGACTTATTAATGTATGTATAATTATTTTTGCAGTTGTCACGGGTTCAAATCCGACCCATGGACCTTTACTGCATGTCATCCCCCCTCTCTCTCTCTCTCTCTCTCTCTCTCTCTCTCTCTCTCTCTCTCTCTCTCTCTCTCTCTCTATCTCTCTCTCTCTCTCTCTCTCTCTCTCTCTCTGTCTCCCCATTTCAACTCTGCACTATCTAATAAAGCTTGAAAAAGCCAAAAGATAATCTTAAAAGAAAGTATAAGTATTGGAATGCAGCAGGGCAGCTTTTTGCTAGGCTAAGGGCCCGGGGGGTTCTCTAGTTACACAGATCCCTCCCCTCAGTGAACTTGCATCAGAGCATGATCCGACTCATCATCACTCTACCTTTGTTTACATCAATGTTGTTTACCCGGGCAATGACCAAACCACCTGATCCCACTCCCACGCACGCACACACACACACACACACACACACACACACACACACACACACACACACACATACACACACACACACACACACACACACACACACACTACCCTCTATTTCTGTTTACACTGCTACGCTAATTGGAAAAACTTTTTGTGAGTTTTTGTTATGGCACTCTTGGAAAGGCCCTACGCTCTAGTTCACCCACATAACAAAAAGGTGATGTCATGATAGCGCGACAGGAGGAGACCCGGTTAGGATGTGCCCCTGTCCGCCCATATATGGACGGGCGGATGTTAGGGGGCAGATGACATAACTACAAAGTGTCCTCACTGGCTGCCTACTTAATTTAAGATCTGTTTAAAGCCCCTGTAGACCCAAATCCCCCCAAATCCTTCTAATGATGTAATATGAGGAGTTAGCTGCATGATAGATTAAGCATCTGAAAAGAGTTATGGGCATATTTATCAATCCAAATTAAAAGATAAAGTAATTTAAGATTGATAGACTTTTTAAATTCAGTGCCACTGTCAGACAGTAGTTTTTTTTAAGCTGAGACACCCAACTTTGATATCATATTGATTTACTATTTTAGACAAGGTTTCCAGAATTCATTATGTTGAAGGCTGGCCCAACATAAATATGGTTGTTGGACATTTCAAAAACAAACAGCCACTTGTCTTATCTGTTGAATGAATATATGAAGCAATCACTATGCCTACATCATTTTCCACTTTTAAAATTAAAATAAGGCTGTATCCAAAATGTGTGCTATAAAAACTCTGCACACTAAAATGATGTTTAAAAAATGAAATGAAGATTTTTATCCCTGGCTTTATCCTACATCTAGAAACCGGTGTAAATGCATAGCAGAGGTTGAAAGCAGTGAATTACTTTTATTTAAGTAGATTTTTAGACCGGTACATTACTTTTACTTGTGTAAAATTGCATCCAAGTAGTGATACTTTTTTTTTAAAATGTGTACTTTTTCCACATCTGAAAAATCGATAGGTATTGTTTAATTTGCATATTTATTCAAAGATTTAATTTAAAAAATTGTAAAAGTTGTCTGTTTTTGTTTCTTGAAGTGTGTGTTTCTGTTTCGTTTCTGCTATTTTTAACATTATGTATTATTTTTTGTACTAATTTCTTAATGCAGGATTGTTTGTGATTGGGTGTGAGGGTGGGATATGGGTGTGAGGGTGGGATATGGGTGTGAGGGTGGGATATGGGTGGGGTATGTTCGGGGGGGGGGGGAAAAGAGGAAAAAATGTATAATCCATTGTACTGCAGTTACTTTGCTACTTTGCGATTTAATAAAAAAAACCTTTGAAAGAAAGAAAAAATTGTAAAGCAAAAAATATATAGTTCTAATGTCAGTTATCAACTTGCAAAGTTTCATAATGTTATCCATTAGGGTGGTTGCCATGGAAGCATCCACATGTCCCCTGTGCCCATATATGGACGGTCGGATGTGAGGGGGAGAGATAACATAACTACAAAGTGTGCTCATCGGCTACCACTATAAATTACCATCTTTTATAAGAGACTTTGTTTGGCTGTATGTAAGTTACGCATGACTCATTATGTTGAATTATGGCTCAAGTATTGTTCTTGGATTACCTGATGAGATCAAACTTGTACGCAGCTTTCAAAAACAAACAGTAGGTAAAACGCAATCACTACATCAGCACAGTATACCTCTATGTCTTCTCATAGAGACATAGAGGTACAAAGTGAAGTGAGATAAAGTTATAAGGATGAGATTAAAGAAAAACAAAGCCGTTACTATCGCGGGAATTAAGTAACAAAGTACGTTTTTACCGTCTAAACATCCTACGAGGAACTTTTAAACGTTTATGTAACAGTCTCATTTTCCTCTGATGATAACTGATGACCGTTAACAGCTAAAGAAACCACACGAAAATAATTACATTATATACAGCTCTGGAAAAAAAATTTTGAGGCCACTCTAAAATGTTAAGTGTCTCCGTCTTACTATCTATAGGCACATGTTTGAGTAGAATGAACATTTTGATTTAATTCTACAAACTACTGACAACATTTCTACCAAATTCCATTTTTTTTTTGTCAATAAGAGTATTTTCAATAAGTAATGTAGAGATGAAGATTTAAGAAAATTCCAGACTGGTCTCTTAATTTTTTTTCCCGGAGCTGTAGAGGTCTTATTAATGCCTTTGCACGTGTCCGATTTCCCCCAGGAACTTAACAGAACACACTACCGCTTTTATCCACAGGTGGCGCTAAATCAACAGAAAATTAATGTTCCCTCATAGCAACTTTAAATGAACAAAGTTATGTGGATTGGATGCCACACAATGTGATAATCTTGCAAATCTACCCACTAGTATTACTGTAATAGTGTAACCTAACCTCACCTTTGGACAGGTAGAGGTAGACACACATTGAGTAATACAGGAGTGGAGGAAGGGATCGGTTCAAATATGAATGTCTAAATCATTACGCATCAGAAGTGTGCCTGAATTTCTGTCATAATAGGCCGAGGTGATCGCTGCAAACTTGTCAGTGCGAGTCACATATGGACTACCTCAAACACAATGGAATACCATGTGTGTGTGTGTGTGTGTGTGTGTGTGTGTGTGTGTGTGTTTGTGTGTGTGTGTGTTTCTCAACTTCTAAACCACTTACAATTTATGATTTATGAAATGAGATGTGAAGTAATTTATGAAATAATATGTTGTAAAATTGAAGTAGACATTTTAATTTTGTTTTATAAAAAGAGGTGCAAATGTTTGCATCATTAGTTGCCAAATTTGCAACCATTTCTGAAAAAAAAGTTAATACAAAAAACAAGAGTTCTAATGAGCGCAATCAACTGGCAAAGTTTCATGACGATTTCTATAGAGAGGTGATTTTACACCAATGAGGACATATTTAAGAATGAGGATATTGATTTCAGCTAATAAACTACTTAAAATGTTACACAGTGTCCCTTTAAAAATATTCCCCCTATTCACCTGTAATGTGTCTCACCTTAGCAGCAGTGTTGCTATAGGTTACTGTGCATCATGGTAACCAGGGCGTGACAGTCGTAATATTGTAACTAAATAGTTTTTGATGCCCGGAGCAAACATCCGCCCGCCTGCACACTTCTCCTGACTCTTTTGTCTTGCTGGAACTATCACCTTAAAGCACAGAGGTATTTGTCAAAACTGGTCCAGACAGGGTTTTAAATACCTAGCAGGCGTATGTCACCGGGGGGGAGGAGGGGGGCGGGGAGTTGGGGGGTGCCGTTAGTTACCGACTGAAACTGAAACCCGGGAAGATATTTAAGCCCACACACATTTACAGTAGAGAGGGGTGAAGGTTTTTCCTATTGGGAATTTCCATTAGTATGGTCTGATCCGAAATGGCATTATCACATTATCTTCAATTAATGGCCCACTTTATAGTAAAAAAAAGGGTTGTTTGTGTGTGTGTGTGTGTGTGTGTGTGTGTGTGTGTGTGTGTGTGTGTGTGTGTGTGTGTGTGTGTGTGTGTGTGTGTGAGTGTTTTGATTTGAGCGTAAAAGTGTATGTTTTAGTTATTTTTGAAATTCTTCAATATCAGAATGTGGTTGTATAACAAGTTTTTTTGAAATAGCATGCACTTTGTTATTCATTCTATAGTACTTCTTCATCATCTTCCAACAGGTGCATTTCCCCAGGACGCCCACTTTAAAAAATGTGCAGGGCCATTAGGTTTGTCCATTCTGTGCTACTGTAGAATCATGGCAGTGCAAGATTGCGGCCTTGATCTAAAAAAAAAAAAAAAGGCTCATTTTAAGGAAATAAATGAAAAAAAATACTTTTATTTTCAAGCTGTTATACTGTACATTCATTAAAACATAGGCTACTTGTGAATTATATTCCATTTCTAAGTCTGTTTGAAAAATGCCAAAAAAATCTACACACTGCACCTTTAAGAAACGCGCCATATTATGTGTTTAATAATAGAATATACACCCTTATTCATGTGATTTAACCCACATATACCCAGGAAGTGGAGAGTGTATTGTTCTGTGCTGTTTTTTCTTGTATTGTTTTGCACTCAGCTTGCTCATCTCTGAACTTCCCAGGACTGCTCAACAAAAGTTATTCCAAAAAATATTTATATGTTTTATTACGTCCTCTTTCTCTTAGTGACACATTGCACATTACACACAGTGGTACTGTATACATGCACACAGTCACACAGGCACCAAGGCACACACACACACACACACTTTCTCTCTCTCTCTCTCTCTCTCGCTCTCTCTCTCTCTCTCTCTCTCACACACACACACACACACACACACACAGCTGTCTTTTAGTATGTGGCGCCATCTGCTGACCATTATTGACTGAGCAATAGTTTATTACTAGGTCAACTACAAAACGCAACATAGAGGACGAACAATATGCATTAATCAATAATATTAATACAATTTGTATTTAAGGATGAAATAATAAGAACAAATGCCATGGTACAATTGAAGCCATCATTTAAATTCATTGAAAAAAAAAAAAAATACATGGACTGTGGATTAAAATAGCTTTTTAGCTTTATTTCTTTTTTTTAAAGGGAAGAAAAGCAAGTAGATCGGTAAGCTATAAAATGAAGTCCTTCTGAAAAAAAAAAGTTCAGTTGTGAGGGAGTTAAGAAAGATTTACTGTAGGAATACTGTAGGAATAATAAAAACGAAGATAAGATAAGATAAGATAAGATAAGATAAGGCCAGCTGTCCAAGTTTGGCTTATTTAATTAAGTTGCCATTTATTTATTGCTACACGCCATCCGTTGGTTAAGGCTGAGAGGAAGGATGTCTGGTCATAGACTATGGCGTCAGTGATCTAGACTATTTCAACTATTTGATTAAATATGCAAAACTTGGAGTTCTGCCCTTATCTAATCTTATCTTACTTTTCATTCTTTGTGCTTGTGAAAGACCTAGTTGAGTTATTTGTGGGTTAAGCGCAAAGTATCCTATCCTATTATTTTAGGTATTTCACAGGACATCATTAAAATGCCTGTCACACTGTATCTTTTCTTTCTTTATGTATTGAGTGAAGCGGTGCATGATAAAACAGGGAGAGACATGACACACACCATTGCGTGGGGGACACATGACTCAACTATGTGATAACATTTCGGACAAGCAAGAGAAAATAAACAAGATAATAATAATAATAATAATAATAATAATAATAATAATAATAATAATAATAATAATAATAATAATAATAATAATAATAATAATAATAATAATAATAATAATAATAATAATAATAAATAGAAATAAATAATAATTATATCTATTAACATTGATAATAGATTGTAATGAAAGATGTTTAAAAAAATAATAACAATTAATTCATTAAATAAATAAAATTCCAAAAGAAACAATGAAAAAATAATATCAGTAATGTATGGCATATTGTGTGTCCCACTGTCTATGTTTGCAGTGTATTGATGTGAGTGAAACATGATCAGTGGATCAGTGAAGGGCCTTTAGAGGGAGACAAACCAGAGCGTATGGACTGTTTGTCTGAAGCGACACTCACAGGCTAAGAATAGACACAGCAACAGGTGGCCGGGACTGGTGATATATCATTCAATTCTACAGCCCTTTCCACTTAATTTGAGATATTTTACGAAGGATTTAAACCTGCAGTGTGTAGAATTTTGGGTTTTATTTCCTAGCAGATTTTGTAGAAAGTAATTATAATATCCATAAGTACGTTTAATTTATTGCATAATAGCTGAAAAAAATGTTTTGAATTATTATTTTTTCCCTTAGAAAGGGTCTCATATATGTCCATATTTCTGCAAATCTTGGACCAAGGCCTAGTGCAGCCATCTTGAAAGTGTCATAGTTGGAATGTCATCAGGTGCATTGTTTAAAATTTTGAATTGTTCTTGTCCTTGAAGGCCACTGTAGCTTCTGTTATTATTCGAAAGGTTTGGGGTTACCCAGGGAGTGTTGCATTCTAGAACTTTCTAGAACTTACTTGACGATGTCATATTACACACTGCACCTTTAAAAGATTATTCTACATTTCACTAGTTCATCAGAATGTTTACAGAAAGATATGTTTTGTGTATAGCCAACCAGCTTTTATGTTACATTTGATGTGTACATTGGTTGCATTGGGGATGGGGGTTGGGGAGGGTTTAGTGGTCCTACCCAGGTACATTAAGTTTCAAATACTGCATTTCTAGAGAAGGGGGTTTGTTGACTTATTCACCTCTTCTAAAAATTGAGGTGGGACATACCTCGCATCCCCCCAAAATGCCTGTAGCCTATGCATGTCTTTCTACACTTGGCATATAACACATACACTTTACTCTAGATCCAAGTCTTGTTTTGTCTGTTGTTTTGTGCTTTACAAAGGTCATTACGTTACAGATATCCTGCCTTGTCTATTCTATACTAGATGTATTTTAATTACTGTACTGTATTACTGTATTGAATGGCGTTTTGTCTGAATTGTGCTACAGAAATAAACTTGCCTTGCCTTACGACTGTGGGGTAAAATGTGTTGCTCTCTTGCAACTGAATGTGCAAGTGATCTAATTTATATAAGTATCTCAGTCGCTCACACAGGAAATGTGAACCTAGTGCTGTGTGAGTGACTTCCATGACTTTGACAGTCTGTTCCACCGCACGCTGTCTTGATTGTTTATTCTTATGATTCAAATATATTTTTTTTTAGTTTTCAATAACCCTTTAGCACAAACATACACACATATAAAAATTCAATGACATACAGACAACAGTGGTTATAGCCGTGATTAAGCACTGACTTGATTTTAGTATGGAATTATATGCATCAACACCTTGATTAACATAAGACAATATTGTAATGTGCTTTTATCTGATGTACATGTTTTTGTAATGCACTGAAAAAAATCTGGTGTAAACACACAGCCTAGGCTCTGTAAACTGGCTGGTATTCAAACAATATTTCTACCAAATTCCAAAACATTTTTTGTCACTAAGAGCATTTTCAATACGTAATGTAGAGATGAAGCTGTATGAGATGAGAGATGTAGCTGCATATATATATAAATCTCCAGCAGGGGGACACCTTTTATACACTATCTATGGGGGCCACCCACCGCTCAAGTCTTTGATGTGAAAGCACACCTGAAAGGACATGTGAAGAGGAAGTTGTGACAGCTGCTGTGCTTGTGTGGCAGTGTCAACCAAGGCACCAGGAAATATACCACATGTTGATGCATTTTAAGGCTTAAATCTGTGGGGTTTTCACACAGATATTCAGCCCCAAGCACTTTATGTGTGTTGGGTTTGTTTAACAATTTTAATGCTGTTTTTACTTTCTATATTACTTTCTCACTTATAGGCTATTTTGTGTGTGAAGAACTCTGTAACTATGTTTACAAATATGTCTATATATATAAAGCCTTACTTACTTACTTACTTACTTACTTACTTACTTACTTACTTACTTACTTACTTACTTACTTACTTACTTACCTACTTACTTACTTACTTACTTACTTACCTACTTACTTATATAGTTGGTTGTGAGAATGTAATGGAACTAAATGTCCATACCTAGCTGATATGTAAATAATCACAGATATATTCAGCCCCAAGCACTTTATGTGTGTTGTGTTTTTATAACAATGTCGATGTTGTCTTCTACACTTACATTATTAGTGTGTGAAGCACTTTATAACTGTATGTTTAAAAACAAATTTGAATACAGTCTTACTTACATACTTAGGACTACTTGTTATGGAACAAAATTTCCGTAGCTAGCAGATATTAAAATGTACATAAACGGTTTGCCTTTTTTTGATACTTTCCTTTTTTAAATACTTTATTTAAATATTTTTCTTTATAGATGCATATTTGATACCTTGATAAAGAAATGTGTATCCAGTGTTATAATAATAGCCTACTAATAATAATAAAGCTTTATTGCAGACACCATGCAGGTCCGTGTAATATATAATACGGTACACACAGTTTAAATGTAGTTACTGTATATATGATGTATTACTCGTTGTTAAAGGTCACATACCATGCTGATTTTCAGAATTTTTATTTGGGTTTCACTAGAAGCTGTTTGTCTGTAGACACACCAGGGACCCATATTAATGATGAAACACCAAACCAAGCAAAGTGTATTCTGCATAATAGGGGACCTTTCAAATAAAATGCCACAGTTCAAAACAATTTCCTTCGCTTTGGACCTGTAATCAATCTTTTAGATTATTCTAGACAGTCATTATATTAGGACCCTGTGTGTGAAGCACAGCAATGAGATTTGCTTTAAAAATCTATTTACCTATTACTGTGAATGTGCAGCATTGTTCTGTGACCTGAGTCTACTGTGGAACAACCCAATACAGACAGAGACAACTGTTACTGCTATAGATATTTTATTTCATTTATTTAAAAATATTTATTTTTTTATTTATTTATTCATTTATTTATTTATTTTTACGTATTTATTTTTTTATCTTTATTTTTATTTTTATTTTTTCATTGCAATTTACTTTTATTTAATTTTTTTATTTTGTTTTATATATTTTTTTTTACTGTTTCGAATCCGAGTACCAGAGTGTATTTTTGCTGCACCCACTTTCCAACTACAGAGCTTTAACTTTAACAGACAATTCAGAGCAAAAAAAAAAACATGACCCATATGTAAGTTACAGGCCTTGTTGAAAAATTGATGGAGAGGACTGTTTCACCTCCTAACTGTCAATCAACATAGTGTGAATCCTGTCATATCCACTGCTGTCTGCATGTTAACTGATTCTAATGGAGCTGCAATATCCTGTCACTCAACTCCACTGAAATACATTCTGAGCTAGTGTGATGGACACACTGTCTTAGGATTCAAGATGTATTTTGTCTAAGGGTGGTAGGATGGCCTAGAGGAAAGAGGGGCCGACCAGTAACCATGAGGTCTCTGGTTCCTCCTCGCAGTAACCATGAGGTCTCTGGTTCCTCCCAGTAACCATGAGGTCTCTGGTTCCTCCTCCCAGTAACCATGAGGTCTCTGGTTCCTCCCAGTAACCATGAGGTCTCTGGTTCCTCCTCCCAGTAACCATGAGGTCTCTGGTTCCTCCTCCCAGTAACCATGAGGTCTCTGGTTCCTCCTCCCAGTTACCATGAGG
The DNA here is from genome assembly GCA_949357725.1 of Hyperoplus immaculatus. Lineage (NCBI taxonomy): Eukaryota > Metazoa > Chordata > Actinopteri > Uranoscopiformes > Ammodytidae > Hyperoplus > Hyperoplus immaculatus. The sequence goes on along the minus strand of OX442357.1, from coordinate 1,579,643 downwards.
ACTATGGTTCCTCCCAGTAACCATGAGGTCTCTGGTTCCTCCTCCCAGTAACCATGAGGTCTCTGGTTTCTCCTCCCAGTAACCATGAGGTCTCTGGTTCCTCCCAGTAACCATGAGGTCGCTGGTTCCTCCTCGCAGTAACCATGAGGTCTCTGGTTCCTCCCAGTAACCATGAGGTCGCTGGTTCCTCCTCACAGTAACCATGAGGTCTCTGGTTCCTCCTCCCAGTAACCATGAGGTCTCTGGTTCCTCCTCACAGTAACCATGAGGTCTCTGGTTCCTCCTCCCAGTAACCATGAGGTTGCTGGTTCCTCCTCCCAGTTACCATGAGGTCTATGGTTCCTCCCAGTAACCATGAGGTCTCTGGTTCCTCCTCGCAGTAACCATGAGGTCTCTGGTTCCTCCCAGTAACCATGAGGTATCTGGTTCCTCCCCCATGAGGTCTTTGGTTTCTCCTCCCAGTAACCACGAGGTCTCTGGTTCCTCCCAGTAACCACGAGGTCTCTGGTTCCTCCCAGTAACCATGAGGTCTCTGGTTCGATCCCCAGCACCGGACAGGAGGGTGTTAAACTTGAGGTGGCTACTATAACATCTACGGTGCCCACCATCTCTACCATTGTGTCCTTGAGCAAGGCACTTAACCCCAAACTGCTCCAGGGGCGCTGTACCATGGCTGACCCTGCGCTCCGACCCCCTCTGAGGTGTGGTAACTTGAGAGGGGATATGTGGAAAGACCGTTTTCAATGTACCTCGTGTTAATTGACTAAGATAACTCAACTTAAGTGATGCATAATGTACGTCCGAAAAATCCTAATAAATGTAACCTGGGATGTGTCTTTACATAATTCGTCTTGTAGAAATGTGGTTATTCCTTGTTTAGCAATTTTATTGATTTCCCATTAAACCATGTATAATTTTCTACACTAAATGTTGGACCAAGCATATACAAACATAGTATAGAATAGTATGATTCAAATTGGTAATTTTTTCACACCCAGCAAGGAGTAGGATGCATATTTATTGGCCTGAAAAAGAGTGTGTCATAAATCGACCTGTATAAATCCTTAGCTGTATATAACTAAGATTATTCATTGTGCCAGTGACATTATAAAGAAAAATCCATACTGCCGCTGTGTTGTATTAAACTGTTATGGGCCACTGGTAGTAGTATAGTAGTATAGGTAGTATAGGGAGCCATATATTTCTAAGTTATCACACCAAGGGACTTTGACAGCCATTAGAGCGACTAAGGCAAGGCAAGTTTATTTCTATAGCACAATTCAGACACAAGGCCATTCAAAGTTGGTAGAGCGGGTCGGCCAACGATCAAAGGGTTGGAGGTTCGATCCCCGCCCTGCCACTTGTGTCATTCTTGTTGTGTCCTTGGGCAAGACACCTTGCCTCGTGTGAATGTCGATAGTTAGTCTGCTATTGGTGTATGAATGGTACTGGTGTATGAAAGTGCTTTACAGGGGCATGAAATACATCAAGATTAAGAGTAAACATTAGAAAAGCGAATGTAAAATATAATAAAACATTTAAAAGCAAATTAATAAAAATAAAACATTTACAGGTTAAAAGGGGAACAAAAAATAATTCAGATTTGATTTAAAAGAGCTGAGAGTTGCAGCAGAATCTTATGGGACTAAAGGACACGTCCGCCCCAAAGACACAAAACTATTGAACAAAGGAGAATGTGTGAGTGGTTTTAAATTACAGCAGTATGGACTGTACGCAAAAAGGTCAGTTGGTGGTAAATATTATAACAAGGTATATATTCCCTGAGTTCCAATCCCCATACTTCCCTACTATTTAGTTTGCCCAAAAAAAACAATTCAGGATGTCCCAATACATGCATGTCAATTGTAGTGTGCTGAAAATTACATAAATGCCCCACTAACTCCAATAGCATTTTGGAGTATTCGTCTTTATTTTTGACATTTCTCGACATAATGAAAAAATAAAAAAACGTCCTTATCTAAAAAAGAAAATCTCTCTCCTGTGGCCCTAAAACTCTTCTGTACTTTAGTATGTAGTGTAGTAAAAAGAAAGAGTATGTGATTTGGAACACATATTTAGTGTGCCAAGAGACCTGACTTCATGGACATATACAGAAATGAATATGATAGATAATAATTTAAAATTAAACTGTTCCTCATATGTGCATGCTTCCTCTTATCTCACTAACCAAACTCTATTGACGCTGCCTTTTTTCAAGGCTGATACAGATAGATTGCAATATCTAATAGATCATCAATGGCATACATTTCAGGACATCTATCTATCTATCTATCTATCTATCTATCTATCTATCTATCTATCTATCTATCTATCTATCTATCTATCTATCTATCTATCTATCTATCTATCTATCTATCTATCTATCTATCTATCTCATTTTGGTGGGCGTTTCCCTAAAAAGTAATACCCAATAGGCTGCTGGTATTCGCTCTAAGTCCCACCTTCTCGCGGTTGCTATGCCTACTCCATGTTCTTCTCTGACTGACGGGCTTGGTAGCCAATCAGCGTCGAGCTGGGCGGGAGTTTGCGCGCACACTGGAAAGTGTCTGGTGAAATTTTTACTACTATCATCAAACCGCTCAAGCTGCACACACCACAAGTGACTGACCGCGGCTGCCTTAACAACATTGGGGATGGAAAATGTAATATAAACGCATTTGGAAAAGTCTATACAGGTAATTAATCATACCTACACTTCTTAAACAGCCCGTAACGTAAAATTAAATTCAGAAATTGCCACGAAAGAGAGAGCTAACGCTAGGCTATGAAAGATATCGAGTTGCTGACTATCTGTGTGCATGGCTTGGTGAGTGACATTGTTGAATTGAGACTGGCAGGAGACGTTTGTTTGACATATGAACGAACGGAGGGCAACTTTTTTTTTTTTTGCAAACGCTAAAAAGAGAAATTCACGACGTTGACCGTCTGAATGTATGAAGTTTAAAATTTTTAGCGTTATGTAAATGTAGGCTATATTCTAAACTTTAGTATGTAGGCTAATATCCATTCTTAACAAAAACAAAATATATCTATATAGGTGGCTTCTGACTTTTGGCATAATTTGCCAAAGCTGTGCATGGTTTTATTTGACTAGATTTGGATATTTCTGACTTAAATTCGGTATTTTTAAAAAATGTGTCCTACTGACATAATTTCATCTGACCCTCTGGCTCCCACTCAGAGGTTACTGTTGTCAGCTGATGCTAACTCATGTTATTTTTTGGAGCTTATGTGATGTGTTTAGGGGTGTGTCAATACGTTATTGAGTTGAATATATTTCATTTTCACTGGTCAAATGGGTCTTTCTACACCCTAAAACTATATGTATTTCGTACTAGTGAGGATTTTTACTTGAGAAATTTGTACAATCATGTGAACCCATGTCAACCCATTTCAAATTTCTCGTAGAAATCTATTGGTTTTTTTCATAAAACATTTTTTATTTATTTATTTATTTTTTTCATTTTGGGTGACCCATGGAGACTTCTCATGCCAATTTTTTCACGCTTGTATCACAAATTGAAAGCTTGATCCAACTCCCCATCTTGGCATTACTGTGCTGCAGACATTGCTTATAGAACTATGCTGATACAGAGATAAGCATGATAACCTAAACCTCATAATATTATCAAGCCATGCAGATGTAACAGCTAGGCTCAGCTTGTGACACTTTAACTGCATTCGGTGTATAACTTAGTAAAGTGATTTAACACTGGCTATTCATATTGAGCCAACGGACAGATTAAGAACCATTTTGGATTTTATTGCCGGACGTCACACACTTGAAACCCAATATAGGATTTTCCAGGATAGATGAAGAGAGGGCTGTACATTCACGCCTGTAAACATTTATGGTCAAAACATGAACAGGTCTGTCCTACATATCATCATAACCCTAAATGTTGTTCGTGGTAAGGCAGCTGTTTGTTTACCTCCGTTGGGTGGTGGGTACACCCTGCTCTTGTAAACAAACTTTTTTACTACCTGCGAGGATCAGATTAAACTTACTTTTAGTTTTTCGTTCTATTTTTAAAAAATACACTCGTTTTACTACTCATGGAGGCCTGATCAAAAATACGATATTTAAGAGAGGCACGTGAACATTTGCCTCAAAGCTTTATGGTAAAAAAAAAACCTACAACAACCACAACATCCATGATTTGATCTTTGATGCATTATACAGTTACTCAGCCTGTACTGCATGTTATCAAATAAGATAAAAACCTGATGAAATCTTGTAAACAATGCAGCTTGTCCATCCAGTAGCAAGCCAGTGCAATGAATTCACTATGTTTGACTCTACTTAATCTTTTATTGGTTAAAATATCTGTCAAAAGCCTTTAGAAACCATCATCATCAGTGTCTCTTGTTTGACTATTCATAGGTATATGTTTGAGTAGAATGAACATTTTGGCTTTACAATATAAACTACTGACAACATTTCTACCAAATTCCAATAAATTTTTTTGTCATTAAGAGCATTTTTCATTTCAATAAGTAATGTAGAGATGAAGATTGACGAAAAATCCAGACTGGTCTCTTCATTGTTTTCCGGAGCTGTACAGTACAAGCTTTTTTTTGCTTCGGTGCATCACTGTTAGGAAATGCAAGTCAACCCACTATATCTGCTTGATTGGAATTCCCCTTTGGCAATGTGATGGATGTTTCATTTCAGAACTCGCTTTAAGCAGCAGAAGCCACAGACAGTATTTGCATCTTCACACACACTGCAGCAGCAGCAGCAGCAGCAGCAAACACACACACACACACACACACACACACACACACACACACACACACACACACACACACACACACAGACACAGACACACACAGCTGTCTTGTTGTGCTATAAGAATGGACTGTCTTGCACTGTCTGGCATTGTTTTTCTCTCTCTGTGAAGGCGGATGACAGGTGTAGAGTAGTTGCTCGGTCTTTTGATATCATAGAGGTAAACAACTTGACTTCAACAGGAAATAGTAACAATAATGATGACTTTATTCAGGACACAATGGAAGGTACATAGTAAGCTACAGTGTAAAAAAAAAAGGGCAAACATATAGCAAGCAGCGAGTTATCTAGCATCATCTCAGATCGTAAGTGTGATACAACATGATAAGAACCATCAAAACAGACATTGGGAAGGATTTTTGCCTGCTCTGCCATTGTAGGCGCATAAACAAACATCCCTCTGTCGCTCACTATATAAGTGATCACTGTATGAATATAGAGCGATTTTAACACGTATATTAACATAAATATATCGCTCACTTCACCTTTTTAATATCTGAATCATTCGAAACTTTGTGAGACCCTATGTAAGTAACCATGGTAAAAGTCATATAAATTAAAAAGGTAAGCAACTTGCACCTGTACTATACAAACGGGATCACCAATGTCTCCACAGTAACTTACCGAGCTAAGTTAAGGGTTGATGGTGGGCTAAAGCTAAGCCTGACTAATACTGTTAAAAAGTAAGACCTTGGGGCACTCCAGTGGCGTAGTGGATAGAGCGCGTACCATATTGGCTCCGGCCTTCGTTGCAGTGGTCGTGGGTTCAAATCCGACCCGTGGACCTTTACTGCAGGTCATCCCCCCTCTCTCTCTCTGTCTCTCTCTCTCTGTCTCTCTCTCTCTGTCTCCCCATTTCAACTCTGTACTATCTAATAAAGCTTGAACACGCAGAAAAAAACAAAAGACCTTTTCCCTACTGAAATGCCCAGAGAGTCAATCAGTCAGTCAAGGGAAGTGGGATGCAGAAAAAGGAAGCTTCATTATAATTCACTTCTACTGTCTATGTAAATGTTTGTGAGCCTCTGTCTTCTCATTTTGTCCCATCATCTAGTCAGAGAATGAGTTATGACCATAATAACAGCCTCACAAAACCGCTAGCATTGGTCTAATGTGTCTAACTCAGTCTCACCCTCTTGTGACATACATTTTGGGGATTACGTTGAAGTTGAACCGCCAAACCTTCAACCTAACACTAAACATTTTATGGCCATTTGGAGAGAGGAAGCTTGGGTGTATACAATGGGCTGAATGAGTGAGCTCCAGGCTAAGTGCTAGCATTGTTTGTCACTGAACCAAAAACATTGACGATACATATTTCATGGTGACATATTGCAGCATAGTTCTAAGTCCCAATATCTCAGCAGGGACCTCGCACTGTGAAACAAGTTGTGGTGCAGGTTTGTAGCCGTGCCAACAAGGCATTAGTGAAGGGGACAGTTGGACAGTGTCAATATGTAAAGCTTGTTGAGTATATGCTAGTAGTGTGGTCACCGGAAGAGAGAGAGAGAGAGTGTGTGTGTGTGTGTGTGTGTCTATATGTGTGTGTGTGTGTGTGTGTGTGTGTGTCTCTGTGTGTGTGTGTGTGTGTGTGTGTGTGTGTGTGTGTGTGTCTCTGTCTGTCTGTCTGTCTCTGTGTGTGTGTGCAAAGTAGAAGTCATTTTGAATGTAGAAGTTATTTAAGCTCATAGAGAGCAGGTGTTGGTTTCAGACTGACTGTTCATGTTCACTGGCTGTTTTCATACTCAAACAGGGGATTTTCTTTTCTGTTAATGTCATCTGCAAGACCTCCACAGCCATTCAGCACACAACACATGAACTAAACCACAAGCACTTGTAAAGTGTGGTGCTTTTCATGTCTGTGTTTGACTACTCTTCAGACATCAACAGTACAGGTTGACTGTATGGCAAAAAATCCTTTATCACGGACAGTATAAGTAACTTTAAATTGCAGGAAAGTGGTATATATTGGATAGAGTGTGCGGACCAATTCTCAGTACCCCGTCTTTTCAATATTGTAAATCAGGATGTGTTTATATGTTATGTGTTGATTGTTTTACTCTCTTGCAAACTCTTGGCTGAGCCTGATGTCACCAGCTACTTTAGTTTCCTTTTTGATGTGTCGAATAGGCCTTGCATCTTCTGCCTTTCATAGCACAGTGCTTGACTTGCTTTATCTTTATGTGGTAGAAGAGGGTTACTCATTTCGTTGTGGTGTAACTATGGTGACTCAGAGGGATAGTATAGTATAGAGTGACAGTATTTTGGAATTGCCAAATGTACCCGTGGATACATTTCTACCATTGCCAATGTTTACAGTCATACCTTTTACCGTCCAACCCTAGTGACTGAAATAAGGCAGAGAGTGAGGCGAGAAGCAGTTAATCAAGATAACCTCCCTGTTTTGCGTTTATATTAGAATGGACTTGATATATCTGTACACTTTGAACTGTCCTTTCTTTAGCTTGAATATTCAAACTAGGTATAACGTTCATGTGCACACATACGCTCAGCCATGCAGAGGTAATCAGCTGGACTCTCTTCAACTTCCCTGTTGACTCCTCTGTCTTTCTCTTTGTCCCTGTAAGGATCCTCTTACGTCTGACTTATTGTCATCCTGCCTTGCCTGCTTCTCTATTGGCTGCTGTACCACACACACACACACACACACACACACACACACACACACACACACACACACACGCACACACACGCACACACACGCACACACACACACACAGAGTACGGTGCCAATGACAGTTATGAATTATACATGTTTAGCCTGTCTTGTGGGCTATGTGCTGCAGGGCCTCCCCATGTGTCTCTCTTCCAAACAGGTCAAGACCCACAGGGCAGGAAACACTAGGGAGGAAGCTCGGAAGCTATACACCAAAACACGATACAAAACTCTTTGTACTTTCACTTTAGAGATCTTGGTTCTACAGTGCAAGGCATTTATTTGATGGTGAATAGAGTGGTGTGTGTTATGAAATCCTGGTGAAGTTGAAATTATTATGAAAAAAAAAAAAAAGTTTTCTAGACCTAGAAGAACGACCAGAAGGGTTTGGAATTAATTTAATGTTTAGGGAAAGGTTTTGAATTTACACTTATTTTCGCTAGTGCTTAAAACATACAGTCCCCTCCAAAAGTATTAAAACAGTGAGGCCAATTCCTATGTGAGACAAGAGATCAACATTTCAGCTTTCGTTTCCAGGTATTTACATCTGGATCTGATACACAACTGAGAAGATGGCATTATTTGGAGGGGACTGTAAAAGACCCCAAACACGTTTTGACGTCATCTCCTTGAATTACTATTGTATACAATCTAGTTTGACGGTTAAAACTTCAGTAGTATCACGTGATACACATTGGGATGCAGCTAGTTGGCAGTTTTACTGAAAGAGGGAGTAAAGTTAGCATATGAACAGCTAGCAGTTAGCTTATATCCGCAAAATGCCAAGTCCAGGAATCACGTTTTTAATAATATCGAACAACAAATATATCGCGCTGCTCAAGAGTAAGATTAATTAAATTGACCAACATGATTGTATAACCAGACCCCACCTTCTTTAACGTACTTATACGTTTACAGAAAATGGTTCAAATATAATGTAAAACCTTTAAAAATGTGTAGGGAAACCTCAAACCCTGTGTGATTAAACAGCTAAATTATCCAGTGACGACAGATGACACCCTGCTATGAAATGTAGTACAAGTCCCCCGTGTAAAAAGCCTGACCTGCAGCTTGAGGTTGTTGTGAATGAACCCAGCCAAGGTTTCCCTTATGGCAGATGGAAGGAGCACACACACACACTGCATCACACACACACACACACACACACACTGCATCACACACACTGCATCACACACACACACACACACACTGCATCACACACACACACACACACACACACACACACACACACCCTGGCCAAGGTCCTAGAGCTATTTCTGGGTTACTGGTTGATGTCAATGCTGCTCTGTTACTGTTTTAGCTAAATTCATGGTCCATTTAGTATTTCATCTTATTTTATTCTTGTGATTTTTTTTTTGTATTTTATTATACTTTATAGATACATTTTATAGTCATTTTTATCCTATTTTATTTCGGTATTCTGTTCGTTATATGTTATCCTTGTGATAGTGTCTATTGTGTATGCTCGTCGTCACTGTAAACGAGGGAAAAATCAGTGTCTTTCCAGTGAAAATAAAGGTTGTTGAATTGAATGTCAATGCTGCTCTGTGCTCCACAGGCAGGAGGAGTCGATGATAAATAAAATAATTTGTTCCTAGAAATAGCATGCAGAGCGATTTCAATTTCAGATTATTTAAATTACCTCTGAGTTGAAAGGGAATTAGCAACAGGAGGGAAGTATGGTAGATAATATGTCGACAGGCCTAAACTGTATATTTATAACAGCCAGAATCCATGATAAAAATAGTCATTATTGCTTCAATTAAAATGCCGTTTTATGGGGGCGCCTTTAGCTCAGTTGGTAAGGCGTCCCCTCCATGGGCCTCGGCCAGCAGCAGACCCGGGTTCGATTCCAGCCCACGGTCGTTTTCTGCGTGTCACTCCCCTCTCTGCCCCATTTCAACTCTGTCTCTACACTATCAATAAAGCATAAAAAATGCCAAAAAAAATATCTTTAAAAAAAAATTAAAAAATGCCGTTTTATTATTTATTTATAGAAGAGATATCGTATACCACTGAAACAATCAGTGTTCGCTAATCAGTTCACAAAAAAATAAAATTAACCTGCAACAGTTTTAATATTATTTGAATCAAGATTTTATCAAGCAAAACTATCACAACCAATGGCCGGTGAGGATTTGCTGCTGTCTATATTACTAGTTCAGTGCTCGTTCCGGGAGGTCTGCCCTAGCAAGGGCTTGGATTTTGATGGACGATTATTCACGCTTTCAGTCAGTGGCACGCTCTCGTCTTTTTCACCATGGGTTTTAAGTTTTCTACAGAACTGCTGATCCCAAAAACTACACACAACAATACATGTGTGACATTCTTTACACCGACCTCTGCTGCTGCAAGGATTTCACCTTAATTGTTATGGTAGTGGTTAGGGGGGTGTCAAGATTTTGATTGTAGGTTGGGAATGGATCGAAAGAATGTAATGGTCTCGCCCTTGAAAATGACGGCAGAATCGTTGTTACCTCAAACCTGCAGCCGAACTATCATGGCACACAACCAATGATCCTTGACTCGCCTAGTTTTTTAAATTTTTTTTAAAGATTCATTTTTGGCATTTTCAAGCTTTATTAGACAGTACAGAGTTGAAATGGGGAGACAGAGAGAGAGAGAGGGGTTGACCTGCAGTACACAGCAGTGCATGTGTGAAGTTCTTTTCATGTACCTCTTGCTGCTGCATGGATTTTGCCTTAGTAGTTATGCTTGTGGTTAGGGGGTGTCGAGATTTTGATTTGTAAGTAAGTTGGGGATGGCTCGACTGGATGTAATGGTCTCTCCCTTGAAAACGAAGGCCAAATCGTTGTTAACTGCAGCCGAACTATCATGGCACACAACCAATAATCCTTGACCAGACTAGTTTAAAATTGCATAGCTATCTGTGCTAAAATAACAAACAAGGTAACAACTAAACATTGAGAAAATTTGAAACAAATCGTGACCCTTTTAAATCGTCTCAGGGACTTGGATGAGCGTGACACACCCCTACAAATAACCCAACGAAGAGCTTGAAACTTGCCCCTCAATCTCTCCTTAGATACAATAAACTGCAGTGTAGGCCTCGGCATTGTCTTCATTCCCAGCTGACCTCTGCAACATGCTCCTCTCTCCTCTGGCTGTGTGTTGACCTCAGTGTGATTTGTGAGAAGGTTTTACTGTCGCACGCTGTCACACTGCTGGTCATGCCACGAGGTTTGGACGTGATGCCCGTCCGCCTGGCACCGTGTGTGTGTGTGTGTGTGTGTGTGTGTGTGTGTGTGTGTGTGTGTGCGTGCGCTGTGGTGGTGGTGACAAAAGCACATTCAGGCTCGTACAATGGGGAGCTGACGGCCTGCGTTGCGTATTGCTCTCCCTCTGTCTTTCTCTCTCTCTCTCCCTCTCTCTATCTCCCTCTGTCTCTCTCTATCTCTCTCTGCCTCCTGTCTATTATGTGTGCTGTCTCATTGTGTCTACCGTTCGGCAGCACTTCTAACCACCAACAGACTGTTTATCACTGTAAGAGAGTTGTTTCTGTGGAGTCATTAAATAGTTAAATACACAGGGTTAATGCTGTCATCAAGTGAGTTGGCAGTGATGTGGCTGTTGTGCTTGGTCGTAGTGTGTCAGTGTTAAGTGCAGGCCTCTGGTTGGTTTTAGTGCTTTTGTTCACGTGTATTGCTTGTGTGCTGTGTGGACAATTTGGGGGGGCGCTGCATTTGCTGTTGACGGTTGTAGAAATACACACACACACACACACACACACACACACACACACACACCTTGGTAATTAGCTCAACAGGGGGACTGGACCACCACCGCAACACTATATATGGAGTTGAGTACTATCAGGGTTCGAGGCAGACTCTATTTCAGCTTCAAACATAACTTCTTTGACCTATGTCGTACTTTTCAAATGAGCAATAATTTAAAAGTGTTTGTGTGTTACGGAAGGCACCAGATCTAACTCCAATGCACTTACTGTATCTGATTGTCAAATTGTACGGCGTATAGATGAATCTCTTTATTGAACCGGGGTATCTAATTTTACTGATACAAATTCAAGAGTCTTGTACACACCCACACTAGTTTTATAGTTATCAAAGAAACTCAACGATATGTCCATGGTGAATTCTTGCTTTTTGAAATAACCACCCAGAGAGAGAGCAGTGAGTCATCCCAGCACCGGTTGATGAGGCAGAGGGCTGGGAAATGAGCCTTGACACAAAATGCTCCATGCTTCGTCAAATTAGGTTTCTAACTCACACACACAGACGGACAGACAGACAGACAGACAGACAGACAGACAGACAGACAGACAGACACACAGATACACAGACACACACTTAATATTGTATACTGAAGTACAGAGCAGTGGATGTGATTCTGCACTGCAGTAAACTCCAGTGTAAGGCTCCAGCTGCTCCAGTAAATGAGTGTTTGTCCTTGTCCTACCTCCCTCAGTGCTTATAGGATCTGTGCAAGAGAAAAACAAAATCTACTCTACTGCTGGTAGCTCACATAGTAATGACTTGAGACACTCATAGGATGCAACACATGATTATTATTTCATTACATTACATGTCATTTAGCAGACACTTTTATCCAAAGCGACTTACAACTGGAGCACACATTCATACACCGATAGCAGCAGCAGCTACCACGCAGGGTGCAGGCTAACTATCAGGAGACATTTAGGGTTCAGTGTCTCTTTGCTCAGGGACACTTGGACATGTGGCGGGGAGACGGGGGATCAAACCACCGACCCTATAGTTGAGGGTCCCACTGAGCTACTGACTCTAGCTCAGTGGGACAGATTAATCTGTTGGTTATTTTGCTGGTTCGTTCACTTTGATAGTGGGGAGCGAGTGACTTTCACAGTTGTCCAGGGTCACTAGGCTAAATGTCTTGATAATATGACTTGTTCGGTCAAATAATACAGAACCTAAAGATGTTTTAAATATAATCAGTCAAATATCTATTTTTTTTATAGATTATTTTTTTGGCATTTTCAAGCTTTATTAGACAGTACAGAGTTGAAATGAGGAGACAGAGAGAGGGGATGACCTGCAGTAAAGGTCCACGGGTCGGATTTGAACCCGCAAACACTGCAACAAAGGCCGGAGCCGATATGGTACGCGCTCTATCCACTACGCCACCAGAACGCACCACAACCCTCCTTTAATGTTTAGGGAACATGCAGCTAAAGTCTCTCTCTCTCGCCATATCCACTTCTACGCCTTTTTACCATTTTAGTCTCATCCTTCCATATTGACCTTGAAGGCTTGTTCATATTTACCTCATTCTGCATCCTGGCTGTGTTTGCTAGTTATCTCACCATTCACACCTCCCCCCTCCCACCTCTACCACTCCTTTTTTATTTCATTTTCTGCCCATATTCCTTCGTCTCATTTTCTCCTGCTTTCAGCTTGTGATAAATGAGCCTGTACACGGAGGTCACTGAGGCATCTTTATTCAGCACTTATCGGCCGTTGTTACATTTTAACCTAGCTCCATTTTGATGTCGGTCTTTAAGCCAAAGCCGGACTCACTGATGGTAGGTCTGGGCGATATGACCAACATCTTATATCCCGATATGGTGTACGGTAGCTGACAAAAATATGTGTCTGTGATTGGATAATTCATATTCATAATGTTAACAATTTGTGTGTCAAAAAAGTTGTTGCACACCAAATTCTGCTGATTCTCTCTCTCTCTCTCTCTCTCTCTCTGCCTCTCTCTCTCCTTCTCCCTCTCTCCCTCCCTCTCTCTTTTTACTCTCTCTCAAATGAAAGCAGAGGGAAATAAAAACCAGAGATTGCTTAGTATGGGCGGAAAGAGGATGCACCATTTATTTCCTACAGGAATTAAATAGCTTTTGTCTGACTTTGTGATTTTCTTTTAACTCCTCCCCCTTGCATCTGCTATTGTCTCTGCTAGGCTTAATTTTTCACTGCAGCCATCTGTGTGTTGTCAGGCAGTGTGTAGAGCTGTTTAGGGCTGGGTTGTGTAGGATGTGGAGTGGTGGACAGGGTGGTGGACTCGCAACTATAGGGTCGTTGGTTCGATCCCCCGTCTCCCCGCCACATGTCCAAGTGTCCCTGGGCAAAGAGACACTGAACCCTAAATGTCTCCTGATAGTTAGCCTGCACCCTGCGTGGTAGCTGCTGCTGCTGCTATCGGTGTATGAATGTGTGCTCCAGTTGTAAGTCGCTTTGGATGAAAACGTCTGCTAAATGACATGTAATGTAATGTTATGTGTTGTTAGGCAGTGTGTAGGGTTATGTAGGGCTGTGTAGGGCTGTGTAATAATAGATTGGATTTATATAGCGCATTTCTCGCACTCAAATTAAAGTAAACTACGGAGACAGTGTATTGTTGTGTAGGGTTGTATAGGGCAGCAGGAGAGTGTGTTGCTGCTGCTGTGTTTCCAGTGATAAGACTGATTGTCTCGTCTCTCTGACTGAGCCACTGTTTGTCTGTTGGTGATAATACGTCCCTCGCCTCAAACTTTGAGCTTCTCTGTCCACTTCACTATCTGTGTGACTGTGCTGCTACTCTCTCTCTGTCTCAATGTCTGTCTGTGTCTCTGCCTCTCTCTCTCTCTCTCTCTTTCTCTCTGTCTCCCTGTCTGTGCCTCTCTCTCTGTCTTTCTGTCTCTCTCTCTTTCTCTTTGTCTCTCTTTATCCGTCTGTCTCTCTTTGTCTCACTCTCTCACTCTCTTTCTGTCTCGCTCTCTCTCTCTCTCTCTCTCTCTCTCTCTCTCTCTCTCTGTCTCTCTCTCTGATTGCCTGTCTGCCTGTGTTTGTCTGACCTGTCACATGACAACAATTGGATCCATCAAGCTTGATTGAAAGTAAACAGGATTACAGACTTGGATGAAAGGCATGATGCCTATACCAGGGCTAATCCCAAATAGTCGTCTATGAGGCCATTATAATGGAAGGTCAAAAAGTCACAAAATTGCATGAAAAAAAAAATCATGATTTGACGATTAATCGACTACAGGCATTTAATGGGTCACAGTTATCAGGAATTAGCTCTGTTAAAGCAACTCTGTTTACACTTAAGTATTTGCAATGGTTTCCCACAAACACACACACTCACACACTCACACACTCACTCACTCACTCACTCACTCACTCACTCACACACACACACACACACACACACACACACACACACACACACACACACACACACACACACACACACAGGCCGTACAGTTTACAGCAATCTATCTATTCTTCTTAGAAACCGATACTGCAGGATACAAGAGGGAATTGTGCCCTGAAACACACACACACACACACACACACACACACACACACACACACACACACACACACACACACACACACACACACACACACACACACACACACACACACACACACACACAGCAGGGACCCTGACATTTCATTTCAGCAGAATAAATGATGATCTTGAGCGTGGTGAATCAAGGTCACAGTGTGTCCCAGTTGTTTTGCCTGGGAGCTGATTTCAGCTGAATGTTAAGTTGGAGCCAGATGGAGAATGCTGGATGTCAGCAGCTTCCTCCAGACATCACACACAGAGGCTGGTGTCCGCATGGGCTCCCAGTGCACTACTATCACACGTTTTTTTTTTTTTAAGGCTTTAAGCTGGGCTATATGATTTCTAATTGGTCAAAGTTAACATGAGCATGATTCTCCGTTCTTAATGGCTGTTGGGACCAGGGCTGGCCAATTAATTGAATTTTGATTTCGGTTACAATTTTGGCTTCCCTCGATCATGAAATCAAGATAATTGTAATAAAACGGTTATTGTGCGGCACGCCGGGTCATGTGTAGTAAATGCAGCGCACCCTTCTGTCTCCACCATGCGCTCCGCCCTGCCCCCGCCCGAACACTGTCGCTTTCAGCAATTCCAGTGCAATTCAGCATGAAGTTAAAACGCTCGTCCAGGATGTTACACCGAAACACAAAAGCCTTGCGCGATTGAAACAGCGTTTCACTGGGTGAAACATGGTGTGAGTGAGACACTGTGATGGCGGTGGGTAACGGTGTCATTCACTGTGAGAACTCGCCGGTGTGAGCCGCCGCGCAGAAAAGCTCTGTGGCTTTACGGGTAAAATGATAGTCGGGGATTCCTGCACGTTAACGTTGTTGAGGGGAAAGGCTTCCGCTTTCTGATTGCATTTCTCATTTCTCTCATTTCTTGGACTTCGTTTAAATAAAGCGTCTAATTTTTGTGATCAGCGCTCTGATGCAAATTCTGAAGTCTGAACATTACGGTGTCAGCTGTGGTGTAGTTTTTTTTACAGCAACTCAACGTGCACTGCAAAAAAAGAAGGCAATAAGTCGATGTTTTTGTAGATTCATAGCCTACCTCCTCTTATAAGTCGAAGTACAAATCAATGAATGGTTCACAATCACATCCCTATTAAAATATTAATATTACTCTTAGATTCGAAGGTTTTACTGATTATTTATTTTGTGTGGCTTTTTAGTTGTAGGCTTTGTTTGAGGAGCACAATTGGTTGTTTTGTTTATGTAATGTTGAAAGAATTGGCTGAATTTTCATGTTGGTGCATCCCTACAATGAATAATCCTCTTTAATAACTGTGATTACAATATCAATCAAAATAATCGTGATTATCATTTTTGCCATAAACGAGCAGCCCTAGTTGGGACTGTCCATTCACTTTGGCACCGACGTTGTTGGTGTGTAGAGCATGTCAGGGAGGGACCAAAGAGAACAAGTGGAGCGGTTGAGGTATTTGAATTTGAATCTCTATCCCAACTGCCATTTTCTCCCCAAATCCTCCACCCCAGCTTTAAGTTTTGGATAAAAGGTTTAGTGAAGGAAGCTGTAGCTGTTAAGTGTTCATTTGTTTTCTAACTTGGTTTTTGGTTTGCAGCACAGTTCAATATGTTTTATTTTTCAACAGTCTTATTTTGTTAAAAGAGAAGGAGAGAAATGTTATATCTTTGGTTATTTATTTATTCATGTTGCTTTTACTGTTCTCTACACACCCCTGTCTGTCTACGCCCCTGTCTGTCTACACCCCTGTCTGTCTACGCCCCTGTCTGTCTACGCCCCTGTCTGGATGGTGCTGTGTTTAAACCGTTTGGAGTAAAAACAAAATGGCCAATTAGTGTAGATCAGTATTTTTCAATAAGATGCTCAAGGTTATTATGTCCTCAATTTAAAAATAAAAACACTGAAAACTGAAAACAGTCATCATTCTTAATTGCTGGATTTCAAGAGTTTCCTTGACAGGTGTGTGTGTGTGTGTGTGTGTGTGTGTGTGTGTGTGTGTGTGTGTGTGTGTGTGTGTGTGTGTGTGTGTGTGTGTGTGTGTGTTGGGGGTCATCATGGTGTGTCTATTTTTATCCGTCTCCCTCCCTCTGTCCCCATGTTAAACCATCTGCTGGTTTGGTCATGATGAGCGACCCCCTGGATGAGGATTTGGGTATTTTTTTTTTGCCATGAAATCCTTTTGCATTTATTTTGCTGTGGACTGGTGGTGGATGACCTTCAGATATCTTTCGTCAGTCTGCCCCAGGGCAGCTGTGGCTACTCTCGTAGTTTACCACCACCGGTATGACTGTGTGTGAACGAATGGAACCTGGAACCCTGTAAAGCGCTTTGAGTGCCTTGAAAAGCGCTATATAAATCCAATTCATTATTGTTATTATTATTATTATTATTATTATTATTATTATTATTATTATTATTATTATTATTATTAATAATAATCAGAATATTATTATTATTATTATTATGATTATTATTAATATTATTATTTCTTCACTCACAGGCTGTGTTTTATTTTTTATTTTGGTTAGTTTCATTAAATGTCACATTACAGCTTCTGTAGAGCCTGGGATTATATAGAGGATCATCAGATAAGATCTATAAAATGTAACTTACATTGAAAAAGAAAAAAAAAAAATTCTTATTATTTTAAATTATATAAGATATAAAAAATATATATATTTAAATATCTTCAAGACAATAAAATGTAAAGTGTGCATAATCTGGTCGCAACGTTCGGTCCAAACGGGAACCTTTGTTTCACGTCAGTCAATAAACGTTAATATATCAATAGAATTCCTTCTGTCTTTGTGTATGGTCCTCGCTCTTGTGTCAGGCTAACCTTCTCCACCAAGCAGAATGCTGTTTCTGCAGGGGCCAAGTCCCACCCTGAGCTAATTAACAAGGTGTGTGTGTGTGTGTGTGTGTGTGTGTGTGTGTGTGTGTGTGTGTGTGTGTGTGTGTGTGTGTGTGTGTGTGTGTGTGTGTGTGTGTGTGTGTGTGTGTGTGTGTGTGTGTGTGTGTGTGTGTGTGTGTGTGTTGCCTGATGCCAGCCAGGTTACCAGTTCTGAGCTGAGTCTGTGCCAATACAAGGAAAGGGCTGTTGTCAGCAAGACACACACACACACACACACACGGTCAGCAGAATAACAGATACAACAGGAACCCTGCAGCCCTGGGGAAACGCTCTCTCGCATTATGGATTCTCTTGGAAGGGCACAAGCAAATTCCAATGCTTTGTGTGTGTCTAAAGAGTCGGGGGTCCTAAGGTGCATGTTCAGCTACTGCTTAAGTGTATTCCCTCCTGCCAATAGCCAATTAAAAAAGTGTCCCATCTATTAAAACACTGAAGTCACGATTCAACCGTTTTGTTCCTTTGTGCCTTTTATTGATTTTCATAAGATTTTTATATCCCAAACTTTAGCAATGGAGATCGATTTAAATTCAACTCGATGTCCTCAATAGTATTAGACTTAATCCACACCAGTCTTTTCAATCTTCTACAGTAAATTAATCTTCGCTGTTGTGAAATCCTCTCTGAGTCTGAAATGACTTCTGATGGCCCATGCCTAATCCCTATTATAAAAAGCACATGGTTGTATAATATTGTCATTAAGTAAATATGTATGTCGGCATGTGCTAAGCAGTTACTTCTATTTAGTTTTTAAGTTAAGTCAGTTAAGTCTTTATTTTGATCAATTAACACAAGGTGAGTCACAAACATCGATAGTTATCCTGCTATCGGTGTATGAATGTGTGTGTGAATGGTAACGTGGAAATGGGAACAGGTCTCCCTTGAAAAAGAGTCTCCGGTCTCAATGGGATTTACCTGTATAAGTAAAGGTTAAAAAAAAAAAAAAAAATCCAATCGAATACAATTACATTTAGCTCACCCCTCCTACATCTCTCTAACACACACATACATTTGGGAGGAGATCATTGCTCAGGGACTGCCGCAGCGGTTAGCCGCGGGGCCGCTGGAGCAGTTTTTGGGGTGAAGTGTCCCGCTCTAGGACACAACAAACATGACACAAGTGGCGAGCGGGGATCGAACCGCCAACCCTACGATCATTGGCCGACCTGCTCTACCACCTGAGCCACAGTTGCACTTTTCCACAAATTCATGCTTTTTTCCTACCCTACATGCCAGTTTTTGAACAGCAAATCAAAATCAACCCACTCGCTATTGGGTCAGTGCATATTAAAAAGAAGTGGGCACAGTTATGAACCGATCAACAGCGGCCTTGGACTGAAACATAACTCATTCAATCTCAGTCTAGCACCTCAGCTACTGCTTTCATAAAGTGTGCGCTCACTTACAGTGTACAATAATTTTCCTTGGTGGCTACTCTACCTCCGTATTTTCTCACTCCATTCATCTCTCCTCTCCCCTGTGTTTCACCCATAGACTGTATCTATTCACCTGTCACTCCTCCGCCAATTTTCCCCGTCCCTCTGCTCCCTCCGTCATCTCAGAAAATCCTTTTGAAGTCCTTTTGTTTAGCTTGTCTCTGGAGAGCTCCTGCCTACACACTCAAGGTGTCTCGGGATTTTTCATTAAAGACCTACTTCACCGGTGGAAATATGAAGATGTATTGAACTCTGAGATACTATGAAGTATAAATGTGCAATTTTTTTTTAAATGGGTTCATCCTAGCCCGAGAAAAGGCAGAAAGAGGGTTTTATGGTCTCACTGTCTAACCCTACATTTTCCCATGTGTGACATCACACATGGGCAAATGTAGGGGTTAGGATTAACAGGACAGCTGGGCCAATGGAAGACTGAGGAAAGAAAAACCTCATTCATTATATAATATTAGCGATTTTATAATGATAGAACGCTGGTTCCGTATGGGTGAAGTATTCCTTTAAATCAGGACTTTGTGGAGGTTTCGAAAATGTCTTGTTTTAGATCGACTGACTGAAATATTACAGGTTACTTCTTTAAAGGTGGAGTCAGTGATTCTGGAAAACGCTTGTTGTCAAAATCACTTTTAGTCAAACAGTGAATATCTCCTCACGATCCCCAACCTTCCCGTACTGTGTATGCGCTGAAAACAAATTAATATACACAGCCTATAGGCTCTGTAAACGGGCATGTTGCTAGCTATGGCGGGCCCCCTTTGTTTACATTCCATTTTACATAGCCTAGGCTGTGTATTAACATCAGATTTTGTGTTCAGCGCGCACACACAGTACGGACAGATAGCGGATCGTAAGGAGATATTCACTGATTAAGACAAAAAAGCTTTCTCCAGAATCACTGACTCCATCTTTGAATACTGCAGGTTATTGTGAGTGGGGTAGAGATTCAGACTCAGAAAAGACTGAATATTTTTTACACATGGTTGCAAAGAGTCCAGAACCTCTCGGGCATTAACACCACCAACAACAGACTGTGAGTGTGTGAAAATGGACATCACACAGTTTATATAAATAGTTTTGATAATTATAACACATAATGTAACTCCCTTTGTCTCCATGTTCCTTTTACAGATTGGTGTGAATCTCTGAGGAAAGATGGCTGTGTTCCAGAACCACTTCTGGGTGAGTGTCATTTAAAGGCCTTCTTCACCGGTGGGAATATGAAGGTGTATTGAACTCTGAGATCCCATGTAGTATAAATGTGACATTTTATTTAGAAATCGGTTCATCCTAGCCTGAGAAAAGGCAGAAAGAGTGTGTTATGGTCTCACTGTCTAACCCTACATCTTCCCAAGTGTGACATCACATTTGGTAGCTGTTCAGCTGTTACAAGGTCTCTCTCTGTCTGTCTGTCTGTCTGTCTGTCTGTCTGTCCATCTCTCTCTCCTCTCTCTCTCTCTCTCTCTCTCTCTCTCTCTCTCTCTCTCTCTCTCTCTCTCTCTCTCATCTCTCTCTCTCTCTCTCTCTCTCTCTCTCTCTCTCCTCTCTCCTCTCTCTCTCTCTCTCTCTCCCCCCCATTGTTTTCTCCTCTCTGTCCCATCACACCTGGAACATCTATTTCAGGTGTGTCCTACTTCTGCAGCCTCGTCAGTCTTAGGAAAAGTCCTCACTGAAATGTATGCATTTTTTTAAAATTTTTAATTCAGACACAGAAATGAGATTCAGGTATAGGACAGTGAGCTCACAATGTGGAGTTTTTCAAAACAGACTCGGTAGAAACAGAATATAATATTGTTAAGGTTTCACAAGAACGGTTTCTGTCACCTCTTCTTGAGCTAGAGAGTCAGAGGCAAAAAGCTTAACATATTCCTTTAACAGTGTGTCTTAATTGACTGAGGACGTCCTTAATTCTATCAGATGGGCCTCCCCTTGTGGCACAGCTCTTCTATAGTTAATGGGAGAGGACAGTGGGCTTTGAGGAGGCTTTGTGAGCCGCTGTGAATGTTCTTGAGCCAAACAAGTAGAGGGTGTGTGTGTGTGTGTGTGTGTCTGTGTCTGTGTGTGTGTCTGTGTGTGTGTCTTGTTCCCAAGCGGCTGTGTGCTTCTAATTATCTCAAGGGCTGTATTACACAGCTATTTGTGTTTTGCGAGGTGGCTGGGTGGGGAACACACTTATGAATATATGAAGGCACACTAGCAGACCTGCTACTCTGCCCTACAACACACACACACACACACACACACACACACACACACTCACACACACACACACACTGCAATAGCCATGCATCATAGAAGGGTGTTAAAGCTATAGTGCGTAACTTCTGTCTCCCCCACACGAGGAATTCTTAAGTAATATCTCTGTCTTGTAGTGAATAGCCCTTTAAAAATCCCTTTCCTGCATGATATCCAAAAGGATTAAAGGAAATATTTTTAAGCAATAGCACATGAGAGGGAGCATGTTGTCGCTCTATATCAGCACTGCTGTGATTCGGTCGTAGGTACGAGGCCGCAGGCCGAGTGCCGAAGAGAAACACAGCAGTGCTGATATAGAGCGACAACATTGCGACCTCCAGTGTGCTATTGCTTTTATACAGCAGTTTTACAACTGAAATTCACAAGTTAACTTTAAAATGTTATCTTTAATCATTTAAGAATGTATTTGCTTCCGCCAACACAAATAGTTCGTGTCAACAACTTGACGGGACTCGGAGTGAGCTCGCCCTGCAGTGTTTACTCTGGTCACATTAACCACGGCGGCCCGATGTCCCGTAAAAATCACCAAAGAAACGGAACGGCGGATCTTAATCTAGTTGGTAATAAGGTCCGCTGCCCAATCCAAACCCCCACGCTTCATTTCCCAGAGTTTAAGAGTGTATTTCGGCCCGGGGGAAGTAACGTTATACAATGAGGTGGGAAAGCTAGGCTAGGCTAAAGCTATGCTGCGCTCGTATTATTCAGCAGCCTGAGTTTATCTCCACACACTATTGCTGTCTTCAGTAACGTGAGTGTGAGCGACTACCGCACACTGTCTCTGTCTGTGTGTCTGTGTGTGGCAGCGATGCCCTCTCACAGGGGAGAGACTCGCCACAGTCAACCTGAGTCACACACACACAGATACCACACAAGTGAAGCTCCGGCTCATCAGTGAGCCGCGGAGTGATTTTGACAGTTGGTCTACAGTTTGGTGAACAGTCCCGAGTGATGTTGTTCGCTAATATCAGCACTCCTTCAGAACGCTCAGAAGGTCTCTCGTCCAATCAAATCACTCGCTCAGAACCAACTGCTGTATAATAAAGAATAACAGTTAAGATAAGCTAGCTGTTACAGTTTACAGTATTTTATCTGCTCTTCTTAGAAACCGATACTGCAGCATACAAGAGAGTGAATTGTGCCCCGACACACACACACACACACACACACACACACACACACACACACACACACACACACACACACACACACACACACACACACACACACACACACACACACACACACACACACACACACACACACACACACACTTTATTGTCTGCTTCTCAGTTTAATGATGCCAGCGCTCCCATCACTGAGTCATGGTGTTTTCTCTTTTCTCTCGGGGCGACAAACAGTAAACAGAAACTTTACCTCTTTACGCCCTTTACACACACACACACACACACACACACACACACACACACACACACACACACACACACACACACACACACACACACATACACATACACACTCCGCCTCTTCACTGCTCTCGTTCATTCTGGGTTGTTCCTTGTGGATTTCTTTTGTGCCAAGTTAAAATGTGAGCCAAGACAGATCGATATTGATATCTAGACAGACTTGCTCTATTGTGTGTTCATTTTACGGCTTCTGATGTAGATAACAACTTCATGTGATGAATTTAAAAAAAGGTGTTGAAGTAACTGGATCGGCCAAAATCTTTCTTGTGTTTTTTTTTGATCTATTGAAATTCTCTCTTTCAGTTTCATTAAAATTATCACCGTTTATAGCTACACACACCACAACAACAGGAGAATACCGAATCCCTATTCTCCTTTTAAGCACTACTAACCCTTACGGCCTCTGCACACATCCTGCGTCTACCTCTGGAGCGC
>OX442357.1:1543865-1551365 GCA_949357725.1 Hyperoplus immaculatus | reverse complement strand
GTTAGAAAGCTTCCTGAAAAATTACAGCTGCAAGGCCCACAGTTTCGTTTACAAACATTTTCTAGTCTTACGTTTATTTCCAGGTTCCTCAAAAGAATTTAGTTTTGATTCATGATGATAGAATTATTCAATACTAGGAATTACATGTAGAGAAAATATGTTGTAAGCTAACTGCAGGCTCTCTGAATGTAAACAAATCTCCCTCCTCTGAAACTGCATAGTGCACCTTTAAAGGCCTTCAAGGTTGTCTTTATTTCTAGAGATAAATTATGTGTGACAGACAGACAGACAGACAGACAGACAGACAGACAGAATATGTGCTGCTGTGTGAGGACAAGGGCATGGGACAGTCAATTAGCTACGGTAGTTAAAATGGTCTTTTCAAAGTGGGCAGTTGGTTGTATTAAACACTCTGTCTTCTAATCAGTGATTAAATTGAGTAGAGTAATACACACACACACACACACACACACACACACACACACACACACACACACACACACACACACACACACACACACACACACACACACACACACTGTCAGACCGGTGATTTAATCCCCACATTGATTCAGAGCGCCTGTGCACATTCCTCACAGGGTAATTCACTTATCTGTTAGGACAGCAGCACGTAACAAATTTAAGAGACAGGAAATAAAGTACGGCCACTGTGGGTGAAATAGTGTGTTATTTAAATATATACAGTCATATGAAAAAGTTTGGGAACCCCTCTCAGCCGGCATTATAATTGACTCTGCTTTCACAAAAAAAATATAAAAGTGGTATGTCATTAATTTACCAGGAACAGCTAAGTACTGGGATGTTTTCCAAACAAAGATTTTTTGAAAAGCAGTATTTGGTTTTATGAATTAAAATAAAATGTGAAAAACTGGCTGTGCAAAAATATAGGAACCCTTGTGGTTTTGTTGATTTTAATGCTTGTAACAGCATGTAAAACTGATGACTTTAAACACAAAGTTGGTTGGATTATGTTGTTAAGCCTTGAACCTCATAGAAATGTCTGTTTAATCATGAGAAAATGTATTTTAGGTGCCTAAATGCAAGTTGCACTTCTCTTTGACTCTCTGATGAAGTGAGACAGAATGGGATCATCAAAACAGCTCCCAAAAGATCTGAAAAACAAAGATTGTTCATTGTCATGGTTTAGGGGAAGGCTACAAGAAGCTTTCCCAAAGGTTTCAATTGTCAATTTCGACTGTAGGGAACGTTGTCAGGAAATGGAAGGACACAGGCATAGTGGCAGTTAAACCCAGGCATGGCAGACCAAGAAAAAAACAGGAGCGGCATAGGTGGAGGATTGTGAGAATGGTTGCACACAATCCACAGATCACCTCCAAAGACCTGCAAGAACATCTGGCTGCAGATTGTGTATCTGTACATCGTTCAACAATTCAGCGCAATTTGCACCAAAACATCTGCTTTTTATAAAGACCAAATAACTTAATTTTTGTGTCACTGCAAGCATTTTCTTCCAATATGAAACTGGCTTGTCTAAATGAGCTTTTGCATACTCCATGCAACTGTATCTGTGGCGTGGGCGCAGAAAGGGCTTCCTTCTCATCACCCGGCCATACAGATGTTTTGTTGCAAATTGCACTGAATTGTAGAACCATGTACAGATACACAATCTGCAGCCAGATGTTCTTGCAGGTCTTTGGAGGTGATCTTTGGGTTGTGTGCAACCATTCTCAAAATCCGCCGCATATGCCACTCTTGTACTTTTCTTGCTGTTTTGATGATTGCATTCTGTCTCACTTCTGCAGAGAGTCAAAGAGAAGTAGAACTTGCATTTAGGCACCTAAAATACCTTTTATCATGATTAAACAGACCTTTATATGAGGTTCAAGGCTTAACAACATAATCCAACCAATTTTGTGTTTAAAGTCCTCAGTTTTACATGCTGTTACAGGCATTAAAATCAGCAAGACCACAAGGGTTCCCATATTTTTGCCCAGCCAGTTTTTCACATTTTATTTAATTTAATTTCATAAAACTAAATACTGCTTTTCAAAAAATCTTTGTTTGGAAAACATCCCAGTACTTAGCTGTTCCTGGTAAATTAAAGACATACCACTTTTATCTTTTTTTGTGTGAAAGCAGAGTCAATTATAATGCCGGCTGAGAGGGGTTCCCAAACTTTTTCATATGACTGTATATATCCATAGACTGTATAGAATAGGTTATATCACATCACAAGACAGAAAAGGCAATTGTGCTGATAAATGTACTTTCTAGCGGTCTAGGGCTACTAGGCTGTGTATTAACACTGGATCACTATTTTGCTCACACACAGGAAGTACAGGCTCTACCTTTTTTAGGCTTAATTGATTACATACAGAAATTATGTCAAACCATTATATAAAATACATACATTTTATTTAAAATTTAAATATTTCTTCGCCCTTCTTAGGATCCAATTTGAGTTCCAAGTTACAACACAATCTCATAGTAAATGGTAAATGGACTTGACTTTTGTAGCGCTCTTCTCAGCCTCAAAGATCTTTACATTTCTTACCACATTCACCTGTACACACTCACTCACACAGACACACACACACACACACACACACACACACACA
Organism: Hyperoplus immaculatus; assembly: GCA_949357725.1. Lineage (NCBI taxonomy): Eukaryota > Metazoa > Chordata > Actinopteri > Uranoscopiformes > Ammodytidae > Hyperoplus > Hyperoplus immaculatus. Next base: position 1,548,765 of record OX442357.1, on the reverse strand, counting down.
CACACACACACACACACACACACACACACACACTCACACACACACTCACACACACTCACACTCACACACACACACACACACACACACACACACAGTCTGTATGTAAATGGCTCTCAGCGCTTCTCAAGTAGTTGTTGTGTCCCCCCCCTCACCCCCTTAAGGATATTTGGATCAACGCTTTTCTCTTCAGGCTATACAGATGGTTATTTAAGTTTCATACCCGGCCTTTTCAGAACAGGTCCATTCATCATTTAAATGAGTCTTCTATTGCAGCATCCATCCAGCCCTGATTTAAAAAAATGCATCTTCATCTCACCGTAGCAACAGTTCCTGGATGTTGGGCCGAAGTTATTATGCTAGATTGAAACATAACATACGAGGCCATTAGCAAGAGGCAATGATGTTGTGTAGAAGTGCTATTGGAGTGCATAACTCATCAGTCTCAAGTCTATTCCAGGAAAATTAAAAAAAAAAAAAAAAAAAAAAAAAAAAAAAGTTATAGCTTTTTCAGAGAATTACACAAAAAAAATTAAAATAAGAAAATAAAGGATAAAATTAAATTAACAACCGAAAATGTTCCGTTTTTAAAAACCACTTTGTTTATTGATTTTTCACAAAACAGAAAAACATTATTCGTTATACAAAGGTAAAATATTCTCCCATTAACAGACTGCATACCATAAACAGCTGTAAGAGGGTTTGTAGGTATTGGTCTCTTAAGTATTGAAGAATTTACATTTTAAAGAATGCACATGCCATCACTCTTCTTGTCGTATTAAAGGCAACGTGGACGATCATTTTTTTTTTTATTATGTACGTTTGATACTTACGTTTTCCTCTGTCAGCCCTGAATTACTGTTATTGTAGCCAATGTAATGAATTAAAATGATTAACATGTTTTGTCTGTTTTGCAGTGCTGCCATAGAGGAGACCTACTCCAAGTCAATGAGCAAACTGGCAAAGATGGCTAGCAACGGAAGTCCACAGGGGTGAGCAGAGCCATGAAAACTCACTAAAGCAACTTCACACTTAAGGGCTTAAAGTTTAATTTAGAATAACATGTAGCAAACGAGACCATCAGTGCAAAGAATAGTATTTTTATGTAGTTTTTCTTGATGCCTTTTAATGGGTATGCTCACCCAGGAACAACAGCTGGCCTAGTAAAAACACGACCGTTTTTGTCCAAAGGGGGCGCAAGAATGAACAAAAACTTGAAGTTTCTCGGAGCATCTTTTTAAAGGGGTTTAAGTTGAATTTAAAATGTTGGTGCTTTGTCAATGTAATAATGAAGGGAATGGTCATATGGCTCTGTATTATATATGTATGAACACCATCTGCCTCACCAAATGTCCAGATTTATGAAAAAAATATCCTCACCGTCATTTAACCTATATAGTTCAATACATGTTTTGTCTTTTATATGATCATATTATTACATACATGAATGGATTTCCTCAAAGGTTTTTTTATGTTAATATTCAATTTAGTTTTTTCAATTTTTTGGTTCGTAGATGCACAAGAATGTTCAAAACTTTTACTGGAAAATGTTTAATTTGTTTAGTTTTTTGTTCAACAAAAGTCTCGGAAAAACTAGTGTTGCATGATGTCCACAGTGTTACACTTAATGTGAGAGTAAATTATAAATAATATTAATTATAATTAATATAAATTATAAATGAGGAACGAGTTTAAGCCATGCAGCCTCTTCTCTTGTGTGTCCTATTTTATATAACTTATTTTTTTTTAAATTTTCATAACTTTATTTTTGGAATTTTAGACAAATATATTTTTTTTGTTCCATATATAATTCATGATCATAGATTCAAAATGTAAAGCCAGAACTTTCAATAAATAAATGAAATAAACAAATAGACCAGAATGTGTGTGTGCCTAATACTTACTGTGTGTGTGTGCGTGTGTGTGTGTGTGTGTGTGTGTGTGTGTGTGTGTGTGCGTGTGTGTGTGTATCCCAGGACGTTTGCCCCGATGTGGGACGTGTTCCGTGTGTCCTCAGACAAACTGGCGCTGTGTCACCTGGAGCTGATGAGGAAGATGAACGACCTCATACGAGACATAAACAAGTACGGAGACGAGCAGCTCAAAACACACAGGAAGGTTCGTACATGCAAACACACACACATACACACACACACACACACACACACAGACACACACACACACACACACTCGTACACTGGCTTTAAAAAACACGATCCATTGCACATTTAAATTTATTTACTTTTTCATCTGTGTGTGTGTGTCTGTCTGTCTGTCTGTCTGTCTGTCTGTCTGTCTGTCCCTCCGTCTATGTGTGTCTGTCTGTCTGTCTGTCTGTCTGTCTGTCTGTCTGTGTGCCTGCCTGCCTGCCTGCCTGCCTGTCTTTCTGTCTCTCCGTCTATCTGTCTGTCTGTCTCTCTCTCCGTCCATCTATCTATGTCTGTCTGTCCGTCCGTCCCTCCCCCCTCCCCCCCAGACCAAGGAGGAGATGGTGGGCACAGTGGAGGCGGTGCAGGCGTTGCAGGCTCAGAACGCGCTGCTCCAGAAGTCGAAGGAGAGTTACAACACAAAGTGTGTCGAGCTGGAGCGGCTCCGGAAGGAAGGGGCGCCGCAGAAAGAACTGGAAAAGGTTGGACATCGCTTTTTCTACCTTTCTTTTAAAGATATTTTTCAGGTATTTTATTGAAAGATGAAGATTTGAAGTATAGAGTGGAAATAGGGAGAGAGAGGGTGGATGACAATCAAACGTAAGACTAGAATATGTTTGTAAACCAAACTGTGGGCCCTGCCTTTAGGCTCAATTTATATCCCAGATTTGATTAGATCCCAAACTCTTGTCATTCATTCACTTAGCTATTTAGATTTTTAATCTTTTTGTCTGTATCTAAACTCCATTGTTTTTCTCCTGCTTTCCTCTCTCTCTCTGTCACTAGGCGGAGCTGAAGTCTAAGAAAGCCTCCGAGTCGTTTGCGTTGAGCATCGAGAAATACAACCGCGTGGGAGGAGAGTTTGAGACCAAGATGAGCGACTCGGCTCAGGTCAGATATGAAGACAGCTGGGACAAGGGCCACTACTGTACTGTCACACACACACGCACACACACTTTTGCTCGCACACACGCTTGCACACAAACACACACATACTCGCATGCACTCGCACACACTCTCGCTCGCACACATACACACACACAGACTCGCAGAGACACACACGCTTGCACGCACACACACACCTACTCACATGCTCACACATACACACACAGACTCGCACGCACACACTCTCACACGCACACACAGAGACTTGCCCGCACATACTCTCACTCAAACACATACACACATAGACTAGCACGCGCACACACACACACACACACACACACACACACACACACACACACACACACACACACACACACAAACCCTCTGATATACTTTTTTATTTCTTCTTTTGGGCTTAATCCTACACTTTTATCTCAGTGAGTCACTGTCTCTTTAACCTTCCACCACACAGCAACTCAATCTCAACTCCCTTTCTCTCTTTCTTAACCCAAAAAAACATGGAAACCTAAACCACCACCCACCTACTCACACACACACATCTGTCACACATGGATACGCACTTACACACACACACACACACAGACACACACACACTCGCACTCGCACACACACACACTAGCTCGCAAACACACACGCACACACACACACACACACACACACACACACACACACTCGCTCGCAAACACACACACAGACACACACTCGCACACACACATTCGCTCGCAAACACACACACAAACCCACCTACTCGCACACAATCACAAACAAATCCACCTACTCAGGATCACACACACGCACACACATACACACACACCCTGCATCCCGCTCCCCGCTCATTACCTTTAATCACTGCCTCTGCACTTCCATGGTTACTGCTGCTGTTGCCATGGAAATCCTTAACAAACCCCAAATGAGTGCTTCTGGGTTTTACATTTTAAATGATGAAGGAAATCCTTGTAACCAATTAACTGCTGTGAAGTCTTTGAGGGGGAACATCTGGTGGATTGTGTGAGGTCTGTGTCATGTTGCACCTGGGAGAAGGACAAGGTGGCTAAAGGTTGGAGCAAGAAATGGAGGAAAACCACAGGAGTGATTGATCAATAAATAATAGAAAATTGGCTTTTTATTATCACAATTTAAATCTCCTACAAGGAACTTTCAAACACACATTCACACACAGACACAGACAGACAGACAGACAGAGAGACAGACAGACAGACAGACAGACAGACACAGACAGACACAGACAGACAGACGCCTCTGAAATACATCTTGTTTTAAAAGCTATTACCTCTTTATTGGAGAGATGTGGAGTGTAGCGTTAATAGGATTGATGGTTGCTTCTATAAAGGTTCAAACTGTTCTGTAGAGAGTTTGAATTGAGTTAATAACGGAAAAAACTAACCGAAAACCACGGCAACAAAACAAGCCGCTGACAAACGGGGAAACAACTGAAATAAAACTAAACCAGACGAACAAAACATCAAAGACAGTCTGTGCAGATAGAGGCCTGTAAAGTATTTATAGTTCCAAATATACAAGACAAAAACAATTATTCAAATTATTTTATTTTATCCTCATACATACAATATTTATTCCTTTTATTTTGTTGTAACTATTGTTTTTAAAGGTGCTATACAAAGTTTTTTTTTTTATGTTTATCTCGTGGTAATAGATTGTCTGTCTGTCTCTCTGTGCGTCTGACTGTCTGCGTGTGTGTGTGTGTGTGTGTGTGTGTGTGTGTGTGTGTGTAGAAGTTCCAGGGTATCGAGGAGGCCCACCTGCGTCAGATGAAGCAGTTGATCAAAGGTTACTCCCACTCCATAGAGGACACACACGTTCAAGTGGGA
>OX442357.1:1453865-1538865 GCA_949357725.1 Hyperoplus immaculatus | reverse complement strand
GAGAAAGAGCTGAAAGCCACGGTGGGAGCGCTCACACTGCCGCCAAACAGAGGCGCACGGCAACAGGTAGAGATTGGTTTACGATTTTTTTTATTATTTTTTTTAACCTTTATTTATACAGGTTATCTTATTTGTATGGTTTTGTTAATTTTTTTTTTTTTTTTTTTTTTTTTTTTAAAGGGACAACTCTTTAGAAAATTTGGATTTTTAAATGGGGAAAAATACAGAAAATAAGTTCAGAAAATGTAATAATTAGATATTCCCTTAGCTAGTTCCATCATTCTCTGACTGGGGCTCAAATGTTCTGTTAACATGTCCTAAATGACCAAAAAGGAAGAAAAACCTCTGAATTTTGTATCTGTTATTTTATACAATATGTTATTAAACTTACAATATTATTGTACCATTTTTATTTACACTTCTGTACACCAATCCAAAGACATGAGCCCATTGTATTGACCAACAATCTCTCTCTCTCTCTTTCTTTACTCTCAGGTGTCGATGAAGCGCAATCTCTCCAGTAAGTGAATGTTCCTCTGCAATGAAATGATGTGAGATGAGCTTTTTATGATTGACGTGTTTTTCTCCTGTCTTTTATTTTAATTTTAATTTTTTCTTGAAGTCATTTTTCACAGTGTGTTGTAGTCTGTGAACTGTATCTAAGGTGTTTTTCTTCTGTTGTGTTGCAGGGAATTCCAGCACAGCAGGTGGGGATGGATGTGACGGTGCCTCTCCCAGGGGTAAGTCTCTTTCTCATCATCTGTTTGTTTAACCCTTTTAAATTATTGAATAATAAACAATCGACCAATTGATTAAAAGAATAGTCCATTGCACTCTGCATCTGCCAATCTGCTGGCTGCTCCCTCACTCCGAGGGTCACCTAGTCACTCGGCTAAATCACTGTCTGTGTGTTTGCTGTCTTGGCTCCAAAATGGTGGAACGGGCTCCCCATTAACATCAGATCAGCTGATAGTTTACACATCTTCCGCCGCAGCCTTAAAACACATCTTTTCAGACTGCACTTAATTATAAATTAATAAAAAATTGCACTTGTAAAAACAGTGTGTTTGTGGAGCGTCTCCTTACCTTAAGCCCTGTGTTCCTCTCTAGACATTAAATCTCTTCGTCTGTCTGACCTTGCAGCAAAAGCCAAACATCCATTAATCAGCCTGATCCCCCTAGCAACCTGCTCTGCTCCCAGTCACCTTCTGACTGGCCACGTTTCCATCCAAATTAACTTTTTTTGCGAATTAGAGCATTTTCTTGTATTTTTTTATAAGTATTGGTATTTCTTACAGTATTCTTTAGTGTTTTTTTGTGTTCAAATGTTGGTGTTTCCATCAACGTAAAATGATGCGATACTTCAAAATTTGCATAAAACCAGGGGAGTGGAACACAGCTATAGACAGTGGTAGTTAGCTGTCTGTAGGTCAAGACTGGAGTGTGTCTCTAAAAGTGAGACACTGCAGGTGAATAGGGTGACGTTTTAAACTCATAGATATCATCATGAAAATGTCATTTTATTGATCAAAAAATACTGTATGGTCAGGTCTTTAAAAATGCATTTTCGGCAATTTTTTGAGAAATAAATTGTGTATCATAAATCAGACGATTAACAACAAATGAACAATATTTTCTGTAATTACCTTCAGAATAGACATTTTAGTTGATGTATTAGGACTAGGAGTTGAGATTTTTGGTTCTGAGTATTGAGAAAAACGAATGAGGAGATAATGGCCGTTAAAGATGGTTGTATAGGAGAAATATACAGACGCAAACAGACAAGGGCTAGTTAAATAAAAACCTAAATATACATTGTGGACCTTTTGATTTATACTAGTAATTAAAGAAGACATTGTATAGAAGCAAAATAGACAAGTATTTGAAAATTGACTCTGTCGGTGCTTGAAAAAAACAAAGTTCTCGTCTGCTGTGTCTCTCTTAAATCCAGAGTTGGCAGAATTAACGTTGTGTGAGAGCAGGCTGATTGTTGGTATTTATAAGGTGAAGGTTTTTCCCCCACACCAAGTTCTATCTAAATTGATCTCAGCCTCTGAAAAAGTACGGCACGCTACTAATTAGTCTGCTTCAGTGTCCTTGTATCTCATTGTGTGTGTGTGTGTGTGTGTGTGTGTGTGTGTGTGTGTGTGTGTGTGTGTGTGTGTTTTACAGATGGAGAGGAGGAAGGTCTACGAAGGTCCACCTCCAGTCCTGATCACAGCAGGTAAGATCTTATACTCACTCACTCACTCACTCACTCACTCACTCACTCACTCACTCACTCACTCACTCACTCACTCACTCACTCACTCACTCACTCACTCACTCACTCACTCACACACTCTCTCACTCACTCACTCACTCACTCACTCACTCACTCACTCACTCACTCTCACACTCTCACACTCACTCACTCACTCACTCACTCACTCACACACACACACACACACACACACACACACACTCTCACACTCACACTCACACTCACACACACACTAACTCTCTCTGTCTCTGTCTCCAGACTGAGTTCCACTGCCTCTGGTACAGACAGCCTGTTCGGTCCTCCTCTGGAATCCGCCTTCAAGTCCAAAAGCTTCGACGGTCGAGACCAACTCAGGAACCAGAGCGCCTTCGGGGGGTCGGAATGTAAGACGTGGATACATATTTCCTTTATCTTTTTTTAATTTTATTACTTATATTGTGTTACGTTGTGTATTTTTGTTGGTTAAAGTACTTTGTGATAGGTGTTATACTACGTATGAAATGTGCTATTTTATACGGTCGCGCCTTCGGAGGCTCTGAATGTAAGACGTGTATATAATAATATTTTCTTTATCTTTATTTAATTTTATTACTTATATGTTATGTTACTTTAAATAGTTTTTCTGTAGGGTATTTTTTTGTGATTCATTATTATTTAAAGTACTTTGTGATAGATTTCATATCTGTGAAAGTTGCTATAATATAACTAAACTTTTACTTCCTTACTTCCATACTTCCAGACACTGCCTTCTCGTCCGACTCTTCCTCCCCAGAGAACGTGGAGGATTCTGGGCTTGACTCTCCCTCCCACCTGGCCCTTGGTCCCTCCCCGGAGCCTGTGGGTTGGGCGGCTTGGCCTCCAGTGTCCCAGCAGCCCAAAGACCCAATACAGACACACACTCTGGGCCGCCCCGCTGACCCCTTTCTCTCTGCTTTCCGGGACCCTTACCCAACCAACCAGAGCCCTCGCACACCGGATGAAAACCCCCCAAACGTGTGGTCCGTTGCCCCCTCGCGCGCCTCTCGCGTACCCCCCGAAATCGACCCCTCTTCAGTGGTGCGATTTCCGGCCTTTCCCCAGTCCCTTCCCGCGAACGAAATCGAATCTTCGGTGTGGAACTGCAAACACATCCCCCAGGAAGACCCCTTTATGGCGGCGTTTGAAAGGAACGTTGCCAAGGAGACCGTAAACATGGCTGACGCTTGGACACGGCCACCCCCTCGACAAACGCAAAACGAAAGCAGCCGGGGTTTGGAATTGCAACGAGGAGGAGGGGGAGTAGACCCGTTTACAATGACAATCGCGGATCCCAAAAAACTCCAAAATACAAATTCTTCTTCTTCAGCCAATCGTAAAGACAGACAGAGTAGGGCTGTGGATGTGCGAGGTGGGGACCCGCTTACCCTCACATTAACAGACACCAAAACACTGCAAAACTCAAGCTCCTCCTCTGATGTTTCCAATCGTAAAGACAGAGACAGGCGGAGGGATCGGAGCTTACCACCGCCGATTACTTCCGACGACCCCTTTGCGATTACAATGATCGGCAGCCCAACACACCAATCGACTATGGCTTTGGTCGCGAACGGGTTAAGCCTTCCTCATAGCAACAGCAATAGCAATAGCATCGGTAGTGTGGGTTTAGGTGGCAATTCCAGCTCAACCAATAACAACAGACTCGACGTGAATTCCAATTCCTTGCCGACAGCGCAGCCCAAGAAAGAGCTGATTCACTGGAATTCGCTACACAACCCGTTTAGCGACGTAGGTTTAGGTTCTAAGACCTTGGACTTTAAGGCAGAGGGGGCAGAGAGGAGGAAACATCGCTCGTCGGACAGCGAGCCTCGGAGGAACGCCCCCCCGCTCACGAGGCATTCAGGGCCGCAGGAGGATCTGTGCTTCTCTACAGACAGAGACCAAGACTGTCTGGATATGAACAACCCAACAGCATGCACCATGAGCGCACACAAGGGTAGGGGTTTAATTTAATTTTACATTTTTTTATCATTTAGTGTCAAACAAAGCGTACTGGCTGGGTTTGTAAAGCCCCACTAACGTCCTACTCATAGTCATTTTGATGGCTATTTGAGTATGGTGTGGTTGTGTTTGTGTGGTTTGTGTTGTCACGAAATGCCCCGATGAGTACTTACTTCCGGGAAGATTTTGTGTATGGATCGATAGGTTACTTTTCCTACTCAACCGCCCCACAATGCATTGCGTGCGTCTTTTCAAATGACACAGAATAAAAAATTATTCAAATCTAACATTGCATCAAAAAATAAATAATGCACCAAAATGTTGTGGCTCATATCAGACTGGCCATTACTATCTTTAAAATGTTTAAATAAAGATACATTTATGTGTGCCTCTGTCTGTAGGGTCCAAGCTGAACTTCAGGGCAGACCCGGCTGAGGGGGGGGTGTCTGCTCCTCCTCGTTCCATCCGAGGCAAGAGGACCACAGGCAGGCTGAGTGGAGCGGAGAGGGTGAGTGTCAACAGCTACTAGTTGTCCTTCAAGGCCACCGTAGCTTCTGTAATTATGAATGGGAGGGGTTAGCGAGGGAGCGTTGCAATCCAGGATGTTTTTATCATACATTTGAATATAAACATTTCCTTCTTGATGAATTGTTAGATTGATAAGTGAACATTGGTGATATTGATCCATGAGAGAGTGAGTGGGGTCAATGGATCAGCTTCATTCAACACATTTATATTCTCTTATATATATTCAATAATTTTATTTATAGTCTTGTGAAATAACCTTGTTTTGTGATCAACTGTGTCTCACCTTTGTGATGGTTCTAATGTTCAATTCTTGTTTGGGATGAACTTTTTTTAAATGCCGATATTGATCCATTTCTCTCTCAGATCCTTTTTTTTAGTTTTCAAATTTGTATTTCTTGAGCTCAGGAGTCAATGGCTGGGTTTATATAGACAAAGTTATCTTCAAAACAGATAACAATTCTTTTGGTTGTACTTTTTCTTCAGAAATAAGTGTTTTGTATGGACCAGTTTTATTTGGTTTGTCTGTTAAAAAAATAAAAAACATTTTGAATCCAAATATAATTGTCCATGTAAACCCAGCTAGTGGCTCAGCTTTTCAGATGGTTTTAATGTTCATAAGATTACACAATTCTAGTTTCAAAATAAATTTAGATATATTTTTTTTAAATGTCGATATTGATCCATGTGTGTGTTTCAGTCTCGCTCTCTGTGCTCGTCTCCCCTCCCTGAGCCTTCCTCCTCCTCCTCCTCCTCCTCCCCCCCCAGTGAGTGGGGGGGTAACCAGGGGAACCAGGGCAACACAACCCAGGGTCGGGACAGTGAGTGGGGGGGGTAACGGTAACCAGGGAAACCACGAATGGGGCCAACAGGTGAGAGACAGCAGTGATTGGGCTGGTCAGACTAACGAATGGGCCGGTCCCATTCCAAACAGAGCGCCCAGTCCCTCTCCCAGACCGGGACAAGCTTCTCCACTGCCCTACCAGCATCCAGAGTACCAACAGAGACCAAGTAAGACTCAACACATATGTAGAGTTTATCTTATATAACATCTTATGATTGGATTGGATTGGACAAGTAAAATAGAAAAAAAAAGCAGCAACAATACAGAATATACACTTAAACTATTCCTTTTAAACATAACTTGATTGCTGTATAAAACACTAACAAAGCGACTGACCAAACTATCCCCTGTGTTGTCCACAGTGCACCTGTCCCGAGGGCCCAGTCCCATTTCGCTCAGCACACAGGAGGCGTGGCCGGTGGCAGCAGCTATCACTGAATACATCAACGCTTACTTCAAAGGGGGACAGCACAACCGGTCAGTACATGCTTTACTTTTTAAAAAGCACAAACAAAAAATAAAACAAAACGTGCACATTGTCTTTCTCTCAAACGCTCTTTTGGGGAGTTCAGGGTTCCACGGTGGTCTGTTGGGAGTTTATTGTCTTAAATAAAGTCTAGAATGACTATATTTTGGTTAGTTGACAAAATGACAGGATTAATTGTAACACAATTTCAAATCAAATCAATCTCTGGAAAATGTATAAAGCACTTTTTTCATACACAGAAAAAATGCTGCACAAAGTACTTTACATTATAGATGAAAAACCAATAATATGATCAAATTAAAAGCCACAAGCATAGAAGCAATAACTAAATACATCAAAATAAGTTCATAAATTGATGAACAAATTGATAACATTTAAACAAATTAATTTAATACAGTTTTAGTGGGTTTATAGTATTAATATTAATCGATTATTAAAATAATCACCAACTATTTAGATAATCGATTAATCGTTTTGAGTAATTTTTTAATAAAAAATGTCCAAATTCTCTGATTTCAGCTTCTCAAATGTGAATATTTTCTGGTTTCTTTAATCCTATTATGACAGTAAACTGAAATATCTTTGTGTTTTGGACATAGCAATACATTTGAGGACGTCAACATGGGCTTTGGAAAATTGATCAAAATTTTTCACAATTTTCTGACATTTTACGGACCAAACCACTAATCGATTAATCGAGAAAATAATCGACAGATTAATCGATTATCAAAATAATCGTTAGTTGCAGCCCTAGTTTATAGGCTAAAAGTAAATTTGATAACTGATTAGGACCAAGACCATTGAGCGCTTTAAAACCAATAATAGTATTTTCTTAAATGAAGATCTTTTTATCTGGTTTTTCAGTATTACAAAGTGCAGGTTGTTTGTTTGTCACAGACAGGTTGTGTAAAAAGAATAAATAAAAAACAACTTATGCCACTCATAACAAAACAAACAGTAAAAGAAATATCCAAATATCCAAATATAATCCCTCCCAAGTCACTGTCAGTGAACATATGTCAGTATCATGTCAGTATCATGTCACAATAGTTGACATGGGTAAGGGAATGGAATGACTGTTCCCATTTAACTTTTCTTAATTACCAAGCATTCAATAATAGTATTTTAAACTCATTTCTAAAATCACGTTCCTCTCTCTCTCTCTCTCTCTCTGTCTCTCTCTCTCTCTGTCTCTCTCTCTCTCTCTGTCTCTCTCTCTGTCTCTCTCTCTCTCTCTCTGTCTCTCTCTCTCTCTGTCTCTCTCGCTCTCTCTGTCTCTCTCTCGCTCTCTCTGTCTCTCTCTCTGTCTCTCTGTCTCTCTCTCTGTCTCTCTCTCTCTGTCTCTCTCTCTCTCTCTCTCTCTGTCTCTCTCTCGCTCTCTCTCCCCAGCTGTCTGGTGAAGATAACAGGCGACCTCACCATGTCCTTCCCGGCCGGCATCACACGGATCTTCACAGCCAATCCAAACGTTCCGGTTCTCAGCTTCCGATTGGTCAACATCTCCAGGATCGACCACCTGCTGCCCAATAACAAGCTGCTGTACAGGTAGGACGCATTCTTTTATTGAATTTTGGCTGTGGTGCATGACAGTACGATGCATCACATACAGAGAGATTTGTGATTACAGTACAAATAAAGTCTTTGTCATAAATTATTTTTTTTTAAACAGAATTGTATCCATAAAATCAACAGAAAACAAGAGCAGCTCTAGGGGCACATTCATATTGGAGTGACTAGAATGGTTATCCATGCAACAATTTATAGCATCAGTACCTTCCATCAACCTAGTTCTCGTTATAGGTTGGTAGGACGCATTCTCAATCATTACAAGGTTGTTTTTCCTGACAGTATTTAAAGGTGTAGTCAGTGATTCTGGAGAATGGTTGACCAAAAAATCAGTGAATATCTCATCATGATCCACTACCTGTCCGTAGAGCAAGGGCCTAGGTTTCGCTTCAACATTGGGGGACACACATTATAAGTGGGGGACTTTCCATTTGGGAGATAGCAACCCTAGCACAACCCTAACATTACAGAAAATGAATGGAATTCAATGTAAATTGCCCCAAAATGGACTGGCTTGCTGTGAAAAGCATCCCTTCTAAAAATTGGTTTCTCTTCATCCGAGAATCAAATCCTTTGGTGTGTATATTTGCATGACTGATGTTAATAAGTCCAGTGTTAATACACAGCCCAGGCCAGCTGTGAACTGGTATGTAAACAATGGGGGCCAACCAAAGCTAGCAACAAGCCCGTTTACAGACAAAAAAAACTAAGAAACAGAAAAAAAAGTAGATTTACTCATATTCAACTATACTAACTAACAATATTGAACTTTTACTCCATTACATTTATCTGTTAACTTAAGTTCCTAGCTACTTACAAATTAAGATTTGAATGAATCATATGAACAGTTCCTTAAAAAAAAGTAAATTTAACTTATATTCAACTCCGGCTTGAAAGAAAAGACAACTGACTGCACCTTTAATCTCTAGTGTGTGTGTGTGTGTGTGTGTGTGTGTGTGTGTGTATGTGTGTCTCCATAGTGACCCTTCTCAGAGTGACCCTGACACCAGAGACTTCTGGTTCAACATGGCGGCGCTGCAGCTTCACCTGCAGAGAGAAGCGGAGCTCAACCCCCAGGCCTCCTACTACAACCTGGCCCTGCTTAAGTACCAGGTACACACACACACACACACACACACACACACACACACACACACACACACACACACACACACACACACACACACACACACACAAGTTTAGAAGTCCATTGTTAGAATAAACACATATTTAAAATACATTTTCCATGGAGTTCTCTAGCACTCTATATATGGAGAAAATCCATTATCAGATTTCAGGCAAAGCAGGAAAATGTAAACGGATATGGCAGCCTTCCCTCAACCGTATAGCCGCGGTGAAGTGACCTTCATGACACCTTTTTGACTTTTTAGTTTTTTTGCTCAACATTTACCGTTTAACTCAAACAATGTCTTTAAAGACTTGTTAAATAGAGAGTACGCCATGTTAGTTGTTTAATTTGCTTTGATTGATTGATTGCTTGCTTGCTTGCCCCCCCCAGGTGTCGTCTCAGGACCCGGGCCGTGCCCCCCTGCTGCTGTCTGCAGAGTGTCAGCGCAGTGGTACAGTAACGCGTGTGTCTCTGGACTACCACTGCTGCCCGGCCACCGCCCCCTCCACCCAGCTCACTGCTGTACAGGTGCTGCTGCCTCTGGACCACAACGCCACAGACCTGCAGTGTCAGCCGCCAGCCTCGTGGTGAGGGGGTAACATGGACTGGAGGGGTTTAGTTATATCAGTTTAAGGTTCTACGAGGAACTTTTAAATATATACAAAACATACTTTGTACACATCTTAAAAAATTGTCATTAATCAGACATAAACTAACAACACAAAATATACAAATATCTTAAAATTGATCGGTCAGTTCTTGAATGTTTTTGACTGAATTTTTCTTCATGAACTTTTTTTTAAATATTTTGCCTTTTCAGGAACGCAGAGGAGAGACGGTTGCTGTGGAAACTGTCCAACCTCTCCCCGACCAATCACAGCAAAGGTACGAACCTTGCCATGTTCTAGTATTCAATACTAGCAGCTGTGGTGAAGTGTGTAGGGTGGTCGACCCTCAACTACAGGGTCGGTGGTTTGATCCCCCGTCCCATGTCGAAGTGTCCCTGAGCAAGACACTGAACCCTAAATTTCTCCCGATAGTTAGCCTGCTATCTGTGTGTGAATGGTAACGTGGGAATGGGAACAGGTCTCCCTTGAAAAAGAGTCTCCGGTCTCAATGGGATTTTCCTGTATAAATGAAGGTTACATTTTTTTTTTTTTTAATAAAAAGTTACTCCCACCAAGTTCACGTCTCTACATCATGTCAGACAAATGTAGAGATAGATAATTAGATCTGCACTCCTCATGCTCCTGTTAAAAGAGCTTGACATAATGCAATAGGACCATTGCTTTTCTAACAGCAGAATGAACATTTAAACTAGACAGCTGCTCTACTCAGACAGGTCTACTCAGACCAGTGGAGTCGTGTCAAAGTGTCAAGTTGGTTGATGCTTTTTTATTACACAACTTTAACCGTGCACGGATTATTAAAGAGCTTATTATGTGATTTTACAATTATATCACATCTCCGCTCCGGGTTTCTTTTCACCTTTGTGCGGATTTATATTAGACTCCCACATGCTCCTCTTCTGATTGTGTGCTTTTATATAATGATATGATATTACTACTTCAAAGAGACTCCTACTAATACTGCAGTCCAGCTCCAGGCTCGGTGAAGGAGAGAAAGAGACTATTCATAGTGGGGATGAATGGGATGTTAAAAGGCAGGAAATAACATGTATCGATGGAATAGTTTATGTTGTTAATGATAAAATAATGACAAATAATACTGTTTTCTGATTTCTTTATCACTAAAGATGTTAAATGCAAGATTTTTTTTTATACATCCTCCGCCTTCTTGTCTATTGCTAGAAGTGGTAATCTTCTTTCATTTAGATACCAGTTTACAGAGCCTAGGCTTTGCATTAACACCTGATTTTTTTTCGATTCACAGACAGACAGGTACGGGGGTTGGTGAGGAGATATTCACTGAATTCTTTTTTACACAAAAATGGCTGACTCCATCTTTTGATCGTGGTTTTATCATGAATTAGGACTATACTATGGCTATGCTTCACACTTACATACAGCCATGGAGATACAAACATTACAAAGCTTTTACTATTAATTGTAATCAAGAAACCAAAAACACGTTCAAGAACAAAACGTTCCTCTCCTTAAACTAGCACAGAAGCTTCAAACATTTCTTACGCTGCTATGTTTATCTTCTCTTTACCATCCTGTAGCTTTACTGTGAAGTTCCTCATGTATCTGTTTCTGTGCGTGTGTGTGGGGGGCTGTCTGTGTGGGTGTCTCTCTCTCTCTGTCTGTCTGTCTGTCTGTCTGTCTGTCTGTCTGTGTCTGTGTGTGTGTCTCTCCTCATATATTTATTTCTCTCTCTCTCTGTCCCAGGCTCCGGTACCCTGTGTGCTAGCTGGCAGTGCCTGGAGGCTCCGCGCGGGCCTCCCCCCAGCCTGGCGGTGCAGTTTGTGGGCTCGGGCGCGTCTCTGTCGGGCATGGACGTGGAGCTGGTGGGAAGCCGCTATCGCATGTCACTGGTCAAGAAAAGATTCGCTACAGGTGGGACATTTTATATATCATTATTATAACTTATAACATGTCATTTATCAGACACTTTGGCTGTGTTCAAAACGGCCTACTAACGTCCTCCCTCCTACATACTCAACATGTATATACTACATACTGTCTACTTAACCATCCATTGTGTATGTGAGGTTCGTCGGACCGTTTACACTGAAGTATACAGAAGTAAAAAAAATAAAAAATAAAACTTCTCTGTCGTTTGAGAAGACGCAATGCATTGTGGGGCGTTTGAGTAGGAAAAGTAACCTATTGATCCATACACAAAATCTTCCCAGAAGTAAGTACTCATCCAGGCATTTCTCGCCTACACAAACACAACATACTCAAATTGAAGTCAAAATTAGTATGAGTAGGACGTTAGTAGGGCTTTTCAAACACATCCGCTGTTTCCTCATAATAAGCAGGAAAATGTATGTTTGTTTCATTAAATAATTAAGTAGCTAGAACAGTCTGTATGTCTAGTTAAGGGCTGTGGCTTTATTTTGGCGGGTCGTGTCCTGTTTGTAAATTCCTGTATTGTGTGTTTGAACAGGGAAGTACATGGCGGGCTGCTCCTTGTGAAGCGTTGATGTGACCAGCAGCCTCCAAGGACAATGTGCACTTACACTTCTGCCGGTGTGTTGCTGCTGTTATAGGACCAAGACCCAGTCTATTCTTCTTCTTCTACTAATTTAATGTGTCTTGTTCTACACTCCAAACTTTTTTCTACTGAATATCTTTTGTTCATTGCGTTCTGACAGCAAACTAGGAAATATGTCAAAACATTTTCTTGAGCTTAAAAAAGAAGAAGAAAAAGAAGTGTGAATTAAGTTAAAGCATATTACTGTCTGGAATGGATGGAACCCAGTTGCCATGGAAATAGGAATTTTTAAATTATGTAAATACAGTATGGAAGAATTCTTTGGAGCACCTTAAGATAATTATTAAATTATTAAATTTAAAGTCATTTGTGAGAAAAGATCTTCTTAGGAAAAAAAATATTTGTTTGTACATTTTCTGTCTGTTCCAAATAGAAGTTTTGTGATGTTGAAATTTGATATCAAATAAATCAATAAATGTGCTCAAACCAGTTGGTTGGCTTACACCAATTTATTATTACACATTTGTGACCAAGTACAAAATACAGCTGAACTATGCAGTTTATTACAGACCATCCTCTGCCCTTTAGAGCTAGTCAAAGTGTAGTCAAGAACAGGCTTAAAAATGCACAAAAATAAGGGTTCAGTAATATATACTTGTAAGAAGAAGAACCAAAAAATCTAGTTCAATAAAAAATAATCCTCGTCCTAAAACAGCCTTTTACAAAACATTACAAATTACACACAGATAGTCTTTTTTTTTTTTTTTTTTCAAAAAGCACTTAAAGGCAAATTTTACCGTGACAGGCACAAGTTACAAAAAAAGCCTTAACATAAGTCAAGAATTTAAGGGAGAAATTAAGAATAAATCAAAAACCAATTTTCAACATAAAAGCCCCATACGTCAACTCATATCAGAATGGTTCATATAAATAGAAATTTCTCTTGACAGTTTTTAATAAGCGTCCCTCGGTGCGACAGTAAAACCACCGAAGTATTCATTGAATTTTGTACATTGAACAGTTGAGAAAAACAAAATGTTAACACACACACGCCATTCTAATCAATTATACATTTTTCTTCAGATACATTGTTATCAACCAAAGTAAACAGGGAGGATAGAGATTAGGCAAAGACTGAAGGCCACAGAGAGCAACACACACACACACACGTTCTACATCATACAAAGATAGATATATTTATATATAAATTTATTATTATGGACAAATTCCCCCCAAAATAAGTATTTGACGTATGGGAGCGTGTGCCAGCTCAGACGCCAACAAAGTGTGTGTGTGTGTGTGTGTGTGCGTGCGTGCGTGCGTGTTTTAAAGGGTTTTGGTTTATAACAGGTCCGGGTAGTGCCCTTACACGTGCTGATTTTTCGCCCTCGGCTAAAATGTAAAACCACATTTTTTTTTAATCAGTAAATACGCAGATTACAGTTCAGTTATTTTAAACGTCCAATCCATCGTCACTTTAAACCGTTTTCTGAGAACTTTTTATTATTTACATGAGAGGAGTGAGAGACACAAAGCGCTAAAGTGGCTCCACTTGTTTTTATGACACTTTGCCTTAAAGTCATCTGAGCTGAAACGGAGCGCAGCATAGAAATCTATTGAGGTAAATAAACCGGCATCTTGACATAGGATAGCATTTATTTATTTCCCTGCTTTCCTGACTACAGCGAGACAACTACGCCCTACAGAGCCTCGACCGTAGCAACCGATAGTTCAATCATTTCCCACTAATGCTCTAACTCCTGAAAATTGAATACATTTGGCACTTCACTTGATTGAAAATGTAATAAAAACCCAATTATTAAACATCTTAAACATTAATGTAAAACAAAGTCCTGACCAAAATTTTAATAAAAATGTTCCAGATAATATTATACCTTGTTACATTATTTGGAATATATCAAATTTTCAGGTTGTCCCAATTTTTTTTTTATATAATAATTTTAACGTTTATTTTCAATACAGATTCCTACATTTTATTAAATTTTGTTCAATCAATTTTAAGTGCCAAATGTATTGCATTTTCAGGAGTAACTATATTGTATTATATTGGAAAATGATTATATCATCAGGTGCTACACACGACTATGGCTAAGCTGGTGGGAACGACTGAGGGACAGGTGCTTTGGGTCAGTAGGTTGCATGTTCATTGTTGTTGTTTATTCTCCTTGTGTGTGTGTGTGTGTGTGTGTGTGTGTGTGTGTGTGTGTGTGTGTGTTAGCAGAGGCAACACGGGACTATGTATAAACACCTAAATCAAATGATACAGGTGTTTTGAATGTGTTGAGGTTTTGAGAGACGATTACATTCGTACTGCGGTAGAGGCACGGCTGAGTGGGTACATACATAGACATCTGTAGTGGTGGGTTTTAAAGTTAGCGATCTAAGGCACTCAAAATGACACTATGGCACAGCTAAGGGAAAAAGCATGAAAAAAGAAAACAAACAAAAAATGAAGAAAAATCATAAAGAAACCACATATCACCACCACTCGAAAGTTACACATCCATTTAAAAGATACTGCACAAATCATTCACAGTTGAAACAAAACAAAAAGTAAATTCCGACCTGTGTTACACCCATGTGAGTAAAAAACAAAAAAGAAACATGAGCTTCCTGGTAGAAAGATCACCGCCATTTTGAACTAGTGAGGAGACAACTGCTACTTTCTTCTTTATGTACATTGCGCACGCACACACACACACACACACACACACACACACACACACACACACACACACACACACACACACACACACACACACACACACACACACACACAGACGTCTCAAAGGGCCCCTGTAGGCCACCGTAGTTAGGGTCATCTCTTTAAATGGCGAGGCTGCTGGTGTAAGGGACTCACATCTCCTGCAGTGGGTGGGTCATCTCGATGCGTTCTCTCTTTACGGCCGGTTCAGTCGGCTCTCGAGAAGCGTCCGCATCACTGCCCATGTCGCTCATGTCATCAGAGAAAGACGCGTCTGAAAGCATAGAGGGAGAGAGGCTGTTTAGTTTGATGGAAAATTATTTTTCATTTTCAACCTTTATTTATACTCCAGAGATCAATTTAGACAGATGTAGAATGGCTGGAACAGTTACAGGTAGAGTTTGGCAGATTTAGGAGATAAATTGGTTAAAGGTTAATGGCATTCATTTCAATTTGTTAGTATAAAAATAAAAATGAATTATTGGCGTGACCATATGTGGTATAAACGGTATTGTCAAATGTATTCATAGTTATTCATCGGTGTCAAATGTAAATGTCAAACGTGACCTTAAAACCAAATGGGATGCAAAACACAGCCGGGTCTTAGAGCTACAATATAAAGAAGGTCGAGTGGGGATTTCATTTTACTAGGCCTCGGGGAGACGTGGAACAGTCGCAAGATTTGGTTATGATGAAACACGGATCATAGTATATGGGGCTGCTGAATGTCAGATTTAACATGGATTTCTGTGTTCCTCCTCAATAAATCATGATACATTGTATGTTGATGATTTGATTCACTGTCATGCCGCATATGTGTTGATTGAATCTTATAGAAAAGGCCTTCAGGCAGCCCTTCCTCGACCATGTAGCAGCACTGAAGTGACCTTCATGTCACCTTTTTGACCCTTTATTTTTTGCTTAATATTTACCTTTAATAAAAAGAAAGTCTTAGAAACCTGTTAGGTAGAGAACGCCATGTTAGTTGTTTATTTCGTTTTGTCTTTTGTTTGTGTGTTCACTTTTTCAGTTGTGTGTTTGTGTTCCTTAAAAAAAGTCGAAAATGAAGGGTTTAAAATAAAAGGTACTTCACAAAGATTTAAAAATATTGCTGAACATAATAATATACCTTATAATGCCTTCCTCTGCTATGCTGTAAATAATAATTTTATATAGCGCTTTTCAAGGCACTCAAAGACGCTTTACAGGGTTCCAGGTTCCATTCGTTCACACACAGTCATACTGGTGGTGGTAAACTACCATAGTAGCCACAGCTGCCCTGGGGCAGACTGATCCAATTAAGTATTTTATAAAAAACTATTAAAAAATAAATGTCTTACCTTTCTCCATGAGTGAGGGCATCATAGAGCTCAGGTCACTGAACTGTGGATCGAGAGAGAACAACAACTTTTAGACAGAACTTTTCATCGTTGTCATTCAAAGTGTTTCTAGAGCGACCGTGGCATCCATTTTGTTTCTCACCTCTCCCATGACGGCGATGGGAGTCTCTCCGGTTGCCTGGGCGACGCGGTGCTCCACCAGGTAGAACATGTATTCATCGTAGAGCAGGCGGATCAGGTGGAAGGAGCCGAAGCTCGCTGCAGAGCGCAGGGTCAGGTCTCTGATCACCATGGAGCTACAGGGGAGGGAGAGGTGGAGAGGGAGGGAGGGAGAGGAGAGGGAGAGGAGAGGGAGGGAGAGGGAGAGGGAGGGGGAGGGAGGGAGGGGGAGGGAGGGGGAGGGGGGGAGGGAGGGAGGGGGAGGGGGGAGGGAGGGAGGGAGGGGGAGGGAGGGAGAGAGGGAGGGAGAGGGGGAGAGAGGAGAGGGGGAGAGAGAGGAGAGGGAGGGGGAGAGGGGGAGAGAGGAGAGGGAGAGAGGAGAGGGAGGGAGAGAGGAGAGGGAGGGAGAGGGAGGGGAGGGAGAGGGGGAGAGGGAGGGGAGGGAGAGGGGGGAGGGAGAGGGAGGGAGAGGGAGGGAGAGGGGGGGAGAGGGAGGGAGAGGGGGGGAGGGGGAGGGGGGGGGGGAGGGGGAGGGAGGGAGGAGAGGGAGGGAGGAGAGGGGGAGGGAGGAGAGGGGGAGAGAGGAGAGTGGGAGGGAGGAGAGTGGGAGGGAGGGAGGGGGAGGGAAAGGGGGGGAGAGGGAGGGAGAGAGAGAGGAGAGGGGGAGAGGGAGGGGGAGAGGAGGGGGAGGGGAGAGGAGAGGGAGGGGGAGAGGAGAGGGGTAGAGGGGGAGAGGAGAGGGGTAGAGGGGGAGAGGAGAGGGGTAGAGGGGGAGAGGAGAGGGGGGGAGGGGGAGAGGAGAGGGAGGGAGGGAGGGAGGGAGGGAGGGAGGGAGAGGAGAGGGGGGGAGGGGGAGAGGAGAGGGAGGGAGGGAGGGAGGGAGGGAGGGAGGGAGGGAGGGAGGGAGAGGGGAGAGAGGGGGAAGCTGTTTAGAAGATGTCTAGGGATGGAGCGCGTACCATATTGGCTCCGGCCTTCGTTGCAGTGGTCGCGGGTTCGAATCCGACCCATGGACCTTTGCTGCGTGTCGCCCCCCCTCTCTCTCTGTCTCCCCATTTCAACTCTGTACTATCTAATAAAGCTTGAAAATGCCAAAAAATAATCTTTACAAAAAAAAAAAAAAAAAAAAAGGAGATGTCTCGGGCTACACAATATACTGTATCAAACATTTAGATTCATTGGAAATGTTGATATTACAATTGAATTGGAACATCAGCCTCATAGTGGCAAAGGTAGGAAGGATGTTATGGAAATGCAGACGCATTTTAAAGTACTTTCAATAAAGAACATTTATTATAAACTCTTTGGGATACTGTTCTATCAAGCTTTGGGAAGTGTGTGTCAATAACAAAATCTAGAAGCGCCTATTTTATAACATAACAAGCCCTCTCCCAAGTATTCAAAAGAACAATCAAAAAATGTAGGACCTTTGTAAAGAATGTTCAATTTTAGACCCCACGGGGACATTGTAAATCAACCAGACTAAAGCAGTGGTTTGATAGTAAGCAGCTTGGTACCTGTAGAAGGACCACTTGAGCAGGAACTGCCTGGCGGCCTTGGGGAAGCTGGGGTTCCCCTGGTGAGGCTTGAGCACCTGAGTGACCACGTTGTCCAGCCATGTGGCCCATTGGTCCAGAGAACTCTGCTGCTGCAGCGTCACCTTAAAGTCCTGCTCCAACCGCTGCACCACGCTCTCATCACACTGACACACCCAGGACGCCTGCTCCTGTTGGGGGGAACACACACACACACTAACACGGTCAGAGACAACAACTAGTAGTGAATGGTATTAAGTCTAAGCTGCCCACCATCTCTACCATTGTGTCCTTGAGCAAGACACTTAACCCCAAACTGCTCCAGGGGCGCTGTACTATGGCTGACCCTGCGCTCTGACCCCCTCTGGAGTGTGGTAACTTGAGAGGGGGTATGCCGAAAGACAAATGTCAATGTGACCACCAACTAATAAAGTCATTTTACCAGCCAGACATAATTCAAAATAATACAAAAAAAAAATATTGACGTTTAAGTGGCTACGAGGAACTTTCAGTTGTTGTTTGTTCTAATGCCCCTTTGGACCAAAGCAGAAGTGTTTTCCACAACACCAGCGCCTGCTGTCCTAAAGATCTTTGCTAGCGCGTGTCGGTGGTGCGTGCATTTGTTTAGGAAGCGAGTGATACCGATGAGGTAATGCATTTATATTGGACTATGACGGTGAAACAAATTAAACATTGATTTAGAACCATTCACAAACACAGGATGTTGCAGTCTGCCTGTTGTAGTGTAAAAAAAACTATATGAAAAAAGCTTTCTTTTTACTGATGGTCTGGGTTGCTGTTACATGTCATTTATGATCATCAGAGTGAACAATGAGACTGTTTCAGAAACATTGAAACGTCCCTGGTAGCACCTTTAACTAGCCTGTCACATGATGTTACCTGCACGTTGGCGAAGTCGACCCTGTTGAGGTCAGAGAGCATCTGGTTGATCTGTGAGGTGTTCTGCAGCACGGCGCGCGCTGCCTGGGCCAGGTGGTTCAGACTGGTGTAACGCCTCAGGGTCTGAGCAAACGCACTCACTACCGCCACCTACAGCACAGGAGGGGGACACACCATACATGATATAGGCTGTGCTGGAAAAGCCCTCCCTCATACATACTCAACACGTATATACTACATACTGTCTACCTAACGAACCATTGTGTATGCGAGGTTTGTCGGACAGTTTACACTGAAGTATATAGCAAAAAAATAACTTTTGTGTTGGTTGAAAAGACACAATGCATTGTGGGGTGGTTGAGTAAGAAAATCTTCCTAGATTACATCACACTCAAAATCCAACAAAGCTCTTTGATTGGCTAGAGCGAAATATTAACAAATGAAACTTTATAGATCACAAAGTGTAAGTGCTGGAGATGTAAGGAAATGTTGTAAATGTAGTGATCTGAATGCTATATACACATACATAGTATTATAACATGTTATGTGTTCATACAGTCTAGATAGCATCTGGTTAAAGGTTGTAGGGAGGGTGTGTCTGCTTACCTTGGTGCGGATTATCTCCTGGGGGAAGTTGGTCATGGCGTTGGTCAGCCAGCCCTCCAGACTCTTGGCAAAGTTACGGATGGCCTGAGTCAGAGTACCTGAAGAATGAACACATGAATAAATAAATAAGAAAGGCATTTGATTTTAGAGGAAAGAAAAAAAACTGTACGTACTCATGCTCTACAAATAGGAAGTTCTTAATGGATAAATAAAGCCCATTGAATTTGAAAAAAAAAAGACATTAAAAGGCTGAAGCTTATAATGTCTACACTTATTGCAATCTTATTCATTGAGACAGTACTAGTTTAGGTACAAATAAAATTAACAAACAAAAAATTAAAATAAAACAGGGGTTCTTAAAGTAAATTCCAAACACAAAAATAATCAATAGAACACCAGTTAAAAAAAAAAAAAAAAAAAAAAAATTGAAAAATCCAGACTGAAAAAAAAAATTCACCATATTTAAAAATAAAAATAAAAAATTTAAATATATTTTTTAAATTGAGGGGAAAAAAATTACAAAATGGAAAAAAATTCACCATATTAAAAAAAAATGAAAACTATGATAAATAGTCCTAACTAGTAATGTGAGTGGTACTGACTGGGGACAGGACGCAGCACGTCTGGGATGAGGATCTCCACCAGAGCTTGGTAGAGGATGTGGTCACAGCTCCTCATCCACAGTCTGATGGGCTCATATTTACACAGAGACACAAGCTTCTCTCTGGGCAGCCCGCCCTCCATGCCCTCCATGTCATCATCACTACACACAGGGGGGGGGGGGGGGGGAGGAGAATACATGGACCATTACATTTCATCATCACTACACACAGGGGGGGGGGAGAGAATACATGGACCATTACATTTACTATTAACAGTTACATTATTATTATAAAAAAAAAAAAAGTAAAAAAAAGAAGCTGTTGACTCCTTTAAATGAAAGTGGTGTGTTTATTTACTCTGACCTGTAATTTAAAAAAATATATATTCAAGCGATGAAAACACACTTATACATATTCCATTTCTTTCTAGTCTGTTCTGAAAAAGGTCTCTTAAGTTAACTAAAGCTATACATACATACATACATACATACATACATACTTTAAGACAATCTGAATGTAGTAAATAAGCTGAACCAAAGGGAAGCAGTGTATTTCTTTGCTCTGACCTGTTGGGGATGGCGGTGCCTCCGTCACTAGATGGTGCTGTTGAATACCAGAAGGTCTGCCAGAGTTTCTCTATGTAGTGGAACTGGAGGTTCATCACCACATCCAGAGTGGCCTGCAGGGGGGGGGGGGGGCATACAGAGCTCAGCGCCATGGCAACCAGACACACAACAAACTTTCTCCAGGCAGGCTCGCTCTCTCTCCCGCTCTCTCTCCCTCTGTGTGTGTGTGTGTGTGTGTGTGTGTGTGTGTGTGTGTGTGTGTCTCCCCGGGTTAGACAATGAGCCAGCTTAAACACAGCTCCCTGCACATTAATCATCGGGAGGATCCGCTCCTCAAAGACACGTTTTAAAGTAGATTCCACTCACGTTTTTTTTTTTTTTTTTTTTTTAATAAAAGGTGCACTATGTAACTTTGGGTGTGTCAGAGAAGTGAACATTTCCCACAGGAAATGTGATCCCTGGAACATGGCACAGGGCACATACTCTTGTTGAACGTTTGGTTCCAGGTTTCTCAAAATAATTTAGTTTTGATTTTTTTTTTATAGAATTATTCAATACCAAGAATCACATGTAGAGAAAATATGTAGCTAGCTCTGCAAATGTAAACAACTCCCCCTCCTGTGAAACTGCATAGTGCACCTTTAATGTGTGTTTTTAAATCTGGGATGTCTTGATAAAGCAGACTGGACCCATTGATTTACAGGTTCATTTGACTCTTTTTAGTGGCGAGCCGCTGACCTGAACTAACCCAT
This sequence comes from Hyperoplus immaculatus, assembly GCA_949357725.1. Lineage (NCBI taxonomy): Eukaryota > Metazoa > Chordata > Actinopteri > Uranoscopiformes > Ammodytidae > Hyperoplus > Hyperoplus immaculatus. The sequence goes on along the minus strand of OX442357.1, from coordinate 1,517,766 downwards.
GAGACTTCCCCTTTCCTGTTCATATGCAAACGGCTCTTGGAAAGCATTCATACACCACAGTGCAACAGTCAACTACAAGTCAACACTGCAAACAGCTAAACTAAATCAACTAAAAAGGTGTAAGTTGAAGCTTTGGGCTTATCATACCTACCCTTGTTAAAACGTATTATTTTTTAAAGGCACTACTAGTGTATGTACAAAAAACAAATCTAAACAAAAGAATTAACATTTCTTACAAAATAAAATTATACTCCAAGTGAACACTGCAAGGAGCGCAGAGAGGAAACAGAGGCCAGCTAGTGATCTTAATGATAAACTCATTTGTCGCAACCTGCTTCTAAAAAGAGAAATAAGATCAACCATGAACCACGATACACATATAAACAGCACAGTAGAGGTGGTTGAGAACATTCACTCAGGGAGTTGTCAGCCAGTCAATGTGTGGCATAGGTCAAACTTTTGCTTTTTTGCTCTCAAGTGAGTTCATTGTGTCTGTAACATGGAGAGAGTCTTTTTGAATATGTTGCATATGACATTCTTTTCTTTCTTACTGTTCTATCTGGCTGGACACACACTCGCGCTGGATCTTGTTACACACACACACACACACACACAGTCACTCACACACACACACACAGTCACTCACAGCAGCAGTGTCAGCGGTGTAGGGCTTCAATCACATGACATGTGTTTTTGTGCTTCCTCTCCGGCCGTTGCCGTGGTAACCTTGTTTACCGTTGCCCCCGGCAACAGGTCAAACACACAGAAAACTCCAAAAACAAAAAGGAAAGAATTCCCCTCATCCCCTCTAAACAAGAGCGCACTGCACTTCTTCTTCTTCTTTCTCTTTTTGCCACGCAGGAAAAAGTGCATGAAAGAGAAAGAAAAAAAAAGTGTAGGAGAAGAAATACCACATGTTCACAGTCAGGGTCACAGACAGACAGACAGACAGACAGAGATTCTTAACCCTTCACATAGAAGACATTTTACGAGCAATACTGCGGTTGATACAGGCTGATTTATTACCTTGTAGTTTTATTGACACACATCATCATTTGTGTTTAAACATTAATTTAATCAAGGTAGATACCTGAATATTTGTCAGTTGTTGGTTACCATGACATTTATAAAGACACGCCCGCGAGGATACAAATCTAACAGCCCCAGCTGATAAAAGAGAAGCCTTTAAAGCTGTGCTGCGTAACTATGGAACAGGAATCTGTGGTCTCTTCATTTACTGCTCTTGGTCTATGTCGCCATGTCGAAATAATTAGCTGAATAGTTATCTAAGGCGTGTTTTAGTTTGATTTTTTAATGCTAGTAATACATTTCAGATTTACATGTTATTGCCTGTGTGATTCTGGTGTGACTGTAAGGGGCCAACAGACAGTGGACACTCAAACTAGAATTTAGAAAAGAAATCCAGTCTAGTCACAGTCAGATTTAATGGATGTGGTGGACAACATGCCAGTGAAAAATAATATATTCATATATATATATATTTGTTTTCTTACATAAACACAGCTTTAACTGTGAAACAAATAATTAACATATTGTTTTATGCTTACGCCAACTTGCTACCTCTATTTGTGCTGTGTAACTTTAAATAATGTCAATAAAACTCTTGGTTAATGTGTTAACAGGTCAGTGTTGTCTCACAATGAAAAGGGTAGAGGGTGGTTGGTTGGTGGGTGGGGGGTGTTAGAAGAAGAAGAAGAAAAAAAAAAAGGTGTATTGCATAAACATTAAACACATAGGAGGCGATGAGAGCGGGGTGAGAGTGACAGCAATGCGTTGGCAGACAAAGCCAGGAGCAACATGTGGCTGTCCACAGACAAGGCCCAGACAAAGACCTAGAGGGAGGCCACCACAAAGACACCAAGATGTCCGCGCAGCACGCTCAAAGGTTAATTGGCATGTCTTGAAAGAGCTGCGCTAGGAGATGAAAAGAGCCGGGGAACAAAGGGTCGAAAGGGAGCGTGGTGAGGCTGGACAAGAGGAGGGCAGGGATAATATGATAAAGCCACCAGAGCCAGGGGAGGGGGCGAGCTTTAATCACAGGCAAAGGCAAGACTCTGCACTGGCTGGCTCTGGAAGAAGAAGCACGGACATTTAAAAGGTTCAATGTAATTTTTCGGTTTTCTTATTGGTGTGTGTGTGTGTGTGTGTGTGTGTGTGTGTGTGTGTGTGTGTGTGTGTGTGTGTGTGTGTGTGTGTGTGTGTGTGTGTTTTTTTGTCCGGTTCTCACTTCAGGACTTTAACCCATTGATGACTATGGCAATCTAGGATGCATGTCCTTAATGCCTGAGGGTTTTCTGAAAAAATAGTAGGAATTGTCAAGTCTACCAAAACCTTAATATCTAAGCCTGTGTAGCACATAGAAACATGAAATAAAATACATTTAAAAGTTAAGGTTCACAGGTTTTATTTAAACATGCTCCCTTAGCGCTTACAAACTAACAAATATTTCTAAAAATCGTCAAAATGAGATGAATTAGAAAATTATTAAATATTGTTAATAAATAGATGCAATGTGTTGTGTGATTTTCGTCAGTAGTCTATAGTAGACCTTGATTCTGCGCACCAAACGCCACTAACTGTTCTGTCGCCGACATAGCCGGCGTATTTTTTTAATTATTTTGTTTTATTTTTTTATTTTTTTGATTGACATGATTTTTGGCAAACCACACAACTTTTGGGTGGTCTCGTGGTCTTAAAAAAATCAACAAAACCCACCTCATGTGTATTTGAACCAATGACAGTGCATTCTATGCTGGGAAAACCATGAAAATTAGATAAAGTAATAATGCTGCGCGATGCAGCATCAGGCAGGAGAGCCAATGTGGCATCGCGCAGCAGCCGTCATCAATGGGTTAAAAAGGCTGTTTGAGGGTTAACACTAGGTTTTAAGGTTCAGGTATGAATTAGGTTTATGTTAGGGTTAGTGTAAGGGTTGGGGTTAAGCATTTAGCTTTTGAGGGTTAGGGTTAAGGGCTAGGGAATTAATTATCTCAATGAGTGTCCTCACAAGTATAGCTGTGCAAATGTGTGTGTGTGTGTGTGAGTGTGTGTGTGTGTGTGTGTGTGTGTGTGTGTGTGTGTGTGTGTGTGTGTGAGTGTGAGTGTGAGTGTGTGTGCGTGTCCATACGAGACTATGACCTATGAAATGTCATTACGCAACACACCATTTCCTTAAAGCTCTTTCTTAATACATGTCACTCACTGACACAGTCCTTCATATGGTTTTCTGTCAAGACTACTCATGTGTTGAAGGCTGTTGTTTGCCTTCATTTTGCTAGAATAATATAATATGTTTCTTCTATGGAACTACAGACTACTTTACTATACTATGCTTTTCTTTGAATTTGTTGTTTGGCACCTAATCCTTACCCCAGACCATTTTTCCCCTCTCAAAATTAATCTTTAAAAACTATTCACAAATATATGGTGCGATATTTTTAAAAGACAATTTTTCCAAAACAACTGGGCCACTATGGTTAACAGCAAGTGGCATTCTAACAGGTGTAAATGGTCCATTTGTTAGGGGCTGTTTTCAGCACTGGATTAATTCGGTGTCTCTAGCGAGTATTTAAATACATCAGCAAGACACTGTTTGTGAGAAGGACTCAGAGTAAATAACAGTGCCTCTGTTGGGTGGCTGTGATGGTAATGAAGCAACATGTTACAAAGTGCAACGGTCAGTTAGACAGGCACTTTTAAATGTTTGAAAAATCTGAGATGGGGGTGCTCCAGTGGCGTAGTGGATAGAGCGTGTACCATATTGGCTTCGGCCTTCGTTGCAGTGGTCGCAGGTTCAAATCCGACCCGTGGACCTTTACTGCAGGTCACCCCCCCCCCCTCTCTCTCTGTCTCCCCATTTCAACTTTGTACTGTCTAATAAAGCTTGAAAATGCAAAAAAAAAAAAAAAAAAATCACACATCATTGTGGCCTCAGTTACCACCATTTCCATTGAATAGTAGCAAACGGTCAAAATTAAGCCATTGAGTTCAAGCTTTCCTCAGGTAGTGTGGTAGGCAGTATAATAAGTAGTGTTGTGTTATATGACGTACCTCGCAGTGGTCTCTGTAGAGCGTCTGCAGCTTCTTGATATCATTGATGTTGATGCGCTCAGGCAGAGGCATGCTGGAGTCCAGGTCAGGAGTGGGGAAGGGAGGCAAGCTGTGGGACGTATCTGGATGAAGCAAAGAAGACAGGTGTCACTCATTTCACTCACACACAAAAAGTCACAACACACTAAATAGGCTAATTCAGATTGTGGAAATTTAACAATACTGTATGAAATCCCTATGGGCAGATTATACAGTGTAAGACGTCTACATAGAAAAACATATCCTAGAATTGTTTCAACAAACAAAATGCCCTTTTGAAGATATGTTCACCTTCAATAGGTAGTTAAGTGGACAGTGTGGAGAGAGAGAGAGAGAGAGAGAGAGAGAGAGAGAGAGAGAGCGAGAGAGAGCGAGAGAGAGAGAGAGAGAGAGAATAAAGTGCAACTAAAGTCACTGGCTGCAATTGAACCAATGACATTGCGATTATATGGCATGCACGGTGACCACTGGGCTACCATAGCGCTCCGTGACAGTACATTTCACTAGTGTGACAGTTATGCGTGTTAAAGAAAGTAAAGCCAAACTGTGGTAACTGCATACTGTGGTTTAATTGGAGGGAATAAATCTGGTACAGGTCAGAATAAAGACAGAGAAGAGATGAGAGGATAAACTTGTCTGATCTTTATAGTTTGAAACGTGTGTAGACAAAGCCACTTCTCACCTATGTACTGCTGGTGGTGTTGGCTCTGCGCGGCCACTGATTGCTCTGGAGTGCTGCTGCAGTGCTGAGAGCTTCCACACAGACTGTCAGACATACCGTCCACCTTCTGCAGAGGCTTGAACCTACACACACACACACACACACAGACGGACACACACAGACAATGAGGAAAAATGAAAATGGCAAGGAAAAGAGGTAAGAGAGTATATGGGAATATATATTCAACAAGAACAAATATACAGTGTAGGGCATGTATGGGTGAAGACATTTTTATTAGTAAAAATGTGAAAATGAAATCCTCATTCCAAAAAACCCTAAAACAAACTCTTGTTAAAGAAAAATCTTAAGAAAAATGCCATAGCAAATGATTGGGGAAATTATGACAAATCAATCAATCAATCTCTTTTATTTGACCTGGCCTAAGAACTATACAGCACTGTGCTATAAATAAGCACCACATGTTATAAAGAGAGTTCGACATTTTGCAAATGAACCAAATGTCTGGACAAAGTAGTAGAGTTGCTGACCTCTGTTTCTGGTGCACGGGCTGCTGCCTCATGGCCATGTACTGAGTGTCCTCCTGCAGTCTGTTGAGTGGTGAGTCTGGCTTCACGCGGATGCCGTAGTAATGATACTTAGAGTTTCCTCTGTTGGAGAGAAGAGATAGAAGGTAGAAAGCAGTGAGAAAGAGAAGGCAAGGTAAGTGTAATTCTATAGCACAATTCAGACACAAGGCCATTCAAAGTGCTTTACAGGGGCATGAAATACATCAAGATTAAAGTACATCAACTATAGAATAGACATTAGAAAAGAGAATAAAAAATATGAATAGAAATAAAACATTTAAATTAAATAAAAAAAATTCCGGGTTAAAAAGGGAAAGAGAAAAGTCTTCAAAGAGCTTAAGAGAGTTGCAGCAGAGCTCAGGAGAAGGAGAGGGAGACTTGCATGGGCCATCAGGGTAATGACTGTGATTATGTTCTTCCATCAGGCTGTGAGCATCATCATACTCGTCACTTCCAGAATGCTTTTTACATGATTACTGTTATCAGCTCATCTACAGTATCGGCAGCAAAACCCTGTTCCCTGCTTGTACCTCCGGGGGTTCATACAGTTTAAAGATATAGTGCGTAACTTTTACATTATAATATTTAAATATTGTTACATTCAAGCCATTGTGAGTCGACACAAAGTTGATTAAGACTATCAGATCCACAAAACTCTCTCTGTATTTCTCAGTATGGCAGCGTTTATCAACTGGTGTCGCCCCCCAACACTGGTGCAGGAGCTCAGAAAAATCCCAAGAAACGCCCCAGAAATGTTTCAGTTGTTGATTCGACTGCTGTAAGAAAAACGTGGATGTACAACAGAAGGTATAAAAATCCATGAGCCATCACTGAAGGCTTAAGCTAACGTAGATGCACCGACACTATTGTTGTCATTACTCATAATCCCTCGTGGGGGCTTTAGAATTACGCACTATAGCTTTAAGGCAAATTAGATAATATATAAGGCCTATTAAGACTTTTGAAGTATGCGTCACCCTGAATAGTAGCTGCTGCTATTATCAGTGTATGAATGTGTGCTCCAGTTGTTAGTCGCTTTGGATAAAAAGTGTCTGCTAAATGACATGTAATGTAGTGTAATGTAATGCTTGGGAGCCCTGTCAGTACCTGGTGCCTAGGCGGCGCGTCCTTAGGCCCATAAACACAGAGCGGATGAGCTTCCCGAACGAGGCTGCGTTGACCGGGTCCAGTTTCTGCTCCTGACAGTGGCGAAGGTAATGGTTGTACAGGGAGCAGCGCGGCAGGCTCACTCCCTCTGCTGTCTCATAGTTATCCAGCAGCCACTGCAGCTAAAATACACACACAAGCACAGTCAGTCAGCCCCAATGAACACATACTGTATACTGGACAGAGAATTAAGAGGAGCATCTTATTGTCACGTCAAATCACACACATAACGACCAGATAGTTAAGGAGGTGAAACACTAAAAGCCTTGTTTCCACCGAGCAGGACAGTTCGGTTTGGTATGACTCGACTGTGAAAAGGTGGGATGGGTTACCGTAGTAAGCTAACTGTGCCGTAACTATTTTGGTTGGGGTACAAAGCCGCCCCAAAGGGTCTCAAAAGGGTGGAACACTACACTACACACTGCGGTGGTTTGATTGGTCCACAGATCTAGGGTTAATGTTTAGTACGAAACCATACCGTACCAAACCTAACTGCTCAGTGGAAACAAGGCAAAAGAAACCATTTTATGCCCGCTGTTCCTAAGCCTAGGTCTTTATACTCTTGACTGGAGCAGTCAGTGGCTACAGCATAAGAAATGGCTGATAGAGTGAACACTCAAAAACATCTCAAGTGCCATTTATTGCATCGGACAAATCTCCAAGACAGTCCATATTAAAAAAGGGCACAGTCATAGCGCTGTCTGTGGCAGATCAATCATTAAAAAAAATTGCACAAAATGCTCACATTACCAATTTTAAAGTAAGATTTAAAGCTTCAAGCAGTATTTTTTGACAAACGATGTAAAGTTTATGAGACGACAGCTGTGGTCGGAAGGCGGAGTGCAGGGAAAGGAAATCCTAACCGCCATTTTCCCATGTGAGGAAAAAAAGTCTGGACAGAAATGCAACATGAATCTTGTTTAGATCTCTTTAGAATTGAGCGACAGCCTCTTCCCAACAAGATGAAAAAGTTACACTGCAAATCAAATGTGACGCAAAGTGCATGTCTCGGTGTATTTAGAAGGGAAAATCAATCAATTAAAAGCCCATGCAAGAGTATTAAAGAAATATATATAAGATGGATTCTTAAGCAAAAAAAAGTGATAGCAAAAAGCAGGTTCAGATCAAGGATGGACACTAATTGAGACAATGTTGTGACAGTGCAGAGGGTGAAGTATACCAGCAGTAGGTAGTGTGTGAGACTTTGTAGAATAACAAGTCGTACACACTGCCTAAAGGTTCAGCTTTTTGTCTTGTATTTTAAGTTCCTGGGTGACTTACATGGCTGTTGAGCAGGCTGCTTTTGTGACTTGCAATTCCTTCAGACTTTTGGAGGTTTTCAATCGCCATTTCAAGCTAAAGAAAAGAGAAGGGGGCATGCAACAAAAAAAAAGATAGAAAGAAAGAATAGAATAGAATAGAATAGGGGACATAGAAGAGGGAGGAGGCCAGAGAGTGAGAGAGAAAGCGGGGGTATATGAAGAAAAAAAAAGAAAAAAAAAGACTGTTAGCAAGCGGCCAGATCTCTGCATTTTCATTATAATCAGTCAGTGTTGCAGCCAAAATTTCTATTATTGGCCGACATAAAAGCATGCAAATCAAGGGACTGGTAAAAAGTTAAGCTGCTGGCTGAGGAGTTTGCGGTCAGACACTCTTAATGTATGCAAATGGGAACCACAAACAGGGGCAAAGGTCACGTCAACTTTGGAGACACTAGGGTCATCACACCCCGCCCAACCCCCAAAATGTATCAAACAATGCAACTCAAACTAGATTGGAAAAAAGAAATATAAATCAGATTGAGTTGTAACTTAAGACATAAGCAATAGTGTCAGTACACTGGAATATTAAAAGGTACCCCTATGGATATCGTAGTTAAATTGAACACTTTTTAATACCTTTTAATGCCACTTTAAATGAAATATAAAGCCAACGTCAAGGCCATGTTACTGGCAAAAGTAGGATGGAATGAAACATTCTGAGGCATTTTAAGGTACTTTTAAGAAAGAACATGTATTATAAACCCACATTTATATACTGTAACAATATCTTTGTGAAGTGTGCTTATACTTTTAATAACAACATTTTTTTTTTCAAACTACAAAATGGCAATCAAGGGCAATTAGACCTATGCAGGAAGTTTGAAATTCCTTGTCTGTAAAATTCAATAATTTTAAGGCCTCATTTTGAGAACAAAAAACTAGATTGAAAAAAAAAAAAAAATGCATATCAGAGTGAGTTGTTAACTATAGCATAAGCAGTGGTGTCACGGCGTAAAATTACCCCATCATATTATACTTTCTTTGGACTTAAAAAAAAAAAAAAAAAAAAAAAAAGGGGAGTCCAATTGGCGGGCGCAAAGTGAATGACAAAACTGTAGGGGAAAATCAAGTAAAGATATAATGTGGTATGGCAGCCAAACTGGAGACATGGAGGAACAAGGAAAAAGGCTTGGGGCAGCGTTCCAAGCCTTTAAGAAGGGCTCCCGAGGGCCCACGGCCAAATGGTAATGAGCCCCAGGGGTTGCTTTGTTTCACAGGACGCTCAAGTGCCTGTGAAAACCCTCCCGAACAAGGCAAGCCGCTGAATTATTTAAGCCAGTGTCCCCATTCTACAGGCTGCTCTAGTCTGGCTCTGTACTGCTCTGTTTCTCCGTGTGGGTTACTGCTGGGAGGCCCACGCTCAGGTTGCCTCAATGTGTGTCTCTCCCTCTCTTTCTCCCTGCCTCTCTTTCTCTGTTTCTCCCTGCCTCTCTCTCTCTATCTCCTTGCCTCTCTCTCTCTCTTTCTCTCTCTCTCTCTCTCTCTTTCTCCCTGTCTCTCTCTCTCTTTCTCTCTCTCCTTACCTCTCTCTCTCTTTCTCCCTGCCTCTCTCTCTCTCTATCTCCTTGCCTCTCTCTCTCTCTTTCTCTCTCTCCCTGCCTCTCTTTCTCTCTCTCTTTCTCCCTGCCTCTCTCTCTATCTTCTTGCCTCTCTCTCTCTCTCTTTCTCCCTGCCTCTCTCTCTCTCTATCCCTACCTCTCTCTCTCTCTCTCTCCTTCTCTCTGCCTCTCCTTCTCTCTCTCTCTCTCTCGCTCTCTCTCTCCCTGCCTAGTCAGACCGGAGGGCTCAGGTAGCAGTGATGACAGCTAGCACTATTGGGCATCTCATAACACCATATGGTAGAGGGGATCTCGGATGAGTGAGCAATATTGTACTAAGAATAAGTAGTTACAACATATTTATGTACTTTAATAGGGCTAGTTATTGAAGTTCGATACTTTTTTTTATCATAGACCGACATTGCTCAACAACACCGAGTATCAAAAATGTCATTCAACACCAAATGTCCATACTTAAGGGGTTAATCTCATTGACGTAAGTGAGCCAATAAGCAGGCAGAATGCTTGATGTGCCAAGATCTAAAAGTGCTGGTGATTGGCTGTGTGGAGGCATCAGTGACTTGCACCTTTTCATTTTGCACTGATTCATTGTATAGTTTCCATTTTAGTCCCTTTTTGATTGTATATTTGTGATAATCTTAAGGCAGTAAATTTTATTTCCGCTTATTAAAGTTCTATTTTTTGAAATTATGTTAAAATACCTAAGAGCTGAAAAATAAAGAATCACTGATATACGTCCATTTTACAAAAGTTAGGAACCAATCGGATCGTTGGATTTAAGCCACCCATTTTATAAAGTTATATTTTTTGGCTTAAACATCAGCGTGTGTGTGTGTGTGTGTGTGTGTGTGTGTGTGTGTGTGCGCTCACCATAGCGGAGGAGGAGCGAGATGAGTGTGAGATGTGGTTGCGGCTTCCCTCCATGCTGCCTCCATGGATGAGGTAGGTGCTGCCGCTGGAGATGATGTGGCTGGAGCCCACGTCCATGGCTATGCCCACCATGCCGTGAGGAGGGACCCCCCCAGAGGCAGAGGACACCACTGTGGTCACATGGGCACCGCCAGCCCCAGAGTCAAAGTAGGTCCCACCGCTGCCCTGCCCGTACAGCTGGGCCTCGGGGTTGTAGGAGTAAGTCGCCCGGCTGGGGAGGAGGGAGAGTCGTTATCAAAATTGTATTTCATGAAAAAAAAAATAATAATAATAATACTTGATTTTTAATTTTTAAATTTAAAAAAACACAAACAGACAACTGAAAAAAAGGGAACACACAAACAAAAGACAAAACAACATGTAAAAAACTAGGGTTCATAGCATTGATTAGTCCTTATACATCCAATCAAATCAACTGGAGAATATAGAAGAAATAAATCAAAGATAAAGAAATAAATAATAATAATATTGAAAATAATCAATGTACACAGAACAAACTTTAACTTAACTTAAAACTAAACATTGGTTGTATACAAGTTCACCTGACGGATACATTCAGTATTAGTCCCAATGGTTACAAGTCATTCATTTTAGGAAGTCGACGTGAGTATATTAAGACTAAGATTATTATCTTGTGATTTTCCCTTATTTATCCAAAGGGAAAGGGAATAGAGAATGGCTGTGCTTCGAGGTCATTCTCTCCTCTACACAGACAACAGTATAATTGATGTCATCAAAATATTTGGTTATGCTGCTGGAGGCAAATCAAACATCACAATGCCGGGGCCGGGGGAATAGAAATCACTGTGTGGCTTGAATTAGGCCTTTCTGATTGGAGCCTCTTGAAAAGACGTAAAAATGATGAGCAAAGTGGTCTGGGCAGTCTTATTTGTCATTATTCTTTTCAGCCTGCCAGCCATTCATACATAATTCAAGATGAATGTGTGTTTGGAAGGGGAGCCTGATATTCATGCACAGACTATTGCTGTGTCCATTTCATTTAAAAAAGAAGAAAAAAAATAGTTTTGGAGCACTTTGGTGAAAATGTTAAAGCATAGTAGAATAATCTTTGGAATGCACAAATAAGGGATATGGTAGTAAAGCTAACATTGTGTACTTGAACTACACAGTGGAACACTTGAGGTCTGCTGCAACTCTCAGCTCTTTTCAATCAAATCTGAAGACTTTTTGGTTTCTCCTTTTAACCCGTAATTTTTTATTTTATTTCAATGTTTTATTTCTATTCATATTTTTCATTCACTTTTCTAATGTCTATTCAATACTTGACGTATTTCATGCCTCTGTAAAGCACTTTGAATGGCCTTGTGTATGAATTGTGTTATATGAATACATTTGCCTTGCCTTGCATTTGTTAATGATTCACCATTCAACATATTAATAAAACATTGCTTACATAGTTCCATTGGTGTAGACAGCCTCTCCGTTCTCTCCTACGTACTGGACTTGGGACGGGTAGACCTGGTGCACCTGCTGGACCTACACAACAGGAAAAGCTTACTTACGAATACTAGTCAAATTCCAACTATAACTGGAATAGAAACTGACTCTGTTTTAATTATACAAGAACTGCATACAAATGAAACTATCTCCTGTTTGGGTGTATGTGCACATTAATTTAAGTCTGTGCATTAAGTGCAGTGAAAAAAACTCATGTGGTACACCCCTTGGTTTCCACATGGTAAATGAACGGAAAAGCATCCTTAAACAATATAATGAAACATAAACAGTGCCTGGAATAGGTAGACTAGAAGTGCTAAAAAAAATGTGTACAATATGGGGGATTCAAATGCACATTTCTACATGATTTAAAAGACTAAATTGGTTAAATTACGATTGAATATATTTCAACTGGAATTGGCACAGACATACAGTACATGTAGTTTGATAGAGACACTTGACTTGACAAAACATCACAACTGGTCATGAATTATTGGAGCATAAAAATGAAAGTGAAAAAGCAGATTATGAACTGTCCATCTGCTATTGGCTGATCTTCAGTCATGTGACATATGACATCACCCCGATATATGTTAGAATGCTAATGACGTTGAGCTAATAGCAGGCGGACAGTTCAGCTCCTGATTTTCACCATTAGACACTGGACATCACACAGATTGACTGAGATGAGTTGGGATTTGGTTCAAGCCCCCGGCAAGTTTCCCCCATTCCACAAAGGGACCCAGAGAAGCCATGCACATCATCACAAGAGTAAAGCAATCCCAAAGATTAAGATGTTATTATTTCATTATTATTCATTGTCATGTTATTGTTGTATGCAGGCAGCAGGGCCAGGCTCAGCCAGGGAAAAACACACAGCAAGCAGGAGAAGCAGCGTGGCACATGAACAGGCTGCCACTCATTCACTGTTTTCTTTTTTTTAAAGATTATTTTTTGGGCATTTTCAAGTTTTATTAGATAGTACAGAGTTGAAATGGGGAGACAGAGAGAGGGGGAGTGACTTGCAGTAAGGGTCCACGGTTTGGATTTGAACCCACGACCACTGCAACGAAGGCCAGAGCCAATATGGTGCGCGCTCTATCCACTACACCACCGGAGCGGCCCTACTCATTCAGTGTTTAAACACAAACATGAGTTGGTTGTTACTGTTTAACTTGTTTACTCTCCGTGACTCATTGAAGGCCAAACAACGGCCTGGTCTGACTGTTATTGATTAACCTGGATGTAAATTCTGCACCAAATGGCAGGTGAAAAGTTGATCATGTTGATTGTAAGTGACGTAAATAAGCCCCGGTGAAACTAGTGGCGCTTTTCCACCGCATGGTATCAGCTCGACTCGACTCGACTCGACTCGCATTTTTGGCTTTTCCACCGCAATTTCATGGTACCTGGTACCACGTAGCGGCTGCTTTTTTGGTATCGCCTCGCTCTAGGGTCCAAGCGAGCTGAGCCGATGCTAAAAGGTGACGTCGGCAGACGGCCGGCCACTGATTGGCCAGAGACTATTGTCTGGCCAATCAGTGGCCAGAGACTACCGGCTTCATTCTGTTGTTTATTCTCCCCAACTCTCCGGGACTTTTGAGTGTATTTACGCCGCGTGCAGCCTTCTCTGGCTCTCTTTCATTTGATTTGCATCACAGATCCGAATTTATTTTCCATATATTCGCTAAGCTCACCCAGTGTTGGTTGTTGGGGAAGTTACTTACATACGAGAGGAGACATGTAGGGCAGCTAGCAGCTAGGCTAAATAGTAGCCAGCTGGGACAGACATGATAGCGAGCGATTACATTACAAGCCTCGGACTGAACTGATTACCTCAATAAAATATTCAGGCTGAGACACGGCTTGCATTTGAAAACACGTATCCTGAAACAAGCACTAAACAGTCAACTTTATCATGCCCGTGTTTACGTGCATAGGGATGTACGTGACGCATCCCTACAGCTGACTGTGTGGCAGAGTCACACATCGGGACAACAACCATCCCTTTTAATGGCCCGTAGCAATATTCTTCTACTTCTTTTAGCAAACAGATACAAGGGGGGTATTTCTTAAACATTTGTCATCCGTGTTTTGGCGGTTGGTTCAGTTAATAGTGCAACAACTGCTCGTAATTTCTGCTTTGCTACTTTGCTCCGGAGTAGGCTTTCAGCCCCTTACGACGACCCCGCCCACGTTCAGCAGGTACTATTTGCGGTGGAAAACGACCCGTGCTGCTACCAAACCAAGTTGAGTCGAGTCGAGTTGAGTCGAGTCGAGCTACATGTGCGGTGGAAAAGCGCCATAGGCTATTTGCATCACTGGATTCTGTTGGTTTGAATTCATATGCCCCCGTTTCCACTGAGTAGTACGATTCGGTTTTGGTATGGACTACAGTGTGTAGCGCAACCCTTATGGCACCCTTTTGGGACGGCTCGGTACCCTAACGAAAAAGGGTCCGAAAAATAGGTATGCCACAGTTTGCTTATGGTGTTTCACTTCCCACCTTTTGACCATCATACTGTATGAAATGTAAAGCCCATTGAGAATAATGTATATTTGTGATATTGGGCTATATAAATAAAACTGATTTGATTTGATTTGATGGTGGAAATGCAAAACGTCATACTGCTCCGTGGAAATGTGGGTATAGAAATAAATGAAATCCTCTTGCTTTCTAATAAAAGAAAACTCTGTATGTGGCTGCTACTGTATATAGGCTCAGTCACAGATGTTAAAATAGTTTGATTTTAAAGTAGTTTGTCAAAGTGGGGGTAGCACAAGTATTTGTTTTCCCAGCACTGTACCAGTCTGTACGGTACTGTGTACCTGCTGTTGAACTGTTCGTCCCTTCTGAGCTGAGCCTGTGGCTTGAACCAGCACCCTCTGTGTGGATACAAGACATCACTCAATTACACAGGTCACAGGTATCAACAGGCACAATAACCACAGACAGACAGACAGACAGACAGACAGACACACAGACAGACAGACACACAGACAGACAGACAGACAGACAGACAGACAGACAGACAGACACACACACACACACACTGAGAGCTCTGGAAAAAATTAAGAGACAATTATGAAATTTTCTTAAATCTTCATCTCTACATAACTTATTGAAAATTTGGAATTTGGTAAAAAAATGTTGTCAGTAGTTTGTTGAAAAAAACCGAAATGTTTATTCTACTTAAACACATGCCTATAAATAGTCAAACAAGAGACACTGAACATTTGGAGTGGTGTCTCTTCATTTTCTTCCGGAGCTGTACACAGAAGGATCATTGTAAAAACACATGATAGTCAACAACACAACGCTGGCAAAGACATCAAGACTTTTAAAGGCACAATGTGTAGTTTGTAATTTTTTGCTGCTAAGGGGCTGACGATCATTGCAATAACCAAAGATTGAGTTTGATGACGTCATGGATAATGGGATCAGCTTCAGTGAGAGAATATGCAGCGGAGGGCCAGGCTTAATCGTGGTCCATCACAATGGTGCAAACAAAGTAATACAATACATACAACAGCAATTCAATGCTATATGAGACTACAACTTCTTCTTCAATTTTTTTGGGCCCGCTTGTGGAGTTGACTTCCCCGTGTCTATGGTGTGGCCGAGAATTTCAGGAAGTAGAGGGGCAACTGGATAGCTCAGTATGTAACACACTGACTTCTTTTACATTTTGGAAGAAAATTCTCCATTTTTTCCTGTAATCAGTACAATAAGTTATGAGATGTCAAGACAACCAGAATTTTTACGGCAGCCTTTCCTGGACTATATAGCAGCTTAACATTTCCCTTTCATTTAAACTATGTCCTTAGACAACCTGTTAAGTAGAGTATGCCATGATAGTTGTTTATCTTGAGTTGTCTTTTGTTTGTGTGTTTGCTTTTTCAGTTCAGTGTTTATGTTCCTTTAAAAAAAAATCCCAACTAAAAGTATTTTAAAAAATAAAAATAAAAAAATCCCCTAAACCCCATCTGTCTCAAGGACATTATGTTCTTTATCAAATTTGAAAAAATAAGATTAACAGTGAAAGGCTGTTCTAAATTTATTTTCTAAGAAATGGAATTCTTTCATAAATTACTTTCATTCCTTGCCTACCGTGGCCTCGGACTATTTCAGAGACAGTTGTTCTGTGTAGATGTTTTTGCTGTGTTTAATAAAATTACCCCAATAAAAAAAAGTAACAATAAATAAATGACTAAAAGGCCCTGGCAGTACGCTACCTGCTGTGAGGCTGGGACCGGCTGTACCACCGGAGCCTGAGCCGATGAAGAGGTCCGCAGCGCCGCCACGCTGGTGGTGGTTTCTGACCCGCCCTCGGAGCTCTGCATGCTGGGAGGAGAGGAGAGGGGAGACGGGTGAGTGAGGGGGTTCGATACAAGACTTAGGACAAGCGTAACAGGTGGATTCAGTGATTCACTGGAGAAAGCTTGTTGTCAGAATCACTTCTTGTCAAAAATCAATGAATATCTCCCTCATGATCCTCTCAACCTGTGCATACTGTGTGTGTGTGTGGGTGTGTCTGTCTGTGTGTGTGTGTGTGTGTGTGTGTGTGTGTGTGTGTGTGTGTTGGGGGGTTGAATTGACGAGCAGGCTTTGGCTTAAGGCATAGATCCATAGATACTGTGTGTGTGTGGAAAACTGGTGCTAATACACACAGACTGGGCTCTGTAAAAAGGGGACCTATTTCTTCACATACCCGTTTACAGGGTGTATTTCAAATGATTGATTCGGTACAGGACAAAACTAGTGACATGCACATGGACAGCCATACTAAATCAAATTGCTCTTCCGACCCACTCATTCTCACTGGGGCATTCTTTGAGCCCCGGGGGTGTTTCTGGCTTATCCAAGTCAAGCTGAGTCAGTGAGGCTGGGCACCACCTCTGGTTTTTAAAGCCCCCCTTTAAACCCAAATCCATCAAATCCTCCTAACTATGTCATTGAGGGAGTTAGTTGCATGATAGTAAAAGCATCTGCAAAGAGTTAAGGCATATTCATCGATCCAAATGAAAGAGATATTGTCTCTAAAGTTTGATCAACTTCATGAACAAAAACAGTGACTGCTTCCATGGAGATCGTTTGATACGGCCAATCCCAAACAGTCCTGTCAAATGTTCTAGAATCTAGACAGTTAAAAAGGCTGTTTTGTTTTTTAACTAGGTTTTATAATATTTATGAACATTTGTTTTCAATCAGATTTTTTTGTAAAAAGCTTATTCAGACACATCCAACTTTGAAATCATATATTGATTTTATTTATTATTCTAGAGCAAGTTTCCAAAGGCTTTAATCAAATACATAGCTGAACATTATCACACACACACACACACACACAAACACACACACACACACACACACACACACACACACACACACACACAACCAAGAGGAAAAGTTACAGCGGGACAAGAGTTATCAAGTTACCAACACTTCTAAAACCTACTGCGTCGGTGTCCACTCTCTCCTGTTTCCACTGGGTGACAATGTGCGCGGCATAGCAAAGTGGTGCTAAAGAGCTAAAAATGGAGTGACTCAAACAAAAGGCTTCTCTCTCTCTCTCTCTCTTTTTGAAAAGAGCGGGAGAAAGGCCGGCAACACAAGGGACAAGAGGAGAATGGAACGGCAAGGGGGAGTAAGTAGAAAAAAAAACTACATCCAAACTCAACAAAAATTTTTTTTTTAAATGATATCAACAGTTGGCCTCTGGGTCTCCTGCCAGGCGGCTGATGATACCCAGCGTTTTGTTTCCTTCTCCAATAATCCAGCTGATATGAGGACATTCCTCAATGCTTTGTAAACGTTTGTCGGTTGCCATGGTGAGGAATCCATGACAACCACCCCCAACTCAACCCCCCCCCCCTCCTCCCACTGTCGGTTTCACTCCTCTAACCCCCTAACCACCAAGAGCCTCCCTTTTATTAAGCTCTTGCACAGGAACTTTCGAGTGTGTGTGCATGTATTTGTGTGTGCGTGTGTGTGTGAGAGCGAGAGCGTGTATGCGTCATTGAGTGCATTTGTGTGTGTATGTGTGTGCGTGCGTGTGAGAAGGGGGAGGATGAGAATAAGGAAGACGGAGATACGTGTGTGTCTGCGTCTGTGTGTGTGTGTGTGTGTGTGTGTGTGTGTGTGTGTGTCTGCGTCTCTGTGTGTGTGTGTGTGTGTCTGCGTCTGTGTGTGTGTGTGTGTGTGTGTGTGTGTTGGGGGGTTGAATTGACGAGCAGGCTTTGGCTTAAGGCATAGATCCAGGAGCAGCGGGAACAGTCAGTAAGTACACAGAGGAGAGAATGGTTTTTACAGCAAGACACAACCTGCTGTAGACATGCCGTGATCACTAAGAACACACGACATGCAGTACAATCATGTTTTAATTACTGGAAGACATGTGACAAACAAACACCTCTAAGGCTGAGGTAATCTGTAGACTAAGCTGTTACATACAAGCAACAGGTGCAGCCACGCTTGACTTTTGGCTTTTTTTGAATAATGACAATAACCAATCTTTTTGATGAAGAGGCACGCTTAAAACTAGAATACTTATGATTTAAAAAGGTGGAGTCAGTGATTCTGGAGAATGCTCGTTGTTAAAATCACTTTTTCTCAAAATCTCCTCAAGATCCGCTACCTGTACTGTGCTCTGTATGCCCGTTTACAGAGCCTAGGCTTTGTATTAGCACACTTGATTTTTTTTCAGTGCACACAAAGTAGAGGATTGTGAGGAGATATTTACTAATTTTCACCAAACGTGATTTTGACAAAAAGCATTTTCCAGAATCACTGACTCCACCTTTAAGTCCAAGGCCTTTTCAACAAAATAAAACCTTTCTACCACGTGGTGCAAATGGGCCTTAGAAAATATATATTTTAAATTTGTAAAAAAATTACTATTCTGCCTTATTCTATGTGACAATTTGAACTCAGAAAACGGGGGCGCCCTTAGTTCAGTTGGTAGGGCGTCCCCCCATGGGCCTCGGCCAGCAGCGGACCCGGGTTCGATTCCAGCCCGCGGTCATTCTCTGCATGTCACTCCCCTCTCTGCCCCATTTCAACTCTGTCTCTACACTATCAATAAAGCATAAAAATGCCAAAAAAATATCTTAAAAAAATTTTAAAAAACGGGGGCGCTAAGAAAAACAACCGTAACAGGGGACTTAGTGAAGAAAAACTTGGACAAAATGAGTCAGAATGGAGGAAACCCCATTGGTGAGAGAAGGACAGGAAGAGGCAATATATTCAAACCAAAACGGTGATTCCAACCAAACACAAAGAAATAAAGTCCTTTTTAATGGAACATCTCCAGGAGTTAAAGCCTTAAATGATAGAGGATAAACGCTCTCATTAAGACATAACCACATTAAAGGTTGGCGCTCCACACAACATGGGGAAGATACAACAGACACTACCACAGAGCAAAGAGAGGTTGGCAGTTGGCACACAGGCAGGCAGGAGATTGGAAGGGTAAAAGTGTAGTTAAAATAATGGTTTCCCAAACAGATATTGACACTAAATGCAATGGTAAATCTAAATGGCAATCTTCTCCACTCTGGATTAGAACTAGAATGATTCATACATTTTCCGAGAATCGTGCTGGATGACTTTTGGTTTAACTAAATGTTTTTTTTTTAAGTTGAATGAATCATACTTCACTTTTTGTGTGTAGTATCATACCAGTATACCGGTAGTAGTATCATGTTTCTATATCTGTGCAAATGCATCAATTAAAATAACCATTTAAAAATAGCATTTCTGCAGTGCTGGCGTAGTGGATAGAGCGTGTACCATATTGTCTTCGGCCTTTGTTGCAGTGGTCGCGGGTTCAAATCCGACCCGTGGACCTTTACTGCAGGTCATCCCCCCCCTCTCTCTCTCTCTCTCTCTCTCTCTCTCTCTGTCTCCCCATTTCAACTCTGTACTATCCAATAAAGCTTGAAAATGACAAAAAATAATCTTAGAAAAAAAAATAGAATTGCTTTCACTGATGGTAATTTATGATCAGAGGAAAAATTGACTGTTTCATAAACCCTGACGAGGATTTTAAAAGTTACTCATAGGAGCTTTAAGATACAAAAACAACAGACCTCTGTGCTCTGCCTACATGACTAATAATAGCCTGAGTGTAAGAGGCCTATGTTGAAATCCATGATATGTGTCAATCTGCAGACAAACACATTTACAGTAAGCACTTTATCCAGTCTAGCCCGACCAGCCCTCCGCTCTGTCTCAATCTTCTGTGTATTTCTTAACAACACATGGCACAATTAGCACGTACATGTAAAGGCTCTCGTAGTCCTTCTCTTCACACATATTTCTTGTATGTCATTTTAAAAAAGGTGTAGTCAGTGATTCTGGAGAACGCTTGTTGTCAAAATCAATCAATTTCCTACTCACAATCTGTTACCAGTCCGTAATACTGTTTGTGCACTGAAAACAGTCAAGTGATAATAGTAACTGTATATGTTATGTAAAGAAAGTGGCCCCTCCATAGCTGGCAACATACCCGTTTACAGATCCTAGGCTGTGTATTAACACTGGATTTTCTGTTCAGCACACACAGTTAAGAGAGGTAGCGAAACCTGATGAAATATTCACTGATTTAGACAAAACAGGTGATTTTGACAACAAGTGTTATCCAAAAATCACTGACTACACCTTTAAAGCCGCAGAAGACTTTTAGGTATTTTCAAAAGAAGCTGCTATAATGCACAAGGACATTTCTAAAGCAAAGGAATGTGTCCACGGAGTGTCAGTTGCGTTATAAATACACTTGTAAGAATCCCATCCTATATCTTTAGACTTGTCAGTTTCATCAGAGGGAGTGACACTAGCTTGAAAGCTCCTTTACGCCCTTAACGAGTGGGTGGGGCTGAAACTAACCCTGCGTTCCAATACCAAATCTCCCATACTAATTAAGTATGCCAGAAGAAGAATAAGGATGTCCCAATACATGCATGTCAAATGAAGTATGCCAAAAAAAAAACAGGATGCCCTAATACATCCAATTGCATTTTGAAGTATGGAAAACAGCATGATTTAGTATGTAGTATAGTAAAAGGGAAAATGTATGTGATTTGGAACGCAGGGTAAGATAGTGGGGAATCAGTAACGTTTATATCCATTCCTGTCTCTGTAAACCCAAAATCCAGAAAATTGTAATTTCGGGAGTTAGATAGATACATGATAGTTAGAGCATCTGAAAAGAGTTATAGGCATACAGTATTTATCAATCCAAATTAAAGCTGCAGTGTGTAGAATTTGGGGTTTTATTTCCCAGCAGATTTTGTAGAAAGTAATTATAATATCCATAAGTATATTTAATTTAGTGTATAATAGCTGATTTTTTTTTTTATTATTATTTTTTCCCTTAGAAAGGGTCTCATATATGTCCATATTTCTGCATATTTTGGACCATTTAGTGCCGCCATCTTGAAAGTGTCATAGTTGGAATGTCATCAGGTGCATTGTTTAAAATGTAGAATTGTTCTTGTGCTTGAAGGCCACTGTAGCTTCTGTTATTATTCAAAAGGGGTGGGGTTACCCAGGGAGTGTTGCATTCTAGAACTTTGTAGAACTTTCTTGATGATGTCATATTACACACTGCACCTTTAAGTTTGATCTTTACTTTGAGATTACACAATAAGTATTTTGAACCAATCACGGCAGTTCTCTGTCCAAACGTTCTATAGAAACAATGTTGCCATGGAGACCATTTTAAAAAGCCATGTCCACACAGCTCTGTCAAATGGTCTTAACGATTAAAAAAAGCAGATTTTTTTGTTGTTAAACCCAGTTTTATTATATTTATGGCTTATTGAGACACCCAACTTTGTTATCATATATTGATTTAGACTTTTTTAGACAAGGTTAACAAAGGCTTTAATGCTCAAACACTGGCTATAAAAGGTACGGAGAAGAAGAGCATTGGTTTAAAAAGGGAATGATAGGAGAGAGTGTGCAGGAACAACGGAGAATTTTAGCTTGGTGTTCAAGAAGGTTAAAAAGCTCCACAAGTTCCCTGATAGCAGCTGTGAAAGGCAGAGAGGTAGAACACAGCAGGAGACATCACACACAAGACTGTCTGTAAAAACAGGCTTCTGCACACACACACACGCGCACACGCACACACACGTCAGGTCTGCGAGCCTGGTTCCATTCAGGCTATTCCCAGATGAGCATTTAACAACATTACAACAACAGCCGCTGCCCCTCCTTAGCAAGAGAGTCACCTGAGTTCAAAAAGCCCTACGTCGGAACTCTACATTTAGAAAGCTTCACAAACTCTCAATAAAATAGCTACAAATATATATAATCATGTTAACATTGCAGACAAGATCTAAACACATGTCAGTGACGGATCTGACTTACACTATAGGACTGGTATCAGAAGAAAAACACATACAGATGTTCAATTAAAAGCAAAGGGAGCCCACAGTCTCCTTGGCTCATGTTTGCACTGGCCCACATTGTTTGCAGAGCAACAACGGTTGCCAGTGGCAACACCGTCCACTCCCGTTTCCAGGAGCCTGTTGCTACGCGACAAGACGGAATACTTCCCAAACCAAACAATGCCCGCCCGCCCCCCCCCCCCACACACACACACACACACCCCACCTGATCCCTTTCTATCTCACGCTAACTAGAAACTTACAACAATAAGTACTATGCCAGCTATTAATTTAACACAACAGGGGACACATGGAGGGAGAGAGAGACAGAGACAGAGAGAGGGAGGGCGAGAGAGAGAGAGAGAGAGAGAGAGAGAGAGAGAGAGAGAGAGAGAGAGAGAGAGAGAGTTATAGAAAAATGTCCAGACTTTAATGCTGGTTTTGGACTTGACTAAAGAGGGCAGCAGCAGGATAGAGTGCTGTGTGTTTGAAAGTACACTGAGGGAGGAATGTTTAAGTCATCAGAAAGACAACAGGCTATTCTTTTCAAGGTTGCTTTCGCTCTCATTGCCACCCAAAAGAATACACGTCCAAAAAACCAAAGTCTTTTTTCCAGAGTTCCCCTGGCCCAGTGGATAGAGTTAGTAGTAAAACACTTTGAAGTAACAACTGAGGAATACTTTTTTCCAACTTTGAGGGGAAGATAGGAAATAAAACAGAGGAGAGGTGGACAGTTAGTGCTTTTAAAAAGGAACGTGTGTGTGTGTGTGTCTTTTAATGGGGACATCTATGCAGGACATATGGTGGGCATTATGGACACATCCCCTCTGTCACACTGTTATAGTTACAGTTTAGAACAACAGGCCTTTGATAAGACTTTTATATGTGTCCACTGTTCATAATTAGGCCGGGGGTTTGAAGTAACATTAAACTCACTTTTCTTTGATTGCATTTAAAAAGAT
The DNA here is from genome assembly GCA_949357725.1 of Hyperoplus immaculatus. Lineage (NCBI taxonomy): Eukaryota > Metazoa > Chordata > Actinopteri > Uranoscopiformes > Ammodytidae > Hyperoplus > Hyperoplus immaculatus. The sequence continues at coordinate 1,494,615 of OX442357.1, read as the reverse complement.
ATAAAATACCCAATGACATCAGACAGAGAGAGAGAGAGACACACACACACACACACACACACACGCACACACAAAGACAGAATTAAGATATGATGAGAGATTTCCACAACAGAGAAGCTGTTTCTTCAAGCCTGTCTCGTTAATTCACGGCTAATCCAATCAAAGAGGGCTCTTGGGGGCTGCAGATTGGACACACACACACACACACACACACACAGAAACACACACTTCACCTCCCCCCACCCCCCCTGGTCATCAGCTCAACCTGTCCACTCCGTCACCGTGTGTGTGAGAGAGAAAGATCAAACTGTTGCCATGGAGATTGTGTGTTCCGTTCGCTCATGCTCTAGCCTAGCCTACACACACACACACTTCAACTTCCGCCTTCCCCCAACGAACGCCCTACCTAGTCCATTCTAACCCTGTCCAGATTTCCACTGCCCCCACACACACACACACACACACACACACACACACACACACACACACACACACACTTTCTCAAGTCAAAGAGTGAGTTGATTTTCAGAAGACAAATTAGAAAACTCATATATTTGATAAGGAGAACTAATTAATCTAGAGATAAGGAGAAAAGCGATGTTGAGTTAAAGTCATCAGGAAAACTCATTTGTTTCCTAATGGATGATTGACTTACTGGGAGAAGTGATGAGCTATAATAGATCAGTTATTGTTCTTCTCAGCCCTTCTTCCAACATGTAAAAAGCAAAGTGACGGACAGTGTTCTTTTGCATTTGCATTGTTTGTAAAAAAAAAAAAAAATATTATCTTTTTTTTTTTTTTTTAATATAGAATAAAAAATAATTTAAACTTTATGTGTATAGCACCTGTCATCCAAGAAGATATGCAGTAAATAAAAGTGCAGGCATTACAATGTTCACTTTAAAATTGAAAAATAAACAGGCATCAGGCAATAAGTGCTTAGTGCTTTTTTTTTTTACTTGTTCGGAATAAACACATTTTCAATTCAGATTAAAACACAATAATGATGGAGTAGAGAGAGGTATGGATATGGGCACAACTAACATCTATTGTAATTATCTATTTAACTGGTACGTGTGTGTGTGGGGGGGGCTCTCTCTCTCTCTCTCTCACTCACTGTTGACACAAAGGAGGGAGGGGAACAAGTCACCTGGTTGCTAAGGAGACGGTTGCTGGGGAAACCGGGAAATGCTAACAGTTTCGGTTCTTAAAGACTTTTTTTTTTTTTTTTTTTTTTACCTATTTTCCAAAACATTACTAATACTAATACATTAATAATACTATACCAACAGTGGTTGACACTAACGGTTGCCCGCTTGCCCGGGGCAACTGAAAATAATGTTTGGGCAAGTTGAGATTGCTTCTTGGTTGCCCGGAAGGGCAAGTGGATTTTAGAGGGTTTGTCTGTAGTCTAGGCTATGTATTCATGTGTTTTACAGTCTGCAAAAAAAAAATTTCCGCTAACTCACACAAAATAGATCGGCTATATTCGCAATTGAGCAGCTGCGCGCGGCAGCCAGCAGCATCACGGTCGCTCTTTCGCACTCGATCTCTCTATCTCTCTCTCTCTCACACACACACACACACACACACACACACACACACACACACACACACACACACACACACACACACACACTTACACACACACACAGCCTGTGTGCGCGCAGTTTCGCTGTCTACGTTCCAAAAGCCGGCTCTATCCTACGGACCTGGTTCCGCTATATTCAAAACCCAGAAATCAATAACGTTTGAGATTATCGATACCGCTATGGAGTCCAGTAGGCTAGGTCACATTATATCATTTTAAATATCGAGTCGGGTCATCTTCATCTAATTAGGCCTACTTCAGCGTATTATTCCATCACCGGACCGCATCATGGACTGTAAAAGTGTTCTACCTTTGACTGTCTTGAAGAAACTCCTTCCACCCGCTCCGTCTCCAAAAAAAAAAACAACTCTTGTCTGCTGAGCCGCTGCCGCTGCAGACGGGCTCCGCACCGTCTCATCATTCATTCAATGCAGCGGTGATCAACAAACGAGAGACTGTAGCAAAGTGACAAGTCCCGCAGTTAAAAAATCGGATAGGCTAGTTTTTAAATCCATATTAAAATCTGCAGGATAAGACCTAGTAAGCTAAAAAAAATCGCAAACGATTCAAATGTGATGTGTTCAGGTCGGCTCAGTAAAATCATTATTAGGCAAAGGTCAATAAAATGACACATCATGATGTGTTCAAATGTAACGTCAAAAAAATAAGAAATTTGAGTTTTTCGCGGGCAGCTTGAATAATAGCCTACATCTTGGGTAAAAAACTGCAATATAAACTAAATAGTAGGCCTACATATGGAATTATGACCTGCTTAAAGTCCTATCCTGAGCTCTGCTCATCTTGTAAGCAATTAAAGCAATAATACCAGTTCTCTTTAAACAAAATAATAGAAAGCTATCGATAAAGATTTGGATTGTGGAGTCTTTATAATGATATCAATATGAATAGAAATTAATGATCCCCTCCTTACTTATGCCTCGTTTCCATCGAGTAGAGCGGGTCGGATTGGAGCGGCTCAGAGCGGGACAGCTCACTTTTAAGAATCTCGGTGTTGTTTCCACCGCCGACCCTACCCTTACTGGTAGGGCGGGGTTTAGGCTGGACTGCGATAGCCGCCGCCAGAATGTGGGTCAAACTATCGGGCTGTGGAACAACTGTGGTCAAGCCAGCGGTCTCTTGTTTTTGCTTGGTCAAACCAGCTGCTTCTTTATTTATTCCCCCCGTGTTGTGAGCACAGAGACGGCTCGGTGCAACTGATAGAGACAGTGAGCGAACAGCGCAGCTACGTGACATCGTAGCAGTGGGACACAGTGTAGCCTGATTCATTTAATGACGAGGAAAAACACCACATAATAAACAGTGCCGCGCTCACATTTTCGCCAAAACTCTCTTCACTCTAGCCGAGGTGACTACAAACGGCGGAAATGATTCAAACCAGCCGCTTCTTTATTTATTCCCCCCGTGTTGTTGTGAGCGTGTATTTACTACTATCTGGCGTAAACACACAGAGACGGCTCGGAGCAACTCATAGAGACAGTGAGCGAACAGCGCTGGCTGCGGCGGCTACGTGACTATGGGACACAGTGTAGCCAACTGATAAATTTATTAACGAGGAAAAACACCACACATTAAACAGAGCCGCGCTCACATTTTCGCCAAAACACACAAGAGTACCTATTTGGAGACGCATGGAGAAAACGGACCTCCACGGTCACTGAAAGACACAAAAAATGCCCACACATCACATAAAAATATAAACTCTTATAAAAAAAATGTATTTTGATGTGTTTGCACTTTTTAAAATGAGTTGTGTGTTTTGATGTGTTTGCACTTTTTAAAATGAGTTGTGTGTTTTGATGTGTTTGCACTTTTTAAAATGAGTTATTTATTTTAATGTGGTGGCACTTTTTGTGTTTCATTTATAAGAGTTGATATTTGTATGTGATTGACCTACTCGTGATGATTGTGAATTAAACAGACGGATTTCAGAAGATGTACACAAAGCTTCGTTGCTTCATTCATCTTCTACCTCAACATGTACTTTTTACCACCGTCCTGGCCACTTGGGACCCTTAACAAACTGACGTATTTTACTGTGTACTAGCATCATAACCGGTGGAAACCGTGTATTATTATTCACCGCTAGGTGAACTCCGGCAGTAAAACAAAAAGAAGAAAACAAATAGGTTACAATTCTGACCAATGAAATCCACTTCCGGTGGAGTTCCACTTTCCCCATGCGTCTCCAAATAGGTGCCTCTCAAAACACAAGACTATCTTCACTCTTGCCGAGATGACTACACATGGCGGAAATTATTCTTTCGACCAATCAAATGACGGCAGTGTGTAGCTCCGCCTTTTAGGCACCCTTTCAGGCGGCTAGTACCCCTACGGAGGAGTACTGAGATTTGGAGCAGCTCAGAGCAGTTAGTTGTGCTTAAACCGTACCCTACCCAACTTTTGAAATGAAAAAATGAAAAGCCAAACTACCCAGACCGAACCGCTCCGATCCGACCCGCTCTACTCGGTGGAAACGAGGCATTACAGTATATAACTGGGCAATAGCTTTAACATGGTGGACTTTAATAATTGTATGGCACACGATCACTTTTTGGCACAATGTGACCGTTTTAAATAAGTAAAATTTTTCTGTGGAAGCTAACATTCAGCTTGACTCTGAGCTAGACTGAGTTTTCTGAGCCCCTGGGCAAGGTGCATGGCAAAAAGAGGCCCTTTCACGATGCTGCAGCAGGACCAAGGGCTTGGTGTAGTGTGATGTCATGATATCTAGGCTTATATGAATTGTTGTTGGTTTTATGTGGTCAGGATGAGACTAGTAAGCAGTGTTTGCATTTAAGAGATAAGAGATCGCTAATATGTATAATTCAATTAGCCTATACTGTATATATCATTGTTTAACAGTTTTTTTTGTTTTTTTTGGGCAAGTGAACACAACATTCGGGCAAGTAAAACATTACCTGTACTTGCCCTATGGGCAAGTGCATTTGAAACCTTAGTGTCAACCCCTGACCAATGTTTGACACACCCCAAAAACACATTAGGATCACGCAATATAACTTTATATTTGGACCCTTTAACTCTCTTCAAGGCCTTCGCAAATGTTTTCATGATCTGCACAGAGCGTTTAATGAATAGCTCAATCTAGTACTATTATATGGGAAAATGTAAAAAAACATAAGAAATATTTGAAAAAGCTATTTTGATTTTGACTTTTATTTTTTTTAATCCTGTATCTACAAGTTTCCTGGACCTAGATCTGAAAAGAAAAAAATATCTGATATTTCAATCGGATTTTTTTTTTAAAGCTGTTAACAAGTTAATGACATTTCTTGCTGAATATCAGACAATTAAAAAGTGCTGCAACATAACCTCCTTGCTTGAGGCGACACTGCGGCCTCTTTGAAAAGTGTTCCCCTGATAAGTGTTTGCTTTAAATCAAAACTATAAATCACCAAAGACTGACAACTAGCAACAGAAGTATCCTCACGATTTAACCCAGCCCAGACTTGCATCTAATTCTGTGGAAGTATTTCAATAATATGCTAAAAAAAAATCCAGACACAGAATACTAACACTGTCATTCTTTGAATCTGCTGCTTTCACTGGCTCTGTTAAAAAAGGCGGAGTCAGCGATTCTGGAGAACACTTGTTGTCAAAAATCGCTTGTGTTAACAAACAGCCTAGGCTCTGTAAACTGGTATGTAAACAAAAGGGTGGGGCCCCTTCATTTACAGAGCATAGGCTGTTAATTAACACTGGATTTAGAGCACCTTTAAAAACAGGTGCGTTTCCATCATAAGAGTTGTATCTCCACGGGAACCACATTCTGAGGAGATGAGCTCAGACGTTTGGCCTCGTTTCTTGACCGATAAACCTTTAGTTCTGGATGATAATTGTCTATTTGGCAACAAGCGTGGACAGATATGAAACTGAGAATATTATTGCTGTATGTAGTATACACTAGTTAAGTTACAGTATGCTTTGCTTTCACAGGCAAGACGCCACATTAACAGTGAGTCATCAGTCAGCGTTTTGAAATTTTTGAGTCAGATCCAAGTGTCTGTTGTTTATGCCGCGAAGACTTTTCCAAGCTCAGTCCCTTCCCTACCGTTTAAACAACACTAGATCTTAAGTGTTTAAGTGACGATAACACCACTTTGATACAAATATATATAACACTGGAATATACATGGATTATAATGGAGTTTATTTCACTCTGCACATCTAATTGTTGGACAGTCAAGTCAACATTGTTTTTTTGTAAATGATACTGCCACACACACACACACACAAGCTACAGTTGCCAAATAGACTTTGAGTGTGTGAAATACAAAGATGTCTTCTTAACACTGTAACACTAGTGATTCCACACATGATGCAATGTTATTACAGCAAAGTACTGTGAAAAGTCAAGCTTAATCATTTTAGTCAAAGTGAACCTGGCATGAAACCAAAAGGCCATTGTGTTCAACCGCTCAAAACGGAAACTGAGCCCAGGTCTGCTTTATAGATCATAATTTGCTCTGTGTGTGTGGGGGGGGGGGGAAGAGAGAGGAGAGAGAGAGAGAGAGAGAGAGAGAGAGAGAGAGAGAGAGAGAGAGAGAGAGAGAGAGAGAGAGAGAGAGAGAGAGAGAGAGATATTCTTTAGAAATTCAAAATGATGGGGGCGCCTTTAGCTCAGTTGGTAAGGCCCAGCAGCAGACCCGGGTTCGATTCCCACCCGCGGTCGTTCTCTGCATGTCACTTCCCTCTCTGCCCCATTTCACCTCTGTCTCTCTGCACTGTCAATAAAGCATAAAAATGCCAAAAAAATATCTTAAAAAAAAAAATCAAAATGATGATATATGATTATAGTTACATAATGTAATGGATTCAGTTTTGCTTTTACTATAACTTTGTCAGTGGCGACATTTTACCAACTTCTTCTGGCTACAGTTTGCAACACACCTCACACAGGAAAATACATATGCTTTTTATCACCTACACTAACATGATTGGTATACAACGGTGTTTTGATATTAACCCCCCGCCCCCCTCCCCATATTGAAAATTGCAACATTGACAATGTGTTCTCCTTTAGGAAGAGATGGATCTAAAAGGGCTGCAACAACAACAGTTTAGTTTCCACCTGCTACAATGGCGTCCCCTTCCATTGTCCCAAGTCCCCTAATTAAAGAGCTCCCTAAAAGACCTACAACAAGCAACCAATACATCAGAACTAAATATATTTTGCAAAACTGGTCCACTAAAAAAGCTCTAAAAGTTTTGTTCCTTGTAATGACTTTGTAGGTGGTTTACACTGACATAAGCCCTTCTTTAAGCCAATAAACAACTCTTAACAAAAGTGGACTAAAATGCTACAAAAGAAAAGGCAGAGTGAGGAGGGGATTGTGTGTGTGTGTGTGTATGTGTGTGTGTTGGGGGCTACAATTCCTTTCTGAAAAGAGAGAGGGAGGGAAGAAGGGGTTGGGGGGGGGGTCTTCCATTGTGATGCAAATGTCACCGCCTTGTCTGCTGTTTGTGGCAGGAAATTTAATTAGCAGTTGTGTAACCGTGGATACAAACAGGTGGAATGTTAAGAATGCCCCCGATGACGATGACACACACACACACACACACACACACACAGACTGTGAAAAAAAAAGTTAATTTCTCTTACAAGTTTCAACTTGTTGCCACCAGGCCCGATCTGTGCTCTGGCTACATTTTTTTCTGCTATATGACAAGATTTGTTTTGTGGTAACCATAGCAGCAGCAGAAGCGTAGGCAGTCAGTTAGTTACAATGATTTCCAAAAGTCTCAAGTACAATTAAAAAACAATTTTCCCCTTTCAACAAGGATTCTCAACAAATCGCTAACAGTTAGCACGTCACTGTCTGTCTCAGTACTGACTTCAAAAGGGCAACAACATCTCTTCACAATTAAATTAATTATGGAGATTAGGAAAGTGAAACATTTCTCGTGTGTACACAAATGGAACTATTCATTTTCCACTTAACAAGCCCCACGAGGCATCCTCCTCTCCGTTCCCCTGCTCTGCTCTGCGGGTTCCTGAAGGCCTTTTGACTGGAAGATGTTATGGGAAGAACCATTAAAATACTGTGTTCAAATCAGACGATTAAATGTGCCATGGCAGTTCAGTTAGCTTAGAGACAGATATAACACGCTATGCTACATTGACCACAGCTAACATGCAAAGCAATATTCCAATATTAAAAGCGGAGTCAAAATCACTGTCAAAAATCAGTGAATATCTCCTCTTTTTCCGCTATCTGTCCGTACTGTGTGTGCAATGTGCACAAGCAGTGTAAATACACAGCCTAGGCTCTGTAAACTGGCATGATGTTGATAGCTACTACCTTTTGATTACCTACAAGTTTACAGAGCCTAGGCTGTGTATTAACACCAGATTTTCGGCGTACGGCATGCCAACACACAGTACGGAGAGATAGCTGATTATGAGAAAAAAATGATTTTGACAACAAGCATGGTGACACCTTACTCAAAATATGCAGTGCATGTAAACACTGTCAGTGATTAACTGTAAACAACAGTGATATACTGATGGCAGTGACTGGCTCCATGTCTATATCTGCAGTACCATATTGGATTGAGCACTTCTCCCCCGAGGCAACATTAGGCCTCATCACGATAAGCTAAAAACAGCATGAGCAAACACACACTGACACACACACATCCACACAACAACACACACACCCACGACAACACACATACGACAACACACACACACAAGCACATCGACACAACAACACAAACACACATCCAAGCGACAACACACACACACCTAGAAACAAACAAAAACACACACAGAACATGTGACCAAAAGTTGTGTCAGGTCGCTCCCGCTGCCCAAGAGATCACTGCTGCAGCTGTCCTATTGATAGCTGCACTGTACTAACACACATGGGTCCATTAAACACTCAAAATGGCAACCACACGGCTAACTGACAGTGGAAACTGCTGGTCACGCTCATGAGAGCAAACCCCAGAGAGATGGCTTAAAAGACGGGCTACAGCGGATAGGAGGGGAGGCCTAGAGAAGGAGCAGTGCTTTCTCTAATGTCTCGTTTCCACCGACTAGAGCAGGTCGGGTTGGAGCAGCTTGGTCCGGTTATTTTGGCTTTCCATTTGCCAAAAGTTGGGTATGGTACGGATAAAAGCGAGCCTAACTGCTCTAAGCCGCTCCCATTTTCGGTACTCCTCCATTGGGGTACCAGCCGCCTGAAAGGGTGCCGAAAAGGTGGAGCTACACACTGCCGCCCGTTGATTGGCCGAAAGAATCATTTCCGCCGTGAGTAGCTAGTCTAGTGATTTTCACTATTCAGCTCCATTGTAGGACATTCCCGCCTCGTGCCTTTTTCACACATGACACGGTAATGTGCGCGCTAGATGTCCAGTGGGGGGCAGTAACAAGCCTATGTAGAGTATATACACTGTCAAAGTCCACACCAAAGAAGAAGAAGAAGCTTGATCAAGAGAGAGGCACCTATCTGCGGACCCATGGGGAGCCGGAAACAAGAAACCTTCTTCTTCTTTTTGTTTTACTGGCGGCGATCACCTAGCGGTGAATAATAACAAGACACAGTTTCCACCGGCTATGGTGCTAGTAGACAGTAAAATAAGTCAGTTTGTTAAGGGTCCCAAGTGGCCAGGACGGTGGTAAAAAGTAGATGTTGAGGTAGAAGATGAATAAAGCAACAAAGCTTTGTGTACATCTTCCGAAATAAGTCTCTTTAATTCAAAACTATCACAAGTAGGTCAATCACATACAAATATAAACTCTTATAAATAAAACACAAAAAGTGCCACCACCTTAAAATAAACAACTCATTTTAAAAAGTGGGGTGAAAGACATTAACGTCTGACACATAAGGTGACAGTTTCCATTGTAGATCCTGATTGATTTATTACCAGATTCCTTGTCCTCTAGTGATCACAGTTTTAATTATATATATATGATATAGAGTAGGTCAAATCACCTATCCAGCAGGTTAGACCCACGGCGTATGTTGCCGCAGTAGAAATAGCCCCCTGGCCACCAGTAAAACAAAACGAAGAAGAAGGTAGCGTATTTCCGGTGGAGCAGGTTTTGTGTTTCCAGTGGAGCTCCGCTCCCCATGGGTCTGCAAATAGGCACTCTTTGATCAAGACAGCTAACTGACTGTCACTCTCATTCTCTGCATGGACATAGAGCAGGGGCCTGTTGCATAAAACCAAGATAAGGGATTAACTAGGGCTGTCCCCGACTCAGAATTTTCTCAGTCGAATCGGATCTGCCTGTTCAAACCAGAGATTCGACTATTCGTGATGTTATTTGTCAATCAGAAAAGTGCATTGGAGTGAGATATTTGACCAACCGTCAACCCCAAAACAGTTGAAAACAGACTTTAAGACCACCGAAAACGAAAACAGAGCTTAAAATAAACAACCTCCAGGTTGGACATATTTAAAAAATCAGTTTACGAGTGAACCGGGGAGTTGGAGCGCAGCTGAAGCGCGAGCGTGCCCGAGCTTAGGCGAGCCCGTGAGAGAGAAACAACACAGAGCCGGTGACGGCTGCAGAGAATGGTGATTCGCGCGAGTAAAAAAGACGAGATGCTTGCGGTCTATGGGGGCTTAATTGTTTCCAAGGCGACCGATCTTTATTACAGCACATAGCAGAATCAATAGGTGTATATGGTGCGCAATTTGCACAGCGCAAACGTATACATCTGCTTTGGTTTTTTCTTTTGCCATTTCCTCTTTAGTTTTCATCACTTCTTCTATGGCGTTTGACGTGACGCATTACCGCCACCTATTGCCCCGGCATGATAACGTCAGTGTTTTGCTCTTATTTTCTCTTTTATTATAATGTACACTGACTGAAAAAAAACAAAAAAAAAACGATGGTTCGACTTGAAGAATCTGCGTCGACTGATGATTCGAATCGATGAGTCAGCAGCCCTAGGATTAACCTAGGATATTTTGGTTATCCTGGCTTGAGTTAGCCTCGATCCGGTTGCATAAAAGGTGAGGGACATAAGTTACCATGGAGATTTATCCTTTACGTTTAATGGTCCCGACCAGGCTAAACGTAAAGGATAAACTTATTCTGTTGCCTGATTGGCTCAGTCAGCTATCACTCCGATCTGAAATCAAGGTGTTTAACAGTTATTCCATGATCTTCTGTGTATTGCTTTATTTTCATTAGCCTGTTTTAAGGTACCACATAAAAGGCTGCATTGTCATTTAGTTAAATAGTTCTTCTTTTTATTTATTTAACCTGAACCATTTATAATTAACTTAACTATAATTAGATTAAGATGAAATGATAAAAAGTGTAATAATTTATGTGATAGTCTGCAATTGATTATCGATGGCAAATGACGTTGCAAATGTGGGTCAAATAAATTCACTTTGTACTTATAACCATATACAGGTGCATCTAAAACAACATTGAATATTAATGAAAATTTTCTTTTTTCTGTAATTTAATTCAACAAATGAAACCTAAATATATTCTAGATTCATTACACATTAAGTGAAATTAATCTAGAATAAACATACTTTTCAGAAGGTCGACATTTCTGTATTACAAATCCTTTTTCTGATTGGTTGTATGCAATATTCTAATATTTTGAAATACTGGATTTTTTAGTCCATGATCAATCATCCAAAAAAAAGGCCTGAAATATTTCACTTTGAGTAATGAATCTTTGAAAGTTTCACTTTTTGAATGGACTTTCCATGATATTCTATTATTTTTAAATGCACCTGCAGACTGCTCACTGTCAACTATTTTATCATAAAACAATGCAGGGACATCAAGATCAGTTGGCAGAGAATACATCTGCTGTATGAAATGAACTGCCCCCTGATTTACGGTTTAAACTACAAGGCATTGTGGGAAAATGGGCCGTCTTTTCCATTTTTCCATCAGTAAATCTGTGTTCGATCTCTGGGTCTACTTCTGAAAGCTGTGGGCTGGCACTTAACAGAATTACTTACACCTGGCTTGACAAAGCAGCCCCTGTTCATCCTGGATTGGCGTTTATGCCCCAAGTGCCCAGGCTAGACTTTGTCAAGGCTGGTTTTATCAATCATCCTGGATATCTTAATTCCACTGTTATGCAATAGGCCCCAGGTCTCTTGTTCTAGCGTTTGTCTGATTTGCAGCTATTATTGAAGAATGGATCGAAGTTGGTTTTTCATTGTAATTTCATAGTGTCGCTGTTGTAAAACAAATCACGGATCAAATTATTAATTGGCGCTGTCTTTAAATCGCACGGACATAAGAATGTAACTAGCAGTACGTGCCCTTCTTGGTAATGATCCTATATACTTTACATTCACACGACAACACACACACACACACACACACACAAGGCTTTGAGGTGAAAAAAAAAATTGCCGGAGCAGATTTCCTGTTAAATCGATTCTGACTTTCATTTAATCATCATGGCCCCATATTACTGGGAAAGGCTGCAGCATGTGTGAAAAGGCTATAGACAAGCTCGGATACTGAAATCAATACACACAAAAGGAAAAATAAAAGAGATTTTTCGACCTTCAAAATGATTGTTTATATTATGTACTTAAACAAGCCAGGAATACATTTGTAAATATCTTTTCAAGCACCAGCTGCTTTGTGCTTTGTTTAATTCTCCTCATGTTAAGATAAAGCCACATACACTCTTTACCACAAAAGAGGGAGATAAAAATAACCTGATTAGAAACACTGACTTTTTTTAAAAGAATAACATTTCGCCCCCTGGCCCACTCCAGCCCTTTTTCCTTCCATGACTTGGGTGTATTTGTATATCGAGTTGCCATGTAAACATAACAGTGTCGGGCTCACATGGGGGCTGCTCTGTGTGTGTGTGTGTGTGTGTGTGTGTGTGTCTGGTGGGGGTTACACACAGTTTAAGCAGTCATGTCTTTATTTTCTTTGGAGCTGCGGTGTACGTTTTTCTGCCCAATCAAAGTGAAGTTTCTTTTCTCTAAGACACTTCAAAACAAGCGGAGTCTTCAGTTAAAGGTGGAGTCAGTGATTCTGGTAGAACGCTTGTTGTCAAAAACACATTATGTAAAAAAAAAAAAAATCAGTGAATATCTCCTCACGACCTGCTTACCTGTAGCTTCTGTGTTTGTGTGTGTGTGTGTGTGCACTGAAAAAAAAATCCACAGTACGTACAGGTAGCAGATCGTGAGGAGATATTCACCGATTCACACAATCATACTCCTAGAATCACTGACTCCATCTTTATATCAGTGCATTGTTTCCATTCTGTGAAGATGTTTTTCCTAATGCTCCAATGGAAAATCCAACAACATTACAAATGAGCGAGCACCTGACGGGTGTCTCTGAGAAGACACTTCATTAGATTTAATGTGACTCAAGGGACAAATACTCCCGAAAGGACAAAAGAAGGGCCTTATGTTATTCAAAAATGCTGAAAATCTTCTACGGCCAATCTAGTTAAACCAGGCAGGCAATATAAAATCATTGGAGTACTACAGTAATTTTCATTGGTTGCACATATTAGATAGATAGATAGATAGATAGATAGATAGATAGATAGATAGATAGATAGATAGATAGATAGATAGATAGATAGATAGATAGATAGATAGATACTTATTAATCTTGAACTCTGAAGAGAGGTCAAACAAGCAACCCTAATGACACCTGCTGCTAGAACAATGGAGCAGTGGCACTGAGGGCAACTTGGCGATTAGCAAACAATCTAACAATCTGCTATTATGTCTTCTCAAGCGACTATAGTATCAGAGAAACTTCAAGGATAAGGACGATGGTACTTACTTGGCTCAATGCTTCACGCAGCTTAATATAAAACACATGCAGGTGGGTTTAATTTGATGGATATTTCAAAAAGAACATAGAAATCAGAACGATAGATAACCCATCTCTCACTAAAGACTGCTCAAAACCACACAGAGCAATATATAAAAGAACTATCATCATCATAGCACCGCCTAGCTGTTACATATCTAGTTATTCAAGCCATTTATGAAATGATAAAAAACACAAAAACTTTGTGAAAGTTCAAACCCTGATGTATGCACCTTATAAAACACACATATGCCGAATAACACACATCCTAACGGTAACTAATGTAAACTGGAGATCTGTGAATAAAATGGTTTTAAAAAGCTCATATTCCGGTCTCAACAATGTGAATTTATTACATTTAATTATGACCCAAGCTGCAATAACACAGGGTGCATTTCTCTACAATAACAGGCTAATGCACTCACGCACATCTCAATAAATAATCAAATTGGTTTATCAAAACATATTATCTGGACCACTTTGACAGAGTGAATTTGACACCCACACACACACACATTAATTTTTCCACATTTAAAAAAAACTATTTTTAGTACAACTATTTGTTATCCTACCTGTTAAAAACTAATCCATCACACAAATCAAGGTAATCTTGTCAAATTCTTTCCAAACCTAATAGGCTCTGGGATCATTCTCGAACATTACATAGAAGATCACAGTTCTTTAGCCTTAAAAATCATAATTACAAAGTCTATTAGTTTCCCCCTCTCGATGAAGAGCCTTCAAGCATACGCAGATAGTTCATAATATGCTTGCTTGACTAGGCTCGTTAATATTTTCAATGCATTTACGTTGCAATTTGTGAGTTGGAAATCTCTGCTATAAAGGAGCTTGCGAGCTGAAAATCAAAGATATCATGCTGAGTTCATGCACCCTCAAAAGCGGACGTTAGTTACAGTTTTACAAGACTGACTTATTCTTTTTCATTGTCCAAATGTCTATTGTTATTATTTTTTTAATTATACTTCCTTGCTTATCAACACGGGAATCGTTCACACTTTCAATTGTACTGTACAACCCAAGCGTGTGTAACTGTAAACTGACAAATAAAGTTCTTGAGTATTGAATTTTGAGCTACAGGAACAACCAACCAACGCTGCTAACGCTCGGTAGCCTGCCACATTCCCACCTGTGTACAAACCAACACGATTCAAAGGCGGAAAAAGACACACAAAATAAATAAGTTTAACCGTGTTGAGACCGAGGCGAATAAGACAGAGCTGCCGCGAACAACGCGACAAAATCGGATAAAACTCATAACTGTACTCGCCACTCATCGCTGCTACTGTTGGTTGTCTTTATGAGTTAGCATTAGCCATAATGTAGCTCTGGCCATCCATCCTACTGCTAGGACTGAACTGGAAGTGCGTTCACATCTCGACAACGCCACCACACAAGCGTAGCAACAAGTGGAAAGTGGGAGTTGAATAACATTTGGAGTTGAAGTAATCGTTGACGCTAAACATAAAACATTTTAGAATAAAGTAGCAGTGGTGGGATATTGATTTTTTTCTTCTTCTCCAATCTTTACTTTGAAAGCAGGAAGCTAATGTGTCAGCAATAAGGTGAACGACAGTTTAAATGAAGAGTTGAAAGCCGTTTCTTTTCTTTTTTTTACTTGAGGGCTAACGCCACAGAGGAGAAAGAAAGTTATGTTGTGGAAAATAACCAAGACTTGCTCGCAACGGAACGGGTTCGATACCAGAGCGATGAATTCAGTATATACATGTTAATAAAATATATTCACCTTTGCCTTGAGAAAAGTTCTGCTCTCTTTCTTTCCTCTCTCTCTCTCCCACTCGCTCGTTGACTTCCAGATGCTGCTGCTGCTGTTGCTTGGTGTTTCGCCCGTTGGTAAGTAACTATCTCCACGGCTACAGTCACTATGGCGCGAGGGGGTCTACTCTCGAGGCAACTGTTGCTACCCTCGAACGTTACGTCACAGGAGGCGCCCTCACTATGCAGAAGGAGGCGGGGCCAACATGCAACCACTAGGGGGCGCCCATGTGCAGGATCTATCTATTTATAATCTATCTATCTATCTATCTATCTATCTATCTATCTATCTATCTATCTATCTATCTATCTATCTATCTATCTATCTATCTATCTATCTATCTATCTATCTATCTATCTACCTACCTATCTATCTATCTATCTATCTATCTATCTATCCAACTGTCTATCTATCTATATACCCTCGAACGTCTAAAGGAGGCGGGGCCGAAAGGGACCAGCGTCCACGCCCAGTTAAAAATGAAGCTGTACGTCTGAATGTAACCACTAGGGGGCGGTCTAGGCTAGGGCATTTGTATTATCGTTCTATGTGGCATTATCGATTTTTTCTTTTACCAAACTAAAGTAAACACCTTATGCCAGCCAGTAAAATAGGCAAAATAGGCTTTTTAAGAGACTATTTTCTCTGCGGTTGTAAACATCAATATTTGTAACACCATACTATACAAAGAAATATCACACTACATTATGACTTACTTCATGCCATGCTATGAAATTACACTTGACTTTGACATACACCGTGATTATGTTTCTTGACATTTACAGCACTTATTTTGATTGGTTTTTTTTTGCACAAAAATATCAATGCAAACTCATTTTGTGTAAAAAAGATAGATAGATAGATAGATAGATAGATAGATAGATAGATAGATAGATAGATAGATAGATAGATAGATAGATAGATAGATAGATAGATAGATAGATAGATAGATAGATAGATAGATAGATAGATAGATAGATAGATAGATCTGGACACAAGACTGGACTGAAAAATAATGGAACATGGAGGTTGTGTGACCTATAAGAGCAGATACCCCTTGAGGAAGCTTCGATCCTTCAATATGTTCGAAAAGTCAAAAGTCAAATTTATACACAATACACCAGACATTAAATACACATTAAATACAACTTAATAGCCAAACTAAAATTTGCAATAAAAAACACAGAAAGCAGTCAACAATTCTAACATGAGAAGAGTGCAGGTATGAATGGCTATGTGCTGCTGTGGATCCTATATAGTTTGTTGTGGTGAGAAGAAGGATGTTACACAAGCTGCTGAAGATAATTGACAGCACACAGCCCTATAGCATATCTCAACCCATATACTGTATGTTGTCAAGTAAGTTTTAACATACAAGGAGTTTTTTAAGTGGAGCAAAGGTCAATACTTATAATTATATAACCTAGGTATAGATATAGAAGTGTGTTTATGTTTTTAAATGGGAAAGAGCTTAGGCAGTTTTTGCTAACATGTTGTTTCACGTCTGTACTCATGTAGGCCTATTATTGTTGGGAGCTTGTACTGCAAGAAAAATTTCAGTGCAAACAGACAATAAAGTATTATCTTATCGTATCTTATCTTAACGATTCATGATCCTTTTTTGTTATGTGTAGGCAGTATCAATTACAGGAGTTGGTGTTGGCAACCTTCAACATCGCAAGATAAAAAAATGTACAAAGAGGAACAAACACGTGAGGTGACAATCTGAGACCCTAGATACACAGGCAACATAAATAGTGCAAAGACATTTGACAAATAAAAATAAAATGTATAATGTACTAATATAGGCTATTTAGGCAAAACATAGCCTATGAAAGAACGTAAAACATATTATAATTTGAATAGATAAAACACTGTAAAATGGAAATAGGTAGGCCTATATGCATTATTTGCAGATGTGAATTAAAATAGGGTAGCCTATAAACATTATAACTATGCTAGAGAGGTAAACGTAAGAGAATGAGTAACTCATAAAGTGGTGGATCGTGTGGCTGTCAGGTGAGTGTAGAGCAGTAAAACAGGTGTCACAGAGCGGCTTCTCAGTTTGACAGTCTACCAGAAGAAGGAAGCAACTGAACACACTGCGACACACTCACAAGCAACGAGGTATTATCACGTCTTCTGGTGGGTAAGTCACACCAACATTCATCCATTGATTACGTGTGCGAGTCCCTTATTTAAAGTTAGGCTATTTTATCATGTTTCACTCTTAACATCAGCCTAGCATCACGCCTGTTGTTTATTCAATTGAAGTCTTTGAAAATTAAGCTAACTATTTTAAACAAATGAGTGACGCCGTTTACTAATATATTAAATCAGCACATGAGCGTTTAAAGCTATATGTTTACGACGCTGTGTTATAGCTTTATTCTCAGTTATTTTATTTAGCGTACCTAGTTTCATTTGAACCGGGGAAGCCTCCGCGTACCGACACAATATCCAATAGCAAAGCAACGCCGCAGAGGCAAGCGCCATCAGCGGATCCATGGAGATGGAATCCCGCCCCTTTGACTAGCTAGCAACCGGCTAGCATCTGCTCCACTAGCGTCTGTAACACTAACTGCCATGTTTTATTTAGAATTTAAAATATTCAAATCTAAAATATGTCACTGAGTTTTTCTGCCCATAATCTAAGCGTTTAATTCTGTGGTGGATTGGTTACATGTGAACACTTCTTTATTTTACCCAAAGTAAAAGATGATTTTGTTAGCATTCTATAAAAACGACATTTCCCATGAGCCTTAGCGAATGTCACTCTGTCAAAGTTGTCCGGGATCTGTAGTTTTAAATTCTAACGATGTATTCAAATAATCTTGTATACAAAACTATGTCTCTGGAGAATATTATTGTACTTAGATATTTTAAAATGATTATTTTGCGTTTTCCCTGTAGAAGACATAATGTTTTTATATCCTAAATAGATCATTACCATTCTACAGAACTCTATATAGAATACTCAAACTCAGCTCAAAGTAGGCTACATAATACAACTATCCAATATAGTAGAACATTAAATAATGTAATATAATATATTAAAATATAACATAATGGAACGCCAAAAAGAAGCCATTCTGCATTCTTTGAATACACTTCAATGCAAGTAGCTACATCCATCATTTCAGTGACATTTTGAAGCTGTGTAAAAATGTTGAGATTTGAGATACATAAAAGTACAAAAGTATTTGCATGAAAAGCAAAATACCCCTTTTTATAATAATGCATATTATATATAATTAATGAGGTCACCCCTCAATTGGTCTCTCGAGGATAAAGAAAAGTTAAATTAAATGAAATATATAATTAATGATGTATTAATCCGTTTGAATGTATTTCATCTTATTTTATTCTTGCTCTTTTTCTGTATTTTACTTTACTTATTTAAATAAGTATATATAGGTATATAATGAATTATTATATATATTAATTTTTATCCTATTTTATTTCAGTTTTCTCTGCTCATTATATGTTATCCTTGTAATTGTTTTTATTGTGTATGCTCTTCGTCACTGTAAATTAGGGAAACCTCAGAGTCTTCCGAGAAGAACAATTGATTTATTGAATGTAGCAGCTGGTAAATGTGGGGCCAGCTTTAATCTATTTATATATATATTTATTTTATAAATTTTTTGCTTTTCATATATATGCAGGGTAGCTGTGTATATAAAAGGATCATAAAAGCCTTATTGACATAGTGCCATGGCCATGTTTGATAACTGATTATTTTGCGTCTCCCCTGTTGAAGACATAATGTGTGTGGTTCACAGACACTCACTCACTCACTCACTCACTCACTCACTCACTCACTCACTCACTCTGACACACCCCCCCCCACACACACACACACACACACACACTCACTCACTCTGACACACTCCCCCCTCCCACACACACACACACTCACTCACTCACTCACTCACTCTGAGACACACACACACACACACACACACGGATCATAAAGGCTTTATTGACACAGTGCTGTGCTTGATAACTGGTCTGATGACATTTCTTTCCCAGCAGCATCAGAGTGGTATGACAGAGACAGAGTGCGCGAGTGTCACTGACCGACAGTAACCTTCTCTGTGTGTGTGCATCAGGATGTATCAGCACTAAACGCATCCTGCTAGGCTAATGATAGGCTAACGTTATAGCGCAAGAGCACAAGGGGTCACGTGACAGTGACACTGTGGTGTGGTGGTCTTGAGTCTCTCATCTCCACTGGCAATTGGCTGACACTGGATCATTCTATAGTGCAGAGATGAGACACACACGCACACGCACGCACACACACGCACACACACACACACGCACACGCACACACACACGCACACGCACACACACACACACACACATACACACACACACACACACACACACACACACACACACACACACACTGCATCTTATTATGTCATCCGCGCATCTTGGAGACAGGCCTATATTTAGACTGCTGATGTTGACATATTAAGACACGTGATAAATAAGATGTAGTACAAGGAATCGTGGTGTCAAGCAGGAGGATTCTTTTTAATTTCTAAAGTGTATGTGAATTATTTTTTTCTTATTCTTATTATCAATTTTACTGGTAGTAGTTGGAAAAAATATTTTCTTGTGATGTTTAATGTCAAGCTTATCACATTTTCAGTTGCTTTATCTCCTCGTATTTTAATTGGTTTAGAAAGAGGAAATGTACTGCGTGTTCTTTCCACATCCTCCCAGTGAACTATTCACCTCTTGAACATTTGGAGGCGTTCAGGGGAAACTGTGTGAGTGAGAGTTTGTTTTAGTCTAAACCACAAGGGGAGATTTTTTTTTATTTTTATTTTTTTTATTTACTCTCATTTTGAGTTGGCCAAAGGTAAAACTTGTGTTAATATAAAATGTTTTCAATGCTGTGAATCTTTAAAGAAACATTTCAGTTCATCCTACAATGTTGTGAATGAGAAATAAGAAAATGAATACGAGTAGGGGCCTACTGAACCAAAATTATTACTACCTTTTTTATAAATGACTTACTTTGGCAATTTAACTGTGTAAAACTAAAAACCAACCAAAAAGTTAATACAGCCAATTAAACATTGCGTTTTTTTGTGTTATATTTGTTTTTACATACATACATATACATACATCTTCAACCGCTTATCCGAAATCGGGTCGCGGGGGCAGCAGCTTGAGCAGGGAACCCCAAACTTCTCTTTCCCGGGCCACATCAACCAGCTCTGACTGGGGGATCCCGAGGCGTTCCCAGGCCAGTGTGGAGATATAATCTCTCCACCTAGTCCTGGGTCTTCCCCGAGGCCTCCTTCCAGCTGGACGCTCCTGGAACACCTCCCTAGGGAGGCGCCCTGGGGGCATCCTTACCAGATGCCCGAACCACCTCAACTGGCTCCTTTCAACGCAAAGGAGTAGCGGCTCTGCCCCGAGTTCCTCACGAATGACTGAGCTTCTCACCCTATCTCTAAGGGAGACGCCAGCCACTCTCCTGAGAAAACCCATTTCGGCCGCTTGTACCCGCGATCTCGTTCTTTCGGTCATTACCCAGCCTTCATGACCATAGGTGAGGGTAGGAACAAAGATCGACCGGTAGATCAAAAGCTTTGCCTTACGACTCAGCTCTCTTTTTGTCACAACAGTGCGGTAAAGCGTATGCAAAACCGCCCCTGCTGCTCCGATTCTCCGGCCAATCTCACGTTCCATTGTTCCCTCACTCGAAAACAAGACCCCGAGGTACTTGAACTCCTTCACTTGGGGTAAGGACTCATTCCCTACCTGTAGTAGACAATCCATCGGTTTCCTGCTGAGCACCATGGCCTCCGATTTAGAGGTGCTGATCCTCATCCCAACCGCTTCACACTCGGCTGCAAACCGATCCAATGAGAGCTGAAGGTCACAGGCCGATGATGCCATCAGAACCACATCATCCGCAAACAGCAGAGATGAGATCTTCAGACCACCAAACTGCAACCCCTCCCCACCACGACTACGCCTTGATATCCTGTCCATGAATATCACAAACAGGATTGGTGATAAAGCGCAGCCCTGGCGGAGGCCAACCCCCACCGGAAACGAGTCCGACTTACTACCGAGAACCCGGACACAGCTCTCGCTTTGAGCGTACAGAGATTGGATGGCCCTGAGAAGAGACACCCTCACCCCATACTCCCGCAGCACCCCCCACAGTATCTCCCGGGGAACCCGGTCATAAGCCTTCTCCAAATCTACAAAACACATGTAGACTGGATGAGCAAACTCCCAAGCTCCCTCTAGGATCCTTGCGAGAGTGAAGAGCTGGTCCGTTGTTCCACGGCCAGGACGGAATCCGCATTGTTCCTCTTCAATCTGAGGTTCGACTATCGGCCGAACCCTCCTTTCCAGCACCTTGGAGTAGACTTTGCCGGGGAGGCTGACAAGTGTGATACCTCGGTAATTGGCACACACTCTCTGGTCCCCCTTTTTGAAAATAGGAACCACCACCCCGGTCTGCCACTCCTTCGGCACTGTACCCGACTTCCACGCAATGTTGAAGAGGCGTGTCATCCAAGACAGCCCCTCCACACCCATTGCTTTCAGCATTTCTGGACGGATCTCTTCAACCCCCGGGGCTTTGCCACTGTGGAGTTGTTTGACTACCTCAGTGACTTCCACCAGGGAAATTGACGATGATCCCCCATCAGCCTCCAGCTCTGCCTCCAACATAGAGGGCGGGTTAATCGGATTCAGGAGTTCCTCAAAGTGCTCCTTCCACCGACCGACCACCTCCTCAGTTGAGGTCAACAGCGTCCCATCCTTACTGTACACAGCTTGGATGGTTCCCCGCTTCCCCCTCCTGAGGTGCCGGACGGTCTTCCAGAAACACCTTGGTGCCGACCGAAAGTCCTTCTCCATGGTTTCTCCGAACTTCTCCCACACCCGCTGCTTTGCCTCTGTCACGGCAGAGGCTGCAGCCCTTCGGGCCTGTCGGTACCTTGCAACTGCCTCAGGAGTCCCCCGTGATAACATATCCCGGAAGCACTCCTTCTTCAGTCGGACGGCTTCCCTGACCACCGAGGTCCACCACGGCGTTCGAGGGTTACCGCCCCTTGAGGCACCTAAGACCTTGAGACCACAGCTGCCTGTCGCGGCTTCAGCAATGGAAGTTTTGAACATCGACCACTCGGGTTCAATGCCCCCAACCTCCACAGGGATGCTCGAAAAGCTCTGCTGGAGGTGCGAATTAAAGATCTCTTGAACAGGGGCCTCCGCCAGACGTTCCCAGTTCACCCGCACTACCCGTTTGGGCTTACCAGGTCTGTCCAGAGTCTTCCCCCACCCTTTGACCCAACTCACAACCAGATGGTGATCAGTTGACAGCTCCGCCCCTCTCTTCACCCGAGTGTCCAAAACATGCGGCCTCAGATCAGATGATACGATCACGAAATCGATCATCGACCTTCGGCCTAGGGTGCTCTGGTACCATGTACACTTATGAGCATCCTTATGTTCGAACATGGTGTTCGTTATAGACAAACCATGACCAGCACAGAAGTCCAACAACAAACGACCGCTCGGGTTCAGATCGGGGGGGCCGTTCCTCCCAATCACGCCTCTCCAGGTGTCTCCATCATTGCCCACGTGCGCGTTAAAGTCTCCCAGCAGAACTATGGAGTCCCCTACCGGAGCCCCATGCAGGACTCCGTTCAGGGTCTCCAAGAAGGCCGGATACTCCGAACTGCTGTTCGGTGCATACGCACAGACAACAGTCAGAGTCTTCCCCCCCACAACCCGGAGGCGTAGGGAGGCGACCCTCTCGTCCAACGGGGTAAACTCTAACGTAGTAGCGCCCAGCCGGGGGCTCGTGAGTATCCCCACACCGGCCCGGCGCCTCACACCTTGGGCAACTCCAGAGAAGAATAGAGTCCAACCCCTGTCCAGAAGTACGGTTCCAGAACCAAGACTGTGCGTGGAGGTCAGCCCCACCAGATCTAATTGGTAGCGCTCCACCTCCCGCACCAGTTCCGGCTCCTTCCCCCACAGCGAGGTGACGTTCCACGTCCCCAAAGCCAGCCTCTGCCGCCCGGGTCTGGTCCGTCGTGGTCCCCGCCCTTCACTGCCACCCATAAGGCAGCGCACCCGACCCCAGCGGTTCCTCTGACGAGTGGTGGGCCCATCAGTTGTAGAGGGAGTTTGTGCCACGTAGCTTCTTCGGGCTGTGCCCGGCCGGGCCCCGTGGCAGACCCGGCCACCAGACGCTCGCAGGCGGGCCCCCTTTCTGGGCCTGGCTCCAGACGGGGGCCCCGGGCTTCCTCCGGGCAGGGTCACACTTCCTCTTGCTTGATTTTCCATGGGGTCTTTGTGAACCATTCTTAGTCGGGCCCCTCACTTGAGACCACTTTGCCATGGGAGACCCTACCAGGAGCACTAGGCTCCGGACAACACAGCTCTCAGGTTCACAGGGGCACACAAACCTCTCCACCACGGTAAGGTGATGGTTCCCGGAGAGGGAACCATCACCTTTTGTTTTTAAATGTCTTAAAGCTGCAGTGTGTAGAATTTTGGGTTTTATTTCCTAGCAGATTTTGTAGAAAGTAAGTATAATATCTAAGTACATTTAATTTAGTGCATAATAGCTGAAAAAATATTTTTTTTCTTCCCTTAGAAAGGGTCTCATATATGTCCATATTTCTGCATATTTTGGACCAAGGCCTAGTGCCGCCATCTTGAAAGTGTCATAGTGGGAATGTCATCAGGTGCATTGTTTAACATTTAGAATTGTTCTTGTCCTTGAAGGCCACTGTAGCTTCTGTTAGTATTTGAAAGGGTTGGGGTTACCCAGGGAGTGTTGCATTCTAGAACTTTGTAGAACTTTCTTGATGATGTCATATTACACACTGCACCTTTTAAAGTAATTTTTTCCTTCACAAAGATTTTGTCACGTTTACGGCGAGGTCATGACCTGCTTTCACTTAAGTTTTGTTTTGACATTCTTACCAGAAATACATGGAAGCAAAAAAAAAATAAAAATTGTCTATTTTATCAGTCTCCCTTCCTGCAGTAGTTTCCCCTATGAGAGTAGCGGCTTTTGTTTTACCACCCAGTATATCAGGTCACAGAACTAGATATACAGGCTGGGCTCGTCAAGCTGTGTGCTTTGAGTGACAGCTCTGATGAGTTTGTCCGGGGGCTAAAATCAGGGTTTTGAAACACAAGACATTACGTTTGTTTCTTTTTTTTTTTATTATTAATTTATTTAAAAGGGACAATGTACAGTTAGAACATAAATGTTGCCATTTGATGCACTATACCAGATTATAGCTTTAAGCTAATTTGCATCTGTAGTCCCTTGGCAGGTCACAAAAATACAACACAGTAACAAGACAGATTATTAGTATACAGGGATAAAACACCACAACAACATGGCTACACACGTCTGCGTGCAACTCCCCCCACCTTCCTCATCCCACCCACGCCCACACACACAAAAACAAGTCTAAGGACCAAATTAGTGGTTGCAGAGCTGAGCAGCCTTTAACAGATTTTTTAGGTTAGATTTGAAGACTCTGAGAGAGCTACTGCCCCTTACGGCGTCAGGTAAGGTATTCCACTGGTTTGTGGCTCTTACAGAAAAAGCAGATTGCCCCGCTACAGTGCGGCGAAATGGTATGGTACAATCTCGTATGGAGGATATTCTAGTGGATCTGATGGAATTTGACGAGCGAGCGTGGACAAAAACACATAATGACTGTGGGGCCAAACCATTTAAAATTTTATAGACCATACACAAATTGACGAATAACCTAAAATTCTCAAAGCTCAATAACTCATGTTTGTCAAGTATCCTACAATGATGATAACGAATTGGCTTTTATTTATTGTCTTTATTGTCATCAATGTATTAGTGGCTCACCTGTTTCGGTAATGCTGTGATACACCTAGCTATGTTTTATTGTTTTTATTTCAATGAGAAGCTTAAAGGAATACTTCACCCATACGGAACCGGCGTTCTATCATAATAAAATCACTGTTATAATACAATGAATGAGGTTTTTCTTCCTTCAGTCTTCCCTTGGCCCAGCTGTCCTGTTAATCCTAACACTACATTTTCCCATGTGTGATGTCACGCATGGGAAAATGTAGGGTTAGACAGTGGGACCGGATGAACCGATTCCTAAAATGTTTGCACATTTAAACTACATCGGATCTCAGAGTTCAATACACTTTCATATTTCCACCAGTGAAGTAGGTCTTTAATTAGAGTCTGAATTGAATCATACTATTCTGTTGTGGTGGAGCAAGTATTCAGTAACAATGCAAAACCAAAATCAATTATTAAGTAAAAGTACATGAGTATTATCAGCCAAATGTACTTTAAAAAGTACTCACAATATTATATCTTTACTGCATAAATGTTTTAGTTGGTTGAGGTAAAGTCATTTTAAAGTATGTTTTAGCTGTATTGAACAAAACAAACACAAATGATATATTAAGAACATAAAAAATAATAATAAAATATAAATGAAAGGTTCCCGTGTGCTCAGATATATAAGTATGCAGTTCAACAAGATGCATTTTCATCGCCACATATATATACTGTATATATTTCATACCAGTACTTTTCACTAATATGGTCCAACATCATCTTGCCCCATCCATTCTGTACTAAATCGGTACCGTACTGGCTTAATGTCCAAATGAGTTTTCAATAACTTGACCGTTTGTTATTGTTCCTCTTTCTAGTATAATTTAAATCTTGTGTGGTGTTTTAAATAATGTCAGTCAGATAGGATGCTGGGGCGTCTCTGCAGTTTGCATACGAGGGAATAGAGTCAGTGGAAAAGATAAGAATGAATGGAAAGTCATGAAGTCAAACGAGCACAGCTGCATTTGCAATCTGCCCTCAGAAACCTTTTGCGAACGCGGTTTGTCCGACAGTTACCCCGTCCGCCGGCATAGCTGCAGTGTGTGTGTGTGTGTGTGTGTGTGTGTGTGTGTGTGTGTGTGTGTGTGTGTGTGTGTGTGTGTGTGTGTGTGTGTGTGTGTGGAGAGTATCTACGTAGGGGGATGAGCTAGAGTTTCACAGCAGCATTATCTGTCAAGAGTGTGTGAGAGAGAGAGTGTGTGTGTGTGTACTGGTATAACTATTTTTGTGAGAACCAAAGGGTTTACACTCTGTTTTGAGGTTCAGGTATGAATTAGGTGTATGTTAGGGTTAGTGTAAGGGTTGGGGTTAGGCATTTAGTTATGATGGTTAGGGTAAGGGGCTAGGGAATGCATTATATCAATGAATGTCCTCACAAGTATAGCCGTACAAACGTGTGTGTGTGTGTGTGTGTGTATCCCCCACCTTCACTCATTTGGCTTGCATGACCTTATATGGAAGATGGGCCTTGTGGTGTGAGCAGTTTCAACCAATTGTGTTGCTTCACGCCGGTAGGGGGTTGGGGTGTGTGTCTGGGAGGAAGCGGGCCTGGCTTGCCTTTCTGTTTCTGGGTGTGGTTTTTCACGGGGGAGGGACCAACCGAGCCGGCTGAGGGTTTGAAACTGAAAATGAATGATGATGCTTTAGTGCTAGAGTTGTAGGCGCGGCGGTGGACATCTGGTGTGTCTGTGTGTTTGACTGTGTGTGTGTGTGTGATTAACTGAAGCCCACCAGTATTTACAGATAGGAAAAGTGGACCATTTACCTAATACACTTTCGGGGGGAAGAAGAGATAGCTTCCAGCAATGCAATGTAAGTATCTGAATTAACGTTAATTTTTTTCATATATCATTTAGCTGAGGTGCTGTCCCTCATTGACAGATCTGGTTTGGTAGGGAAACCGGTTGGTGTTGTTAGCTGAATGATGCTTGGGAAAATGGCTTGACTACTTGTACGTCTATGTTGATTTAATATGAATTTAATAGTAGTTGATTCAATAGGGTTTTTTTTGTGCCAAAGCAGTAGCGTTATTATCAATTAATTCAGACATGAACACTTCAGTTGTGGTTAAGAATTCAGTTGAAGGGGTGGGTTTGGTTTTTGATCATAGACTGTATATAAACTAGGTATATGTCTGCTATATTAGGTGTTTAAATGATAGATAGATAGATAGATAGATAGATAGATAGATAGATAGATAGATAGATAGATAGATAGATAGATAGATAGATAGATAGATAGATAGATAGATAGATAGATAGATAGATAGATAGATAGATAGACACTTGAATAATGTATGCAATGTAGCCTATATGAATCAGCCTTCTCCATAACATGTGGACAACTGGTGGCGTTGCAGTAAAAGGGTGTAACCCAGCCGGCATATCTCTCTCTATGTCTGTATGTCTGTGTGGATTCAACCAGATTATATCTAATGTTTTAAAAGGAAGCAGTTAAAGCCTGGCCCCTTATTGTTATTCAAACGTCTGCATTGGCAAATATTTGACACTGGATCAAGTATGTTAAAGGGGTTGACATGGGAGTTATGTAGTAAGGAAGATGTTTAGGATTACGCCCAGTCATAAATAGACAAAAAAAAATTCTCCCATGGGTGCTGTTTATAGGCAGCAGCTGGTAAGGGATACAGTTTGTTTAGGGAATGTATTGATGGAAATATGGGTACAGACAGTGTTGTGAATATGGCAGTTATCTTGTTAGCATTAATCAAACCAGAGGGAGGGGTGGGTGGGTGATTGTCTACTGTGTTTGAAAGGGGGATTAACCCAAAATTGAAGTTCACAGGGATGCTGGTGGTATTGTTTTTGGGACAGCCCCTTTAAAGGCGAGACACTGCAGACAAAAACATTGTTGTTTAAAGCCCTGCACGGTACATTTTTGACTATTTTGCTGTTGTCTTTAATACAAGTAAATTTCCAAAATTTGCATTTAGGTCCATAATGTACATTCAGGTGTTTTATTTGACTAGCCCTTGTCTGTTTGCGTCTGTATATTTCTCCTATACAACCATCTTTAACAGCCATTATCTCAACATTAGGTTTTTTTTTCACTTCTAAAGCACTTACATCAACTAAACTTACATTTTATTGATTTATAAAAATTAATAAAGCCTGTATCCAAATTCTTAAGTAAAATCTTCGGACGCTAATAATATGTTTTATGAATATTGCAACTCTTTATCCCAAACATCTAGATTTTGGTTTTCATAGAGATTAAAATGTACACAGAATTAGATAGATATGGCCAAATTTGTGAAGTTACTCCAACATTTCTCCAAAAAAAATTTAATACAACATTTTTTTATTTATATATCAGTATTAATCAGTTGGCAAAGTTCCATGATGACATCTATGAGTTCAAAATGTGTTACCCAATTCACCTGCAGAGTGTCTCCCCTTCACCAAACATGTCCTCCACATAAAATCAATGATGACACCTCCAAGGTTAATGTGTTGATGTCTTTCCAACTGTTGCATTAATTCTGTATCGAACATCTGTTGCTACACAGACTAGACTCTGCTCTACTTTCATAATCCCTCTCCTGATTTAACTGAATGCAGCCAGTTGCAGTTATGATGTCATCAGATGATTCGTCCCGGCCAATGGGATGCAAGGAGAGGAGGATACTGTACAACATATTGGGCTGGTTTCTGGGATAAAATAGTATATAGGTCAGTCTGTTGAATTTGATAATCAACTCATAATTTTATTAATGGCAATTATTTACTTATTTTTCCAGCTTCTCATCGTGAAATTCTGTTGCAGCAAAACACCATTTAAAGACTTCTGCATCCTGGTTTCTTGGTGAGGTGTTTTATAGACAAAAAAAAATGTATATTAGCAGGTTAATCTTTAGCAAAAATAATAAAAATCACCTGGAACCAATTCACCACCCATTCATTATCATAATCTTGCACTTTATATAGTTGAATTACGGCCGGACTGGTACATAAGAAGAATTTCACTACGCATTGCCTTGTGCAATTGTGTATGTGGCGAATAGATATAAACTAAACTAAACTGAACTGTACTTCCCTAACAACAGACATTTTGTTTTGCTATTGCTTGATGGGAAGTTCAGATATTAGGGGAAGTCCAAGCATGTATCCCACGGGTGATATCGGTTAACCCACAGCATTGGATGAAATTGAAAGCGATTTTGTTTTTGAACAAATTGCAGACAAATAAGTCAGTAACCCTTAAAGCTATAGTGTGTAACTTCTTTTGCACGCCACGAGGAATTCTGAGTAATTACAACAACATTGTCGGTGCACAAACATGAGATTTGATACCTTCTGCTGTACGTCCAGGTTTTCTCTTAGCAGTAATGATCAACAACATTTTTGGGGATTTTTCTGAACTCCTGTACCAGTGTCGGGAGGTGACACCAGTTTGTAAACGCTGACCATACTGAGAAATACTGAGAGAGCTTTATGGAGCTGATATGCTTAATCGACTTAATGTCAACTCATGAGGAAATGGCTTGAATGTAACCGACATTAATTTATATGAAAAAGTTACACCCTATAGCTTTAATGTCAAATGTCAAACGATAAATGTTACAGTATTTGAAGTCGGGGCTTGTTGTGATGAGCATGTGTTTATAAAGTTAATATGGCTCCTCCTCAGACCAAACTGTTTGAAAGGAAAGAGAGGAAATGGAAGGAGGGCAAAGCTGAAATAGCCTTAAGCCTTTTCCTGTCCGATGCTTGAGGCCATGTATTCATCCAGACAAGTGAATGAACTCTTTCTCAAGATCAGTGCAGTGCCCCCTCCCCTTCCCCTGACCCCCTGTGACGGAAGAACTAAACAATGGCCAGGCTTAAAGATATAAGAGGAGGAGGGTGGGGGGGCTGCCTAGTGCCTACACCTTCTACTTATCTACATTTTTAATGGACTGTAAACAATAAAAAAAAAGTTTGAGATCTCAAAATTTCAAGGCAGCTGTCTGCTAGATTTTTGAGTTTTGAGCAGACTAATTATCTTTTGCTCAATTAACTTTGAACAATTCCTATTGAATGAGAATGTATCCTTCATTCATTTCATCTTTACAATGTACTGCTGGAAAGCCACAGCACTCACATCTGCACAAGAGGGCAGAGGCGTAATGAAACATCAGCCCTGTGTCCAGTGGTGAGATCATCCTGTTACATCTGTCTGCTTGGCTGTGAGCCCTGCAGGCCACCGTAGGATGCAGTGTCTGAATGTCCTTGAGCTCAGCTATAGCTGTGCTTCACATTATAGAAGCAAAATGAAGAGTGATTCTCTTTTACAACAGCTGATGTTTAGTTAGTTTAGTTTATTTGTTGTCAGTAGGCAACCTAAAATACATTAGTAGAGAGAGAGAGAGAGCGAGAGAGAGAGAGGTGAAGAATGCAGAGATTCCATTTCACCTGTTTTTGTAGTTAAAGGGGCAGTGTGTAGAATTTATTGGCATTTTTCACAACAGACTTCTTTAGAAATTAAATATAGTATTCAGTATGTTTTAAAGTTGCAATGTGTAATATTAGAATATTTAGTGGTGAAAGTTCTACTATGGAATAAATAACTAAATATGTCTTCACTTGATATTGTGGAAAGATTTGAGGCAGTGGTGGATGATGCCATCTTTAGTAACTAGCTTCTTGTCCTTGAAGGCCACCGTAGCTTCTGTAAATTATTCGAAAGTGAGGAGGGGCAATCTAAACTTTCATCACTTGATGCCACTAAATATTTCTGATTATTGTACACTGATCCTTTTTAAATGTCAGAAGGTGTGGTTGGTTTTTAGAAAATGTTTGTCCCTCCTGTCCTGCTCTGTGACCCCTCTGGAACCCTGTGTGTGTGTGTGTGTGTGTGTGTGTGTGTGTGTGTGTGTGTGTGTGTGTGTGTGTGTGTGTGTGTGTGTGTGTTTTTCCGCTTTCGCCCAAATCCCTGATTGTCCCTGACAGGCCAGTGAGTGGTGATAGGCTGCTGTTACAATAGACAGACACACCACTGGTATGTGTTTTCAGATCCCTTACAACAAACATGCCACTGACAGCTAAGAATGGTGATGTACAAAACACAGGGGCTTGAAAGAGAGAGAGAGAGAGTCATGGAGCTGTGTATGGTTTGACAATGGGTGAGTGAGGGGTGATGTGTTATTGTTTTGGAGGCTGTGACGTGCATCCTGTGATGAGGTAATGGTTTAGTAAAAAAAAATCTTTTAACACTTTTGAAATGGATCTGATCACTTGTTACACACACATTGTTATATATTGCAATATTTCACTGAACATGTAAAACACAGCTGAAATACAAGTTGCTGTGTGTGTACGATTTGAGAATTGAATTCAAACTTTAATTTATAGTCAAAACCGGGCAACTAGCCACAGCGCAACTTATACAGGAGTGGAGGTTGTAGTTCACAAGTTAAACAAGCTGACGATAGGACACAGATATCTTGGAAATAAATATCATGATATATCCTCAAACTCTAAGTTTCATAATCACATTGTACTTTATCTGTGTAACATATTAATGAATTATGAGAGGTTAAGCAATGAAAATGGTATCCATCCAAACAAAACATATTGTGTTACTGTTGAACCAAGCGTAGCAATGAAACTCATTATTTGCCTAAAGACAATGTTATCAATGGTAAGACTTTTTCCACTGTGACAGCCTGGCGCCATATGTCCCTCCAGTGTTTCCATACAACCTCATTTAGTCAACAGAACAGTGGTGGTGTAGACAAAGACACTGTTTGCTTAGCCGCTCGTAAAGGCAGCTATAAAGGCGGGTAATAAGCCTGACGTGGGAATACACAGTGTTGGTCTTATGAGCAATTTCCTGTCAGTATGTTGTTATTCATTGGTTCACATTATGATTTTTTTCTTCTTTTCTGTTTCCATATAGCAGCAGGTCAGAGTCAACATTATGTGGTTTAATATTTAGAGTCACTAATGTGTAGTTGATACACTTACTGCACAAGGGCCAAAGACAGGAATGGATGTTTAACCAGTGGTGGGCTGAGTACTCAACCCCAGTACTTAAAGACCTACTTCACCGGTTGGAATATGAAGGTGTATTGAACTCTGAGATCCTATGTAGTATAAATGTGCAAAAAAAAATGAAATCGGATCATCCTAGCCTGAGAAAAGGCAGAAAGAGTGTTTTATGGTCTCACTGTATAACCCTACAGTTTCCTTCTTGTATGGTAAATGGACTTGTATAGCGCTATATCTCCGTTTATCACAGACTCAAAGCGCTTTACATTGTTTTTTTGTACACATTCACCCAGTCACACACACATTCATACACCGATAGCAGCAGCTACCACGCAGGGTAGGCTTAGCACTAGGGTGCTAAGCTAACTAAGCTAACTATCGGGAGCAATTCGGGGTTCAGTGTCTTGCCCAGGGACACTTCGACATGTGGCGGGGAGACGGGGGATCGAGCCTCCGATCCTGCACACCAGAGGCGAACTTCCTACCCACTTCGCCACTGCCGCTTGTGACATCACAGTAAGGGATAGGATTAACAGGACAGCTGGGCCAAGGGAAGACTGAGGGAAGAAAAACCTCATTCATTATATTATAATAGTGATTTTATAGTGATAGAACGCTGGTTCCGTATGGGTGAAGTATTCCTTTAAGTAAAATAAGTTTAAATACTCAATTATTACTCAACTACAAGTGAAAGTTGCCCAAGTCAAATTTTTGGCAGAACAAAATATACAATTTACAAGGCAAATAGAAGAGCAGCAACTATGTAAAACAACAGTATGAAACAGTATTGTGACCTGGTGCCAGTAACACTATGGTGTGAGTCTTGTGAGTGGTAGAAGCTGTCGGCTGTGACAGGGACGTGCTAATGTCTCACAATTACACCACGGGAGCAAACTTTCTTTCTTTCTTTAAACAATTTTCTACATATTTCTTTGACACACACAGTATTGGTATGTGCTTAACACTGATTTGTGTATGTTTACAAGTTACATGTCATTAGGCAGACGTTTTTAGGCAGACAGGTAGGCAGTTAGCGTCAAGGGTCTTGCCTAAGGAGCCTCCACTGGACTTTCTCCGCCCAAACTCACCCTGCATTCCAATCCCCATACTTCCCTACTATTTAGTATGCCAGAAAAAGATTTAGGATGTCCCAATACATTCATGTCAATTGCAGTATGCCAAAAATACTTGGATGCCCCACTAACTCCAATAGCATTTTGGGGTATTTGTCTTTATTCTTGGCATTTCTCGACATAATGAAAAAAAATAAAAAATTCTCTCCTGTGGCCCTAAAACTCTTCTGTACTTTAGTATGTAGTGTAGTAAAACATAAAAGGTATGTGATTTTGAATGCAGGGTCAGTGTTACCCAGTGAGTTAGTATCCATGTGACTAGTGTTGTGTTGTGCGTGTGATATATTCATTACTAACCCCCCTGTCTCCCTCCTCTCTCCCAGTGACTGCGTGTGAGCCTGTGGCCATGTCTGAGGCCGTGGTGATGGAGCCTCCCAGGGCCGACCACTTCCAGGAGTCTGTCTGTGGAGCGGCTTCTATGGTGGAGGCAGCAAAGTACGTTAGAACACACGCACACACACACACACACACACAGAGACACACAAAACAGACACCCAAACTCACACAAAACAGACACACACATACACACACACACAAAATAGACACTAATACTTGCTTATGAGGCAGAATGTTTATAAAACAGTCTCGTTTTTCCTCTGATG
Organism: Hyperoplus immaculatus; assembly: GCA_949357725.1. NCBI lineage: Eukaryota > Metazoa > Chordata > Actinopteri > Uranoscopiformes > Ammodytidae > Hyperoplus > Hyperoplus immaculatus. The sequence continues at coordinate 1,460,756 of OX442357.1, read as the reverse complement.
ATCATAAATAAATGACCTGTAACAGCAAACCAGACCATCAGTGCAAACAACGTTATTTTTGTATATAATAATAATATATATATCATTTTTTGGGTGTGTTTGGAGGGGGGGGTGGGCATTTTTCAAGCTTATTATTAGACAGTACAGAGTTGAAATGGTTGAGACAGAGCGAGAGGGGGGATGACCTGCAGTAAAGGTCAACGGGTTGGATTTGAACTTGCGATCACTGCAACAAAGGCCAGAGCCAATATGGTACGCACTCTATCCACTACACCACCGGAGCGCCCAGAATATAGTTATTATTATTTGCCTTTTTGCCCAGGTCCCATCTCCAGGGAACTCAGGACAAAACAATGACTTTGGGTTTTCCACTCTCTTGATTTAATTGACGTGTTTGTTCTTTTTCCTCCAGTGAATCCTCAGAGGAAGAATCCACCGGGGAAAGGGAAGAGGAGATCGGTGTGTGTAATGATGTCGCCGTTATTGCCAAGACAACGGAGGTCCCAGCTGAACAGACCAACACACAAACAGGTGAGAGATGTAATGAGGCCATTAGATCTAAAGTCCCTGTGTTCCAATCCCCCATACTGTCTACTATTTAGTATGGTTAAAAAAAAAAGATTTAGGATGTCCCTATTCTTGTGGCCAGATTTAGGATGGTTAGAAATACCCGGATGTCCACTACCCGGCCGAGATTTTAACACAGCATGCTATTTGGGCGATTTTGACCCATAATCAGGTGCGCACCGAAAGTGACATCACATCAACAGAGCCTCCGTATGAAATAACTAGGGATGCGACGGATATTAAAGCTAGAGGCAAGATCAAGGCGCAATGTTATAATGAAATAAATAAGTCAAAGTATGTCCCAAGTGTATGCCTACACAGCATCCGAACAAGATTTTTTTTATCATCAGATGTAGTATGTAGAATAGAAAAAAGAAAGAGTATGCGATTTGGAACGCTGGGAGTGTGTTTACTCGGTCATTCACTGAAATCTAACATTCCTAAGGGCAGTGCTGCCGCGTCATAGTTAAGGTTGGACACCGCAAGTGAATAGGGTACATTTTTATATATATATTCTTTTTTATAACGGACCTAAAGATGATTGTAAAGGAGAAATATTCAGACAAGGTTTAGTCAAATAAACAGCTAAATGTAAGTTTTTTTTACTTTTTTATTTAGTATGAAAGAAGATATGTTATCCGAGCTAAAAAGACAAAAAATCTCAAAAATGCAGTGTCACTCCAACACAGGTGGTCTATATTCTGAGAGTCAGTGTGCTGGTTTTAACTTGCTGTAGTCAGCATGAACTCAAGTATTTTTGTCTCCAAACATTTTTCCTGAGGAAGTGGGCTAGACTGAAGGGCCTACATTCTTTAGCAGGACAAACTACACTTTCCTTTTCCTGTCCTGGGATTTTTTTTTCATTACATTTTTTGAGTCAAACTAGTGTAAATGCACTGTAAAGTTTAAACTACAATTATAATAATAAAAAGATAATTATTACATAAAATCACATACCGTTTATACGAGAATAAGAATCTAAGAGCGGTTTTCTCAAAGTTTTCTCCTGCATTTTCATGGTTAAAAATAGCATGAATAAAAAAACACGGCGCTCAATATACAGGTCACCGTTTTTAAAAAATTTTTGTACCCTTCCCACACACCTAAAACTTACCCTCAGAAAAAACTGAAAACAGCAACAAACATCAAAAAACACTACATTAAAAGACAAAAAAAAGTCTATACTAAATATCTTCTCTCCACCTTTCACAGTGCATGCCCAGCGGCCCAGCTCCCTGTCTGTTCCCCCAGCAGGCGATCCCGGGCTGTGGACGTCCCACGGCGAGGCGGTGGTCAAACTGAGGCTGGGAGACTCTGGTTTGGCCGCTGAGACGCCTCTGACGGTCAACCAGATGTTTCTTTCGGCCGTGGAGCGGTTTGGAGACTATAAAGCTCTGAACTGGAAGGAGGGAGAGCAACACATGAGCCTCAACTACAGAGAATACTACCAGACCTGCCGCACTGCAGCCAAGAGCTTCCTCAAGGTAGGTGCACTATCTCTAGGGAAATTCAATTCAATTCATACATACATACATACATCTTCAACCGCTTATCCGAAATCGGGTCGCGGGGGCAGCAGCTTGAGCAGGGAACCCCAAACTTCTCTTTCCCGGGCCACATCAACCAGCTCTGACTGGGGGATCCCGAGGCGTTCCCAGGCCAGTGTGGAGATATAATCTCTCCACCTAGTCCTGGGTCTTCCCCGAGGCCTCCTTCCAGCTGGACGCTCCTGGAACACCTCCCTAGGGAGGCGCCCTGGGGGCATCCTTACCAGATGCCCGAACCACCTCAACTGGCTCCTTTCAACGCAAAGGAGTAGCGGCTCTGCCCCGAGTTCCTCACGAATGACTGAGCTTCTCACCCTATCTCTAAGGGAGACGCCAGCCACTCTCCTGAGAAAACCCATTTCGGCCGCTTGTACCCGCGATCTCGTTCTTTCGGTCATTACCCAGCCTTCATGACCATAGGTGAGGGTAGGAACAAAGATCGACCGGTAGATCGAAAGCTTTGCCTTACGACTCAGCTCTCTTTTCGTCACAACAGTGCGGTAAAGCGTATGCAAAACCGCCCCTGCTGCTCCGATTCTCCGGCCAATCTCACGTTCCATTGTTCCCTCACTCGAAAACAAGACCCCGAGGTACTTGAACTCCTTCACTTGGGGTAAGGACTCATTCCCTACCTGTAGCAGACAATCCATCGGTTTCCTGCTGAGCACCATGGCCTCAGATTTAGAGGTGCTGATCCTCATCCCAACCGCTTCACACTCGGCTGCAAACCGATCCAATGAGAGCTGAAGGTCACAGGCCGATGATGCCATCAGAACCACATCATCCGCAAACAGCAGAGATGAGATCTTCAGACCACCAAACTGCAACCCCTCCCCACCACGACTACGCCTTGATATCCTGTCCATAAATATCACAAACAGGATTGGTGATAAAGCGCAGCCCTGGCGGAGGCCAACCCCCACCGGAAACGAGTCCGACTTACTACCGAGAACCCGTACACAGCTCTCGCTTTGAGCGTACAGAGATTGGATGGCCCTGAGAAGAGACACCCTCACCCCATACTCCCGCAGCACCCCCCACAGTATCTCCCGGGGAACCCGGTCATAAGCCTTCTCCAGATCTACAAAACACATGTAGACTGGATGAGCAAACTCCCAAGCTCCCTCTAGGATCCTTGCGAGAGTGAAGAGCTGGTCCGTTGTTCCACGGCCAGGACGGAATCCGCATTGTTCCTCTTCAATCTGAGGTTCGACTATCGGCCAAACCCTCCTTTCCAGCACCTTGGAGTAGACTTTGCCGGGGAGGCTGAGAAGTGTGATACCTCGGTAATTGGCACACACTCTCTGGTCCCCCTTTTTGAAAATAGGAACCACCACCCCGGTCTGCCACTCCTTCGGCACTGTACCCGACTTCCACGCAATGTTGAAGAGGCGTGTCATCCAAGACAGCCCCTCCACACCCATTGCTTTCAGCATTTCTGGACGGATCTCATCAACCCCCGGGGCTTTGCCACTGTGGAGTTGTTTGACTACCTCAGTGACTTCCACCAGGGAAATTGACGATGATCCCCCATCAGCCTCCAGCTCTGCCTCCAACATAGAGGGCGGGTTAATCGGATTCAGGAGTTCCTCAAAGTGCTCCTTCCACCGACCGACCACCTCCTCAGTTGAGGTCAACAGCGTCCCATCCTTACTGTACACAGCTTGGATGGTTCCCCGCTTCCCCCTCCTGAGGTGCCGGACGGTCTTCCAGAAACACTTTGGTGCCGACCGAAAGTCCTTCTCCATGGTTTCTCCGAACTTCTCCCACACCCGCTGCTTTGCCTCTGTCACGGCAGAGGCTGCAGCCCTTCGGGCCTGTCGGTACCTTGCAACTGCCTCAGGAGTCCCCCGTGATAACATATCCCGGAAGCACTCCTTCTTCAGTCGGACGGCTTCCCTGACCACCGAGGTCCACCACGGCGTTCGAGGGTTACCGCCCCTTGAGGCACCTAAGACCTTGAGACCACAGCTGCCTGCCGCGGCTTCAGCAATGGAAGTTTTGAACATCGACCACTCGGGTTCAATGCCCCCAACCTCCACAGGGATGCTAGAAAAGCTCTGCTGGAGGTGCGAATTAAAGATCTCTTGAACAGGGGCCTCCGCCAGACGTTCCCAGTTCACCCGCACTACCCGTTTGGGCTTACCAGGTCTGTCCAGAGTCTTCCCCCACCCTTTGACCCAACTCACAACCAGATGGTGATCAGTTGACAGCTCTGCCCCTCTCTTCACCCGAGTGTCCAAAACATGCGGCCTCAGATCAGATGATACGATCACGAAATCGATCATCGACCTTCGGCCTAGGGTGCTCTGGTACCATGTACACTTATGAGCATCCTTATGTTCGAACATGGTGTTCGTTATAGACAAACCATGACCAGCACAGAAGTCTAACAACAAACGACCGCTCGGGTTCAGATCGGGGAGGCCGTTCCTCCCAATCACGCCTCTCCAGGTGTCTCCATCATTGCCCACGTGCGCGTTAAAGTCTCCCAGCAGAACTATGGAGTCCCCTACCGGAGCCCCATGCAGGACTCCGTTCAGGGTCTCCAAGAAGGCCGGATACTCCGAACTGCTGTTCGGTGCATACGCACAGACAACAGTCAGAGTCTTCCCCCCCACAACCCGGAGGCGTAGGGAGGCGACCCTCTCGTCCACCGGGGTAAACTCCAACGTAGTAGCGCCCAGCCGGGGGCTCGTGAGTATCCCCACACCGGCCCGGCGCCTCACACCTTGGGCAACTCCAGAGAAAAATAGAGTCCAACCCCTGTCCAGAAGTACGGTTCCAGAACCAAGACTGTGCGTGGAGGTCAGCCCCACCAGATCTAATTGGTAGCGCTCCACCTCCCGCACCAGTTCCAGCTCCTTCCCCCACAGCGAGGTGACGTTCCACGTCCCCAAAGCCAGCCTCTGCCGCCCGGGTCTGGTCCGTCGTGGTCCCCGCCCTTCACTGCCACCCATAAGGCAGCGCACCCGACCCCAGCGGTTCCTCTGACGAGTGGTGGGCCCATCAGTTGTAGAGGGAGTTTGTGCCACGTAGCTTCTTCGGGCTGTGCCCGGCCGGGCCCCGTGGCAGACCCGGCCACCAGACGCTCGCAGGCGGGCCCCCTTTCTGGGCCTGGCTCCAGACGGGGGCCCCGGGCTTCCTCCGGGCAGGGTCACACTTCCTCTTGCTTGATCTTCCATGGGGTCTTTGTGAACCATTCTTAGTCGGGCCCCTCACTTGAGACCACTTTGCCATGGGAGACCCTACCAGGAGCACTAGGCTCCGGACAACACAGCTCTCAGGTTCACAGGGGCACACAAACCTCTCCACCACGATAAGGTGATGGTTCCCGGAGAGGTTCAATTCAATTCAGTTCAGTTTATTTAAGAACATTAAAGGTGCTGTAAGCGGAATGGTTCTTTTAGCTAACTTCCTGTCAGTTACTGCAGTTAGCAGTCCCCTCGCTCGTCCCTACGTCACCACAGTAATGCACTGCGGTCTTCAAGCAGCGAGTTATCTAGCATCGTCTCAGATCCATAAGTGTGATAAAACATGATAAAAACCATCAAAATTTTTGGGATACTACAATAAGTTTATTTGCGGATTACATGACTGAGAGATCGGCTTTATGAAACGCGCACATTATGTAAGTGATCACTGTATGAATAAAGAGCGATTTTACACTTATATTAATATAAATAAACCGCTTACTTCACCTTTAATAAAACACATGATCATACATGGTCTAAACATGCCAGAATTAGCCAAAAGGCTATTGTTCCATGTGTAGTCCCCCGTAACTGTGTGTGTCCTGCCATATTGGTTGTGGTTCCTGTGTGATTGTGGTCTCAGTCTCCATGTATTCTACACGTACAGAGCGTAGCTGCAAACTGTGGTTTACTTCAGAAAGGCAGAAGTGGGTTCAAGTTAGGTTCATGGTAGTAACTTGCAGCTGTTACAAGATGATGTGTGTTTTTTGTACTCTTTTCATGACTCCTGATGGTAACACTTAATTTAAAAAAATAAAAAAAATTAAGATTATTATTTGGCATTTTCAAGTTTTATAAGATAGAGAGATTTTTTAAGCTTGAACTTGTGATGTCATTTCGATCGATTCCTGACTTAACAATGGTGATGGTGTCACCCCTACGTCGTACACCAAGAGATTAAAACGTCCGGTTCCTCATTATTCATGTTTTGATTACGATGATCAACTGTTGACTATTGTTGGAAAATGACAAATAAAGAAAGTCAGATTTACTGTAAATCAAACACTGATAAACTCAGGGTTTTGCAGATTCAGTGCTGGAATTTTTCAGCACGTAGCACGTTGGGCAAGTTGACCGATTTCACAATATTTGAAAGTTCCCAGTTTCACCCAACAGCTAAAACTGTTTTCTAGTGATATGCGTATCAAAACCGAACTCAAATCTTGAGTTGGTGTATCGTTCCCAGCCCTAGAATTCACTTAAGTTTCTGTTCCTGAGCAACAATTCTTCTTTCAGTTTTCTAAAGGTCAAAAGGAATTTCTGCTTTGTTTGAAACAAATCGCCTTCTGTGGTGGATGTTTTTAAAGTGTTATGGCGCTGTATAATGTATTTGATATGAGGACAGTTTGGTTTAAGACAGCACAGACACAGTGTGAAGGAGGGTGAGGGTTAGACACAGGCCTTTTGATTGTCCAATCAAGACAGACAGAGCACGCTATTGTTTATTGTGAAACAAGACGCTGTTAGTCAGCTTGTAGACTCAGCAGGAGTCGTGTACTGTATACAAAAACACACACACGCAT
>OX442357.1:1418865-1451365 GCA_949357725.1 Hyperoplus immaculatus | reverse complement strand
GGTTATCTCTTGGTCTCTTAGCTGAAGTGGATGCTTAGAATAACATTATAATAAAATCTTACTATATGTTTTACTAGGAGTAGGACAGTAAACGGTGAGGTAACAATTCTGGAGTGGTAATGCTAAAGGAATCGATAGTCACTGATTTTTTTTTTTTTTAACTTTTATTTTAGTGGTTTTATGGTTTTATACATATGGACAAAAAAGAAAAAAAAACAGAATAAGTAAACACATACAATACATACACAACACCCAACCCCCTCCCCCTCTCCCTCTTCCCTCCCTCCTCTCCCTCCCCCTCTCCCCTCCCCCCCTCCCTCACATAAACAGACAAGGAATACAGAAAAAAAAGGGAAATAAATAACTAAGACAAAATGATTAAGAAAATATATATTCACTGATTTTGGACGAAACTTTTTTTTTTTTAAACAAGCATTCTCTAGAATCGCTGACTCCACCCTTTGACCTCTAGAGTACGTGTGGTTAAGAATGTTGTTGGCTTGTTGTTAGGCCGTCAATGCTCAGTGAAATTCAATGAAATATCTCGCGCGGCAGGTTTTTAACATAATACAAGATCTTCCAGAATAGCATATCGTCAGAGAGCTCATCTGATTTTAGCTTGGAGTCTACTCTCATTGGCTGTTGATATGAACAGCCAAGAGTATCTTATAGGTAGGGTGTGGATGCCAGTAAAAGGGATGTGTTCACCAACTTTGTATCATCATAATCTTACTACAGTATATGCAAGAGCCAATCATCCTCTGAGGTGAAAGGTCACAATACATTTTTTATTTTTTTTTTATTTATTTTCAATACAAAAAAAGCTGTTTTCACTTAACATTCCACACATCATTGCGAACAGAAAATCCCAGAATAAAAAAATTGAATAATAACAACTAACTTGTTGCAAAACAACACCAAAAAAATACATTGGAAAATGAATAAAAAATATATAAAAAACTATGAAAGTTAAATAAAAATGTGGTCAAAATCAAAGTGAATGACTGTTGGCAATACTGTTTTCTACAATAGTCATGTTAAAAAAAACTCTTTGTAATTTGAATTGACTTATGAGTCTAACTGGTCTATTGTGTCCTTTGCAGGGGCTTTGCAGTGGGCATCTACACCACTAACTCAGCAGAGGCCTGTCAGTACGTAGCTGAGAACTGCAAAGCTAATGTACTAGTGGTGGAAAACAACAAGCAGCTGCAGAAGATACTACAGGTGAGAGCAGAATGACTAACATGCTACATTGAAATAAAGTGGACAATATTAAGTTTACACATCATGTAAGCAGCATTCTGTCTTCTGTGGGTTAGCTAGTATTGTTTACGGTATACAGTCATAAATAAATACATGACCTCATGGCCATGCATCCTGCCGTCTCTCTTTCACTCGCTTCCTAAACAAATGCACACGCTGTCGGCAAGCGCTACAAATATCTTTAGGACAGCGGGCGCTGGTGTGGTAAAAACACTACCGCTACAATCAACATTAACTGAAAGCTCCTCCATAGATGGATAGATACAGTAGATAGAGGGATGGATTGTTCTTTATTCCCATCTGTAGCACACTCAAATAGCTAACAGATAACATTATAAGGGTGAACACATTACATACTTGAAACCTGCAAAAAATAAAAATAATAATCTGGGTCACAAATTGAGAGATTTTTGCATCCTAAATGTTTGATGCTCTTGCAAACCCTTCAACACAGTATTTGTCTTGTTATCTGTCCTAAAGTAATAGCGAACTCTTGTAGCAGACAGTGTTTAAATGACACGTCCCTGTTGACTCGCCTGCGGTCGTGTGCTGTGTACTCACAGACTGTGTTGTGTGTGTTCCCAGGTTGAAGACAAGCTGCCTCACCTCAAAGCCATCATCCAATACAAAGACGCACTGAAGGAGAAGAGACCAAATCTCTACACGGTAAACACACACAATCACTTCACCACAAACATTAATAACATTGATTCATGCAAGGGTTGATTGTGAACTTTAAAATGACCTTTTAGAATGTATGAATACATGTAACTCAAGCAATGTGTTACCTAGCATGCCTAGTATGTGTATATGTAGCCTAAACATATGAATAGGTTTGTGTATAGGTTATTATGGATAAATGTGCATGTGTGTGTACGTAGATGCAATCATATGGGTTGTGTATTTTATATTACATGAATTAACCCACAACACTATGACTGTGTTGGAAAAGCCCTACTAACGTCCTACTCATACTAATGTTGACATACATTTGAGTATGTTGTGGTTGTGTATGCGAGTTTGTGTAGGCGAGAAATGCCCCAATGAGTACTTACTTCCGGGAAGCTTTTGTGTATGGATCGATAGGTTACTTTTCCTACTCAACCGCCCCACAATGCATTGCGTCTTTAAAAACGACACGGAAGTAGACAAAACAAGGGGAACAGCGGGGAAATCACAAACAATACACTGTAGAATCCATTAAAAATAAATGGTTGTAGTTCAAATAAATATTCATGTTAGTGTTTTTTTTCTGTTGTTCTGTGTGTGTGTGTGTGTGTGTGTGTGTGTGTGTGTGTGTGTGTGTGTGTGTGTGTGTGTGTGTGTGTGTGTGTGTGTGTGTTCGTTCCAGTGGTCTGAGTTTATGGATCTTGGTCGTGATGAACCGGACACACAGCTGGACGCGATCGTCTCGGCTCAGAAACCCAACGAGTGCTGCACGCTCATCTATACCTCAGGCACCACGGGACAGCCCAAAGGAGTCATGCTCAGCCACGATAATGTAAGTTATGCTGAGAAGATAAGATAAGATATATACTTTATTCACAGCAGCCAGCATACATATACACACAACACAACACATACATATCCCACCATACAAAAAAACATGAGCCCACGATACATAGCGAGAATAAAAAAAGTGTTATGGATGGTCCATGTGCATAAGTAGCCGTTACTTGTAGATGACAGTACAAAAATACTAGCTCTGCCAGTGCATAGTATGATAGGAAAATAAAGATTATGATGAAAAAGCAATCAAGTGTGCAAATATACAGGTGCAAAAATACCTGGGACAGTAACATAGTCAATTTACTTGAGTACTGAAACTAAAGGTGCTCCGAGTTTGTGTTAATTCTTGCACCCCGTTTAAACAAAAAGCGGTAGTGTTTTTACTACTTCAGCTGTTGTTCCTGGCCTGGGTGAGCGTATACCCATGACAAAGGCATTAAGAAAAACTATATAAAAATTGCATTCTTTGCACTGATGGTCTGATAATTTGCTGTTACATGTCATTTATGATCATCAGAGGGAAAATGAGACTGTCGCAGAAATATTTCAAAGTTCCTCGTAGCACCTTTAAGTATTTTTTAAAAGCAAAAACTATTTGAACTTGAGTCAAAAGGTACCTGGGCAACTTTCACTTGTAGTTGAGTGACATTTAACCAGCAGTATCTATTCTGTACTTTGACTTAAAGACTGGGGTTAAGTACTTTTTCAACTCCTGTATGTTAAGTTATGTGAGCTGAGCGTTGCATAGCAGAGCAGTCACATGTCTGGTTATTGTCAACAGAAACTCTTAATGTTTTGTTATGAGGTTTCTGCCTGCTGAAGGTACAGCCAGAGAAGCATAATAGCTTTAGTTATTACACTGACTTCACCTTTAGCACAGTCCACACAGGCTCACTGTCTCAGCGCGCTGTAATCTGAATAACACAATTAAAGTTTGTTTATTAAATGAATGATACACTTCGAGAATGAATTGGAAGTACAATTTGGTGAATATAAACTAGACGCTTTCAGAGTCCAGACTGCAGTCAAGTTCTACAAAGATATTGACAGATTATGAACTTCCGGGATCAATAACTCATAAACAAAACATAATTAAGATGACTAACGATGCATCTTTGCCCTCGTCATAAGGCAGACAATGTTATTAGTGGAGCTTAGAGGACGTCTGCTTTCAGTCAAAATGAGGTTCTAGCAAAGGGGAATCGTCTGTCATCTGTCAACCTCTTTCCAACTTTACCGCAGTCATGCACTGTCAAGATTATTTTCAACATTGTATTCCCTCCTTCTCCTTCTCCTTTACATTTGATTTTATACAAATGTACTTTTGCCCTGCCCCTAGTTTTTATGATTGATGATGTGTTTGTGTTTGGTGGGATCTAAAAAAGCATGTCTGCTGTTGGGATTGTACCCCCCCCCCCGTCTCTCTCTCTCTCTCTCTCTCTCTCTCTCTCTCTCTCTCTCTCTCTCTCTCTCTCTCTCCCTCTCTCTTTTTCTCTCTCTCTCTTTTTCTCTCTCTCTCTCTCAACGGTTTCTCTCCATACTATCAAATAAAGCTAGAAAATGTCAAAAAAATAATCTAAAGTTTTCTTCTCTTCTCCCCTTCAGTTAACGTGGACGGCGCTCTCCACCGGGCGTCATGTCAGTCTGACGGATGCGAGCCAGAGTCAGGAGGTGGTGGTCAGCTACCTGCCTCTCAGTCACATCGCCGCTCAGATGGTCGACATCTGGGTCACCATGAGGGTGGGAGGGGCCACACACTTCGCTCAGCCAGATGCACTCAAGGTAGAAGATCTTCTTTACTTATTTATATTTTTTTTTTTTATTATTACTTTTTTATTATTTTTTGCATATTTATTTTATAAGGTCGACTACCTGATTTATATATATATATATATATATAATTTTTATCTGTTGTGTTTTTATTATTTTATTCTTAGACGTATTTTTTGACTATGCTTTAATTTTTATGCACATTGTAAAGCATTTTGTGACCCTGTCTGTGAAAAGCGCTATATAAAATCATTTTACTTTACTCTACTTATATATATCTTTTTTTTTTTTTTACTTCTGGCATATTTTTTACATTTTCTTTTTCTAATTAGATTTTTGAATTTTTTTTTGTTATTTTTTTTTTGTTAGTTGAATATTTTTTTTCCATGTGGCTTTTTTTTTTAAATTATTATAAATTTCTTGATTTTCTTCTTAAAAATAGCCATAAAACAAAAAGGATACATTCAGTGTATCATCAGGAGTCAAAGTCTGTAACTATAAATATCACATTGATTAAACGGTCCACCGATCACGTGCATCTTTCATAACGTTTCCTTTCAAGGGAATTTTTCAAGATTTAATCTTTAGTGTACAAACATATGATTCCCCTCGGGCTGTTATTTCGAAGAACTTTGTACAGCCACCATGACCCCTACACGTTCATTTAGACAAGTTAACTGTGTAGTAGTAATGCAGTGCAGTAAATCTTGTTTACTGAGACATTTGCCCTCATGTTACATCAGCTGATTTCCTCCACGTGAGAGCTGTCATAGTTGTGTTTTTATTCATATATTTTTTTTCATCTTTTTTTTTTCCTTCGTTGCAGTGTTCGCGGGTTCGAATCCGACCCGTGGACCTTTACTGCATGTCATCCCCCCCCCTCTCTCTCTCTCTCTCCCCATTACAACTCTGTACTATCAAATACTCTCTCTCTCTCTCTCTCTCTCCCCATTACAACTCTTTACTGTCAAATACTCTCTCTCTCTCTCTCTCTCTCTCTCCCCATTACAACTCTGTACTGTCAAATAAAGCTTGAAAATGCCCAAAAAATTATCTTAAAAAAAAAATACATAGTTATATTTAAAATGTCTCCCTCCTTGTCCCCCCCCCCCCCTCCCCAGGGCTCTTTGGTGAACACCCTAAAGGAGGTGCGGCCCACAGCCTTCATGGGGGTCCCTCGCGTCTGGGAGAAGATGCAGGAGAAGATGAAGTCCATCGGGGCAAAGTCCTCCACCGTCACACGCAAGGTGGCGGCCTGGGCCAAGGACGTGGGCCTGCACACCAACCTCACCAAGATGAACCAGTACGTTTGATCTGTCCAACTATTACAGCTTGATTTAGACATGGTTAATGCATTTCACCAGTACGTGACAAAGGGCTGAAACTACAGCAGTTATGAATAAATATATTATATACAGCTCCAGAAACTATGAAGAGACCACTCCAAATGTTCAGTGTCTCTTGTTTTACTCTTTAGAGGCATATGTTTGAGTAGAATGAACATTTTGGTTTTGCTGCGTAAACTATCGATAATATTTCTAACAAATTATGTGAAAAAAAAATTGTCATTTAGAGATGAAGATTTAAGAAAAATCCAGACTGGTCTCTGAATTTTTTCCGGGGATTTAAATACATTTGGCAGTATCTATCTAATTATTTGTAAATTAGCATCTTAAAAAAATATATATCTAGATGTTGGATAGCCAAAGTCAAAATCTAGATAGGAGTGTCCAAAGTTTTAAAAGAAAAGTTATTGGCTTCAGCCTTTTTTCATTTTATAAATCAAAACATACTATGCACAGGTCCTTTTAAAAATGCACTTTTCAGAATGTCTTTAAGACCAAAATGTATCATAATTCCAGAATGATTATAGAAAGTTTAGTTGAAGTTGAGATTTTTGTTGCAGACTATTGAAGAAAAAAAAAAATAATAATGTTGAGATAATGTCCATTAAAGATGGTCGTATAGCAGAAATATACAGACACACAGACAATGTTAAGTCAAATAAACACCTAAAAGTACATATCGGACCTTTTTATTCACACTACTATGAAAGAAGACATGTTATGGAAGCAAAATAGACAAAAAAATCAATCTCTTCTCTCTAAAAAAATCTCACTCTTGCTGTTTTTTTTAACTTTTCCCTTCCAGAACCGGAGCGGAGGGGCGCACCCCGTTTGCGTACCACTTAGCCAAGAAGCTGGTGTTCAAGAAGGTGCGTAAAGCTCTGGGCCTGGACCGCTGTAACAAGTGCTACACGGGCGCAGCTCCCATCACCAAAGACACTCTGGAGTTCTTCCTCAGTCTGGACATTCCTCTGTATGAACTCTACGGGATGAGTGAATGCACCGGACCGCACACCATCTCACTGCCCAACGCATTCAAACTCACCAGGTACAATATTACCCTTTGGTTGAATTTTTTACTTTTTTTTTTTTTTTTTTTTTTTTTCATATTCATGGCTTTTGACAAAAAAAATATTTTGTTAAACAAGCAATCTCCCTCATCCCAGACCCCACCTTTTTAATAACTAAAACTCAAACAAAAACGGGAAAAATAATTGATTAATTACTAAAATTTCTTTTGAACTAATTAACTTCTTATTTATTGATTTATTCTGACCTAGTTTTTTTCTGTCATCTGTCATAATGGTTTATATTCTGTATTTATCTTTTGTCTTTTGATACTTATACCTTTTTTGTATACTTTATCTATGTTCCCATGTGTTGTCACTGTTATTTCACTCTCTCTGTAGATAGTAGTAAATGTTGTCTGCGTGTGTGTAAGCAGCCAATTCTTTTTCTTAACTGCAACCAAATCAAACCTTGGGTACAAATAAAGTTACCTTAACCTTTAAGAAATATTGTCTTTTTTTTAATCCTTACCCTGCAGTTGTGGTAAAGAGCTCCCCGGCTGCAAGACGAAGCTGCACAACCCTGACTCAGAGGGGATCGGAGAGATCTGTTTCTGGGGCCGTCACGTCTTCATGGGTTACCTGAACATGGAGGAGAAGACAGGGGAGGCGCTGGACCACGAGGGCTGGCTGCACTCTGGAGACCTGGGCAAACACGACAGCAACGGCTTCCTATTCATCACAGGCAGGATCAAAGGTATTTATTATTATTGTTTGTTTTTTAGATTATTTTTTGCCATTTTCCAGTTTTATTAGACAGTACAGAGTTGAAATGGGGAGACAGACAGAGAGAGAGAGGGGGGATGACCTGCAGTAAAGGCCCACAAGTCAGATTTGAACCCGTGACCACTGCAACGAAGGCCGGAGCCAATATGGTACGCGCTCTATCCACTACGCCACCGGAGCACCCCATTTATTATTATTGTTTTATTTAACCTTTATTTATACTCGAGATATCAATTGAGGGGTGACCGTCATTTGCAATGATGTTGAGAAAGGAAAAAACAAATACATACGCAATATACAACAACAGCTGGTAAAGAGAAAAAAAACACACAAACAATTTAAACATCTTAGACAGATAGAGATTTATAAGATAAGATATCATTTATTCATCACAGCAAGGTATTTTTTTAATTTTTTATTCAACCTGATAATGGGAATGAATTAAATTAATCTTTAAACCTGCCATTTATTGACCCTGTGTGTGTGTGTGTGTGTGTGTGTGTGTGTGTGTGTGTGTGTGTGTGTGTGTGTGTGTGTGTGTGTGTGTGTTTGTGTGTGTCTTCAGAGCTGATCATCACAGCTGGCGGTGAGAACATTCCCCCCGTGCCCATCGAGGACGCAGTGAAAGAAGCTCTGCCTCTCATCAGCAACGCCATGCTGATAGGAGACAAGAGGAAGTTCCTCTCCATGCTGCTCACCATCAAGGTTGTTATTATTATTATTATTATTATTATTATTATTATTGTTTTTGTTGTTGTTATTATTATTATTATTATTATTATTATTATTATTATTATATTTAGTTATTTAAAAAAATACTTTATTTTTTTTAAGAACACAAACACACAACTGAAAAAGTGAGCACAACAAAAGACCTATTAAAAGAAAAACAACTAACATGGCGTACTCTACTTAACAGGTTTCTAAGGACATTGTTTTAAACTAAAGGTAAATGTTAAGCAAAGAAATAAAAAGTCACCAAGGTGTCATTTAGGTCACTTCAGCGCTGCCACAGCATATAGTCCAAAATCGCCGACTGCACTTTTAAAACTCAGATATATAAAGACACACACACACACACACACACACACACACACACCCTGACCCAATTATGTAGCACTGTCCTGTTGAATTGGGAAACTGTACTATAGATAAAACAGGTTGTTAAATGCTTTTGAACAGAGTGAATGCGATCAGATTGAGACCAAAGATGTGCCATCAAACACCCGATCTTTACACCTTATTATCTAATCTCAGAAAGAGTCGGTGTGTGTGTGTGTGTGTGTGTGTGTGTGTGTGTGTGTGTGTGTGTGTGTGTGTGTGTGTGTGTGTGTGTGTGTGTGTGTGTGTGTGTGAACTGATAGTGCAGTGGAGCACCCATAGATAGTATGTAGTATATAAAAGGAGCACCAGAGAAAACAGAAGCATTGGTTTCTGGTCAGCTCCTCCCACCTAGTGGGCGTTAAGGGAAACTGCAAGCTGATGTAACTACATTATAAAATGTCAAGTGTTTGAAGGTGAGGAGACACAGCAGGCAAACACATGGTTATTCTAGCACTGGTCAATTTTGAGATTTTTTTCTGTTTATCTTCCATATCATGTCTTCTTTCATACTAGTATAAATCAAAGGTCCACAATGTACATTCAGGTGTGTATGTGACTAAACCTTGTCTGTTTACGTCTATGTATTTCTCCTAGACGACCATCTTTAACGGACATTATCTACATTTTTTTTTTTGATACTAAATACTTAAAAAATCTCAATTTGTAAAGCACCTACATCAACTGAACTTTCATTATCGTTCTTAACACTATTCTGAAGGTGGATTTATTCAATGTTATTCATTGTCTTGAATTAATGACACACCTGTTCTAAAAAACATGCCGTACTTAACTGCCAAAGGCCAATAAACCTAAAACTTACTCACCTACTCAGGCGGCCGAGTTAGTTATCACAAGGTTGCTGGTTCGATTCCTGGCATCGGATAGGAAGTTGTTATTTGAAAGACTAGTTGTGGCTGGTATTACATCTACGGTGCCCACCATCTCTAACATTATGTCCTTGAGCAAGACACTTAACCCCAAAACTGCTCCAGGGGGCGCTGTACTATGGCTGACCCTGTACTCTGACCCCCTCTGGTGTGTGGTTTCTTGAGAGGGGATATGGATAGGCAAATAATGAATATTGATATACCTTGTGTGGATTGTCAAATAAAGAAACTTAACTTCTCTCTCTCTCCCTCTGCAGTGCCAGTTGAACCCAGAGAGCGGAGACCCAGAGGATGAGTTGACCCCCGAGGCCCAGGAGATGTGCCGTCGGCTGGGCAGCTCAGCGGTGCGAGTGTCGGAGCTGGTTGGAGGGAGGGACCGCGCCGTGCACACTGCCATACAGGAGGCCATCACCAGGGTCAACGAGAGGGCCGCCTCCAACGCACAGAGGGTCCAGAAGTGGACCATCCTAGACAGGGACTTCTCTGTCACAGGGGGGGAGCTCGGTGAGTCTCCATTTCAATCAGTTGAAAAACTACATTATTTTTATATATATATTTTTTTTGTTTAGGAACACAAATGAAAAAGTGAACAAACAAACAGAAGACAAAAGAATATGTATATTCAAGTTTCCTATACTTATATTCTCTGGAGGAAGCTTTTGTCTCCTGAGATAAAAAGCTTAAAGACCTACTTCACCGGTGGAAATATGAAGGTGATTTTATAATGATAGAATGCCGGTTCCGTATCGGTGGTGTATTCCTTTAATTAACCTGTTTTTAAGAGATAATGTCATTCAAATACGGGTTCCAATAAGCTGCCGTTCCAACTTTTTTCTCCAAAGTGCAGAAAGATAAATAAACTGGTGTCCGGTGTAAGTCACCTAAACTCCACTAGAGGTCGCTATATCACAGGTTTTTCCTACTGCAGACTTCCCTGCATTCCAAATCTCATACTCTTTCTTTTTTCTATTCCACATACTACATCTGACCATAAACAGACTCTAGTTAGGATGCAGTAGGCATACACTTGGGACATATGTTAAAATATTTTCACTATGAAGTCATGAAATTGTATTTCAAATTAATTCTCGTTATTTCAACTTTTTTTTCTCAAAGTGCTAAAACGTCCCTAATGCTCTTCCTACCTACTTCACCGGTTGGAATATGAAGGTGTATTGAACTCTGAGATCCTATGTAGTATAAATGTGCAAAAAAAAAATTAAATCGGATCATCCTAGCCTAAGAAAAGGCAGAAAGAGTGTTTTATGGTCTCACTGTCTAACCCTACATTTCTCTTTCTGTGACATCACAGAAAGAGAAAGACATTGTTTAAACTAAAGGTAAATGTTAAGCAAAAAATAAAAAGTCAAAAAGGTGTCATGAAGGTCACTGTAGCGCTGCTATATAGTCCAGGAAAGGCTGAAATATCTGTTCAAAATGTTTCTACTTTCTCTGAAATCTCATAACGGATTTTTCTCCATATGTAGCGTGCTAGAGGACTCCATGATTCACGTATCAAATAAACCAGTTTAATAACGATATGTATTCTTTCTCTCGTTCCACAGGCCCGACCATGAAGCTGAAGAGACCCGTGGTGATGAAAATGTACAAGGAACAAATCGAGAACTTTTATAAAGAGCTGGCGACTCCGACGACACCAGAAAACCCTCTGCCTTCCAAATAAAGCGACCCCTTCACCCGGCCGCTATGTTGCTGCCATTACCACCTTATACCCCCCTCTCCCTCCCTCCCCATTCCCTTATTGTAAAGAATGTGTTAACGCCTTAAGTTTAGCTTGTTCTGTTTTAATTTTTACCTCTGCGGATAATTGTACAAAAAAAAAAAAAAAAGCCATTGTAAAAAAAATAACAATTATCTTTATGGTTTTATGGAAGTCAGAATTGATTGATATTTATTTGGTTCGCTGCCATGGAAACAGTGATATGGGATAGATGAAGTATGTTTGTTTGTAAAGGGGGAACATAGTTTGTTGCACTGCATTTACTTGAGATAAAACCAGAGACATAATCCAAAAAAACTAAACTAAACAAAGTGTACGGAATGTTTTTAAAACTAAGTCATTTCTGTGTTTTTTTTTTTATGAATATTGTCTTTCGTAATTTATTTTCCGGTTTGCCAAAGTTTACTACGTGGGCCAAATAAATAAATAAATAAGCTTTAAATGAAGTAACATTTGTTGGACAAAAAAAGATATAACGCTTCATGTGAAATGTTTCTGCGATCATATCCAATGTTTACCGGCCTTTTTTTTTTCTTTTTTTGGTGGCGTTCTATTCTATCGTCCGTGTCAAAATCATTTATTATTTTGTACTGTATGTGTGTTCAAAACTGTTTTTTTTTATGTTCTGCAAAGGTGGTAAAACATGTTTATTGAATTTGTCTCATTGACCAAGCATCCAAAAATCTGTGTGTTTTCATGCTATGTAAAAAAAAAAAAAAAAAAAAAAAAAAAAATGTCATAGAAGCCATATATCTATCCATCTATCTATTGCCTTTTTGTAATTGTAAAGTTGAATTCTTGGCTGCAGCCCTTACCTACACATGCTGCCTGGCTCCTGTTAAAACATACAAGTCCTTCTGTGTGTAGACATGCTGTGAATCTTATGGAATATTATTGTAAATATATTTTGCCGAAAAAAATCCTCTTCGGTTACCACCGTCAATATCTCTTTATTTAATTTTTTTTTTTTCTTTTTAGCTCAAAAACATGGCAACAACTGTAACTATAATGGGAATTGTACATAAGTTAAGATTATATGTAGGCTTATGGCAAATATATATCCACCGCATTAGAGTCATCCTGATTGGTCTGGTTTGACATGTTTTTCTGTTTAACTCAGAAGAATGTTGAAAATGCTCCGAGGGGTTTTTTTTTTAAAGATCCGGTGACCAACTTGAAGGAAATTCTAAATATCAAGAAAAATTAAACTGATAAAAAAGAAGGTGGTATTGTATAGCATAAGGCATTTGTAGCACCGATGGCTAAAAGTGAAGTTATGGTTCAAGTTCAGGGTTATACAAATATGGAACAACTTCGACGTGTGTGTGTGTGTGTGTGTGTGTGTGTGTGTGTGTGTGTGTGTGTGTGTGTGTGTGTGTGTGTGTGTGTGTGACATACCTGTGTGTTAACGAGTGTATAACGTTAAATCAATGTGAACTGACGGTGATCCAGGTTGAGTGAAGTCTATGGCGGTCTTGGGTAAACTTTGCATGACGCTGCAGGAGGAAAAGTGAAAAGCAAGACTGTGAATGTTTTGATCTGCTAACGAATAAAAATGGATGAAGCTGATGTGTGGAGCCCTGTTGTTCTTCTGTCTGTAACTTGAGTTAATGTAACAGTAGCACAATGTGTTTAGAAATGTAGGGATATGATAACGTGAAAAATATATCATAATCGTATCAAGATTCAATAATGAATCATATTTACAGCAAGGTATTACATTTAACATTTAACTTAGAAAAACTTTAATATGAGAAGCTGGAACCACTTTAAGCGTTTTATTTTTCAATTTTAAAAACAAAAAAAAAACAGACACATTTTCTAATTTGGCAAAAACAATATGTCGAATTATTGTTTCAACTTTCAAACTTGACAGGTGAAAACCAACCGGGGGAGAGCTGGAAAGAAGTTGACAGATTCGAATTTCCAATATCACCTCCATAATACGTTATTAAAACACAAACGATGCATCTTTGTACCCCTTCTCCCACTGCCTTATCCTCTTCCATAGAAAGGAGACCAATGTAATGTGCATACTCAGCTGATGAACTAGTAGAATTGAGTTTTGGATTATGCCTTGTTTATGATGCTACTTTCTTCTAGGCATATCTATGTTATCTCCAAAATGAATAGAAAAGAAAATTATAAACCAATAATTTGGTTACAAAAAAACAATAAAATAACCTCCCCAGACACACCCAGAGATATTAAAATGGATAGATACCTCTCTATAAGCAGTTTTCCCGACAGTATATGGCCCCTAACCACATAACTGTCAAATAAACGATATAATTCAGTTATCTATAGTTAAATATGTAGTCAATCGAAGGGTTAACTGCAGCAGAGGGGTCATGATTCTCACACAAGGTTTTCAGAGCTATCTATTGATCAGCGCTTACCAATAACTGTCCCTCCCTATAGAGACATACTATAGACATATAGCAGATAGATGGTCAATGCATCAGGAGCATTACTGCGCGGCCCACTGCGTGTCCTTTTAACCCCAGACACGTGAACCTCAAATGAACTCTGATACACAGTCATGACCGGGTCACACATCGGTCAATGAAAACACACACGGTTGCACGGCTTCGGCTTCCAATTCATTGATATAATGCATTCCCTAGCCGCTTACCCTTATCATCTAAATGAATTGCCTAACTCCAACCCTTACACAAGCACTCACATAAACCTGATTCATACCTGAACCTTAAAACCTAGTGTTAACCCTCGAACAGCCCTTTAAAGGCCTGTCCTTAAAACCTAGTGTTAACCCTCAAACAGCCCTTTAAAGGCCTGTCCTTAAAACCTAGTGTTAACCCTCAAACAGCCCTTTAAAGGCCTGTCCCAAAGTGAGAACCAGCCAAAATGTCCTCCACAAAAAAAATCCTCTCCCCTAAACTGAAATTGGTTTTCTCACAAAATGAGTTGTACACACACACGGGGTCAACAGTACTTAATGACTTTATTAATAATATGATTTCAAAATAAAAAACATTAAAATAACATGGTTTTGTCCTTGTTAACAAACTTGCATCATGTGGCCACATGGTGGCATTGCAACGCCAAGTTTTTTTTTTAACTTTTTCGAAAAATACCAAATTGTTCTGCCATCCAGTTCGTTTTGTTCTCTCCCGACATACATGGAACACATTTGGGACTCAACCCTCCCCTCCTCCCACAGTTAAAAAAAAAGCCCCCAACCCTTTATAAATACAGGCAAACACCCTGTCCCCTTCTCACACACACACACATTATGACCACTACAGACACAGGAAACATGCCCCCCCCCCCTTCCCAAAACCCCCATCCATGTCATTTGAAAGGAAACCATTTGCTCAATATTTTTTGCCTTTTTCACTTAAGATCCACACAGTAGATATTCTACCTTTGCTGTATTATACACTTTTTATATATAATAGTCTCAGCTGAAATGCTGTGCTCCTGCAGACATGGGAAGGGGCCCCGGGGTCCAGAAGAGTTTGTTAAATTCAAATTATTATTATTATTATTATTATGTCTTTTTAATATCTTATCATAGAACTACATTTACTTTAGGATCACCAGTTGAAATATTTCAACTTTGCTCAGCTAGATCCTACAATACCCATAAGCCTCAGCTGCCATTACCGTGGAGGAGAGTCTGATTCTGGGGACTGTTTGTTTGTCAAAATCCACTTTGGTCAAAATCAGTGAATTATATTTCCTCCCGATCCGCCACCGGTCTGAACTGTGCGTACACAGCCTAGACTCTGTAAACGGGAAAGTAAACAAAGTGGCTGGGACCGACTAATTGTAGCGAGCAACAACGCCATCGATACGGGCTAAGCTACCTGTCTGTACTGTCTGATAACTTTGGCCGTGATAAGAATTATTTTTTTCATCTGGTGGAAAACTTTGCCTATTTTTCTTAACTTTTACTTCTGGTACCAGGGGCCCGCTCCCACACTGTGCCATCTCTATAGTTTCCTATGGTGTGTTTCTTCAGACTCAAGTTTAAATCATAACACAATAGCGTTAGGTGAAGGAGACAGCCTTGTGTTTTTTGGGCACAAAATTCTATTAAAAAAAAGGAAGAAAAAAAAAACACCCAAATGATCATTCAAAATGACACAGACAAATCAACACCTTTAAAGGTCTAGTTCCCCCAAACCAAAGAGGGTGAAATCAATGTTTAGCTCATCCAGCAAATATCTTCCAAACACACACCTGCTTTTCTTGGTGTCCAGCTGTCATCAGAATTATGACACACACACACACACACACACACACACACACACACACACACGGAGGACATTCCCCTATAACATTTGTAGGCCTTTAAAAACAGATCCAATCGGCATGTTTTGTTTTTGTGAGTAATAGGGACAAAATCATGCCAAAAAAATAATAATAACAATTAAATAAAAACAAACAAAAAAATGGCAAAATCAAAAATCAATTCATATCGTATTGCATGTAAATATTGTATAAAATCCTTAAAAATACAGTTTAGGTAACTACTTAAGTACTGAAGTCATCACAGCCAAAAGTGCAGAAGAGATCCATAAATAAAACATTGACTGTGGTTAGACAGTGTGTGTGTGTGGGGGGGGGGGGAGTGGGGGTGGCTTCTCTCGCCGTGGTTACCTCCTAGGCCCCTCCCCTTTCAAGCCGCCATAACAACGGTGTGAATGAAGCGCCCGGTCAAACGGTCAAAGGTTCAACAGTTCATGAATTAGGACTTCAAAAAAAAAGTTCCCACATCGATGCACAAGAGAGAAGACAGCACAGGAAGGTTGGTTGGTTATTCGTTTTTTTTTCTGGTTTTGAAATCTCTCCCATCGCTGATACAAACACACTAGCAGAGGCAGAAATGTCACTCGCGCAGAGAAGCAGCCGATCATGTAATAACAGCCGATAAAGTAAGATATTTTTTGCAGTTTTTAAAGCCATAAGGCGTAACTTTTTCATGGTAGTGAATGTCGGATGCATTCAAGACATCGCCAAACGAGTTGACACAAAGTTGATTAAGCCTATCAGCTCCACAAAACTCTCTCTGTATTTCTCAGTATGGCAGCGTTTACAAACTGGTGTGACTGTCGCACCCCCAGACACTGGTGCAGGAGCTCAGAAAAATCCAAAGAAGAGCCCAAGGAATGTTTCAGTTGTTGATTCTTCTGCTAAGAAAAAACCTGGACGTACAGCAGAAGGTATAAAATCCATGTGCCATCACTGAAGGCTTTACCTCATGTAAATGCGCTGACATTGTAGTTGTAATTACTCAGAATTCCTTAATGGGGAGACAGAAATAACGCACTATAGCTTTAGAAAAGTACAAATGATTACGTCATGGGCTGTTATTACATCATTGGCTGCTACACACAGTTTCAAAGTTCATTCTCAGTAAATAATCACGGCCTGAAGTATTGACAGAGGCACACCTTGAGAAATGCAGGTGGGGGGGAGGGGAGGGGAGGGGGTGGGGGGGGTTAGTTACTGCAGGGCACATAAGGCGGCAATGGATCCTAGTTTTAATAGAACTTTTTTGTTTTGTTTTTGAGACAATTCCCTGTTTATAGACGGCGTTTACAGTAAAGGGCAGAGGGAGTGTGTACAAGTGGCAGACCTTAGGCCGGCAACGGAAGAAAAAGAAATTGAAAAAAATATATAGTCAAGTGTTCATAAAGCTATAGAATGCATCAGAAAAACAGAAGAGTAGCGCAGGGTGGGAGAAAGTTGCTCGTTGAAGGCTTGTAGCACAGTGGGCTGGTGTGTGTCTGTGTGTGTGTGTGTGTGTAGATGTGTGTGAGTAGCCTTGAGGGGCCACAGGAACTGAAGCAACAGGGGCCTGAATCAAGCAGCAAGTTGACCAAGTCAGTCAAGATTTCTTTGGGGGTTTTCTGGCTAAGCTTACAATACCCGACTCCCACTACAAACTTTGTGTTCTATGGCTGTGTTGTAAACGCCCTACTAATGTCCTCCCTCCTACATACTCAACATGTATATACTACATACTGTCTACTTAACCATCCATTGTGTATGCGAGGTTCATCGGACCGTTTACATTGAAGTATACAGAAGCAAAGAAGAATAAAAAAAACTTCTGTGTAGTTTGAAAAGACGCAATGCATTGTGGGGCGGTTGAGTAGGAAAAGTAACCTATCCATCCATACACAACCACAATATACTCAAATTGATGTCAAAATGAGTATGAGTAGGACGTTAGTAGGGCTTTTCCAACACTGTATTTCACGTAAGAGTATTTTATTTTATTTTTTGCATTTGAATGTAAAGCGTTTTTTTTATAATTATTATTTTTACTGGGGAATACTGGAATGCGGTCTCACAAAGCTGGCTACTGGCGCCATTAACCCACAGTTTACTACAGCGGACAACAGTTTGTTTACATTAAATTAAACTACGCAATGATACTTTATTTTCAGAGCAATCATTGAAATATGTCTTGACACATTACATCAAGAGAAGCGTTATTAATATCAATATAATAAGATAAAACTGTAGATCTCTCGTGGGACATTATTATTTTCAGTGCAGAAGCCGAAGGTTTAAAAAGATCACTACAGGTAGACAGGGCTACCGCAAATAACTATTTACATGTATAACAATAAAAGTAAAGAATATATTCAAATATTACAATGATCAAATACTAAAAGCAGTATATACTAGGGCCATTATATAGTATTGACATTTTGCTTCTATCATTTTAGCAGTTAAAATGGATCGTTCTCAGCATTTCGGACAGTTAACAGTAACATGTAATTGCAGTTAAATTGTTATATATCAGTGCGAGGGGTTGTGTTTAACTGCATGTAACCATATGACTGAGGACTCCACTGTCTTGATTATTGGACAACGATTTTAAACCATCTATTATTCTTTTGTACCAACTTATATACGTATTAAAAAGGACTTCAGTGAATTTTTTTGAATAAAAAAAAATTAAGTTTCTGATTTTATTTTACTTATTTAAAGTAAAGAAAAAAAGGAATTTTGAAAATATTTCTAAAACAGTCTCATTTTTCCTCATAAATCATAAATGGCATAACAGCAAACGAGACCATCAGTGCAAAGAATGCTATTTTGATATAGTTTTTCTTAATGCCTTTGTCATGGGTATATACGCTCACCCAGGAGCAACAGTTGGCGTAGTGAAAACACTACTGCTTTTGTCCAAAGGGAGTACAAGAAATAACTGAATCTGAAAGTTCCTCAAGGCACCTTTTCAATTCTAAACCGAATAGTCAGTGTAGCGAGTTAACAGAGCAGTATTGGTTTGTGAGACCGGTCCCACCTAGGGGTTAAAGTTATGATCTTGCTTTGTGATCGCAGAACCACCTGTGAAATACAGTCCATTTGAAATATTCAGGGGGAGGGGGGGATAACCAAGCGTTTTTTTTGTTGTTCAATGTTTAGCTTATTTTTTCTTGCCGTCTAATACTAATACTGCTGCCCTTGAAGTGCCTGGTAACTCCACACACTAAACCTCGGGTTCAAAATACTTCAAAACCAATTGAAAATGGAAACCCCCCCCCCCTGCCCCAGACCCTTTTCAACGACACAAGCTAGCACACAGCACGGCCGAAGCAATTTGTACTTGGGGCTAATTAATGCAAGTGACCACCACTTGAAAAACATTGAACCTTATCTCAGAGAAACACGCCCAACAA
This sequence comes from Hyperoplus immaculatus, assembly GCA_949357725.1. NCBI lineage: Eukaryota > Metazoa > Chordata > Actinopteri > Uranoscopiformes > Ammodytidae > Hyperoplus > Hyperoplus immaculatus. The sequence goes on along the minus strand of OX442357.1, from coordinate 1,432,282 downwards.
TCGGTGTAAATTGTTGGTCTTAAAACTGTCCAGAAAGGGGGCATCTCCATCGAGTGAAGAGTCACTGATAAAAATGGCGACAAAGACACAAGGAATTAGAATGAGGGATGGAAGCCGTTTAAGACAATACTGGATATTCAGGCGTCCCTATTAACACTCGGGGGGGCGGGGGGGGGGGGGGGGGGGGTATTTTAAAAGGTGGGGGTGGGGGAGGGGGGGTTTAAATCTGTGTGACTATGGCAACAGAGCTCACCCCCCCCCCCTCCCTCTCTCCCTCCCCCTCCCTCCCTCACACTGCAAGCCGCAGTTTGAAAAAGGCACTAGAGTGGGGCTGTTTTCACTAGCCGTAGAAAAAGTAAAAGCGATATCATACATTCATATTACAGCTCACAGGTTAACCGTAACCCCTAGTCTGGGAATAAATACACAAAAATGACCTTGTAGAAAAATAAAATGTAAAAAAGTGTGGCCCCTTAGTATTGAATAATTATTATTATTTATTTTTTTTCTTGAGTATTTTTGGGATTTCTGGGAGAGAATCATGGCTACTTTTTCACGGCTTTTTTTTTCTTTTTGTATTTTGAAAAAAACCTCCCCCACCCACCATAGAAGAAGAAGAAGAAGGCAATTCAGGAGTGATGCTTCGCTGCTCCGGCCGTTAGCAGTCAAGCCCTTTCATGCACAATGCCATATGAATGATAGTGTGTGAGTGTGAGTGTGTGTGTGTGTGTGTGTGTGTGTGTGTGTGTGTGAGGCTGTTTGTAGGAGGTCAAGGTTTAGCTTTCAGTGCGAGGAAGAAGAAGAGAGTAAATTGAACAGAAAAAGGTTTTCAAACAATCTCGTCCAAAATACAGTCACACACACACAGACAACAAACCACTTGGTCCCCTTACGAAAGGGTGACAAAAATAGGTATGGCACTGTTACTCTTAATTTGGTACCGTTCCCAATTTTTGAAAATGGAAACGCAAATTAATGTGTGCCGAACCGCTCGCTCCGTTGGCTTTACATGTGCAGGAATCTGGGGACCGCTTCACCTTAACACTCCTGACACATCGCTTAGCATTAATAAGCACTGAGAGCATTTAATAAAAGCTTTAAAATTAACTGTAATGCAGCCGTAAGCAGATAGGCCTATTAGGACCTTTGGTCATGTTTTTTATATAGTTGTTATTGAAAATACATTAAAATCAAACTTTCGACAAAATTAAAGTGTCTTATAAAGCACATTTTCAATGTTTTCATGTTGCTTACAAGTGCTAAATAAATAGGGAGGGTTGTTTAAGCAAAGTGTCACCAGACCTGAAACTGTATTTGTTTGCCTGTGTGTGTGTGTGTGTGTGTGTGTGTGTGTGTGTGTGTGTGTGGACAAGCTTAACCAACACAGACAAGTCAGTAACCAACAAAGATAACATCTCGACCTCGGCAGCACTCGTACACACACGTATACACACACACACACACACACACACACACACACAGTCTACACACACTACTTCAAAAGTTTGTCAGGGGAGAAATGAGCTCCAGCTGACAGCAAGGGGGGAAGGGAAGTGGAGTGTTCTGCCGAGTAAGGGGTGAGTGTGTGTGTGTGTGTTTGAGAAAGAGCGTGTGAGAGAGTGTGTGTGCGTGCGCGAGTGTGTGTGTAAGGGAATGGGGGTCTATATTGGCTTTGCAGAGGCGGGAGCAATATGAGTGCATGAGGGTTAGGGTTGGGGAGTGGGGGGTTGGGAGCATACCACGGACTCACTATGAAAAAAAAAATAAAAAAAAGATGTGTAGTGAGAATCCTGACTGCAGGCTGAGTCCATCTTCTCTCCTGGGGGGCGTGTCTTCATGTGTGCTTGCGTTCATTTGTTTGTTCGACGTCTGTCTGTGTGTCTGTCTGTGTGTATGTCTGTGTGTCTGTCTGTCTGTCTGTCTGTCTGTAGTTGTTCTATGGTTCAAGTCGGGCCTGTGTTGACAACTGCCGCTTCAAACAAGCAACCAAATGTTTTTTTCCGCTCGAGATGAGGTGGGCGATTCGATTCTAGATTCAATTCTAGAGTCTCCATCCGCCATTGTTGCTGTTGCTATTGTTGTTGACGTAGCAGCCGCCCACACGTTGCCAGGTAACCCACAGTCGCCGCCCCCCCCTCCCTGTCACGTTGCCGTGGCTTCCAGGTAACTCTGTAGTTTGCGGACGGTCGTCTCGTCCAATGAAAAGAGGTCAAAGTCAAAGGTGGTGTTGGTCACGTTGAAGTGGCCCGTCTCCTCAATCAGGTTCACAATCTGATAGAGGGAGGGGGGGGGGGGGGGAGAGAGAGGGAGGGAAAGACAGAGAGAGAGAGAAAGGGACAGACAGACAGAGAGAGAGATAGAGGGAGAGGGAGGGAGAGAGAGAGAGGGACAGACAGACAGACACAGAGAGAGATAGACAGACAGAGAGAGAGAAACAGACAAACAGAGAGAGAGAAAGAGAGGGATCAATTATCTTTGGTGACCTTATGGCACTTTTCCACCGCACATGTAGCTCTACTCGACTCAACTCGACTTAACTCAACTTGGTTTGGTAGCAGCACAGGTCGTTTTCCACCGCAAACAGTACCTCCTGAACGTGGGCGGGGTCATCATTCAAAGGGGCAGAAAGCCGAGCCAAGTAGGACGGAAAATGTTTAAGTAATACCCCCACGTATGTCTGCCGACGTCACCTTTTAGCATCGGCTCAGCTCGCTTGGAACCTAGAGCGAGGCGATACCAAAAAACCAGCCGCTACCAGGGACCAGGTACCATGAAATTGCGGTGGAAACGCCAAAAATGCGAGTCGAGTCGAGTCGAGTTGAGTTGAGCTGATACCATGCGGTGGAAAAGCGCCATTATAGGAATGGATAACGAATACTGGTACCCGTTCCAGAATGGTCGGTACCAAAATTTCAATAAGTTCCTAGACAAATGTAGGCTATACATAATCATTAAAATATACTTCAAAAAGTTAAAGAAAAGAGGATGGTGAATCATTGGAATCCAAATCAAATCTTCTCAAGTATTAATATTTGTTGCACCAAGGTATGGAGAGCATTACTGAAAAGTTACTGGTAGCGAAAAATACATAACAATGCCCATCTACTTATTGGGAGCGGACCGTACTTCTTTTTTTCACTTGAATACCAAAATACGAGTGATTGTATAGCAGAGCAACACACACCTGTTGGAGTACATTACGTTCTCTTAAAGCCATCAGTCTGCGGTGGAGATCCACCAGCTCTTCTGTGTAAGCCTGAGGAGGGGACACTGGTCAGTAACAGGTTAACTGGTAAAGGCTGGAGTGTTTAAATGTGAAGAAGAGTGTGTGTGGTTGTGTGTGAGTGAGTGAGTGTGTATTTATGCATACATGCGTTTGTATTTGTGTGCTAGTGTGTGTGTGTCTGTGTAAGAGAGATAGAGTATAAATAATAAAACGTTGTATTTACCCTTCCTACCTTGTCGTATCCCTTCTTCAAAACCTTCTCCGAGCGAAACGACGAATCGGGACTTTTTCTGCCTGAAACCTGCAGGTTATAAAGACAGACAGACAGACAGACAGACAGACAGACAGACAGACAGACAGACAGAGAGAGAGACAAAAGCAAAGACATATAACATTTTTACTGTTAGTTTGGCCCATGCTGGACTTCAACCAGCAACCCTCCGGTCACCGGGCGCGTTTTATTTTTGCGATTACTTCGCCAGTTAATGATTTATATTGAACGTATATATAGAGTCAGTACAAGCTTGAATATCAGCAACGTTATTTTGCTTCGCTGAGTTCCATTTTTCTAGCATCAAAATTCACATTCCAAATGATTCGCTTTTTGGTGCAGTTTATTGGTGTCGCGTCTGGTGTGCAATGGCCTTAACACTGACACTGGTGACAGCAAACACAACAGAAATCTAAAGAGAGCCGTGGTGGTGACACACTGTGGTTCCTGTTTCTGTTAGCCGACTGTCTTGAGTGTGAGGTTGGTCGGGAACCAAGACATAATAAACAGCATGAACTTAAAGGCCTACTTCACCGGTGGGAATATGAAGGTGTATTGACCTCTGAGATCCCATGTAGTATAAATGTGCAAAAAAAAATGAAATCGGATCATCTTAGCCTGAGAAAAGGCAGAAAGAGTGTTTTATGGTCTCACTGTCTAACCCTACATTTTCCTTCTTGTGACATCACAGTAAGGGTTAGGATTAACAGGACAGCTGAGCCAAGGGAAGACTGAGGGAAGAAAAACCTCATTCATTATATTATAATAGTTATTTTATAATGATAGAACGCCGGTTCCATATGGGTGAAGTATTCCTTTAAATTCAACATGAGTTGTCTCTGTGAAAGCTAATGTCTTAAACTAGGGTTTCTCAAACACAAATTCTGTACTTAAATATACTTAGGAAACCACATCCATACATGATATAATATTCAGATGAAGAAAAACTTTGGCTAACACTTTATAATAACTATCCGTTGTAACTCGTTAATAGATCATTAGTAAACTCTTAATTAATGATTATTAATGATTTGTTAAGTGTTTGTTAGCAGTTTGTTAAGGATTTATAACAATGGTAGATAGTTAATAGCTTAATAATTGAATCAGTTCATCTGGGAGGTAATCCGAGATTAACTGATCACGTCACGTTCAAGTCCATGGCATGCACAGTGTGTATTGAGTTTATTTAAAAATATTTGAAAATGGGGCTGCCCTCAGTTGCCCATGCACTGTGTATAGTCTATAGCCTATTTCAGCCTCGTCGGTATCTCGGATTACCTCCCAGATGAACTGATTCAATTATTAAGCTATTAACTATCTACCATTGTTATAAATCCTTAACAAACTGCTAACAAACACTTAACAAATCATTAATAATCATTAATTAAGAGTTTACTAACGAGTTACAACGGATAGTTATTATAAAGTGTTACCAAACTTTGGTTTTATTTTTCATTGGCTGCCTATCAATGAATCAATAAATCAATGAAGGCAGGTGTAAGAGTGTGTGTGTGTGTGTGTGTGTGTGTGTGTGTGTGTGTGTGTGTGTGTGTGTGTGTGTGTGTGAGTCTCACTTTGTTGTTGTTGTTGTTGTGTTTCAGTGGGGGAGGCGCGGGGTCTCTGGGACTGTGTGATCCGTCACTGCTGTCACTCTCACTGTCCAGGCTCAGTCTGATACACACACACACACACACACACACACGCACACACACACAGGTCAAGGGTCAGACATACACAGACACAACACACAGTCAAACCGTTTAACATTGTATTTGGATGTGTGTGTGCACGATTACAACTATATTTGCTGTAAATATGGTGGTCAGTGGTCAGTACAGAAAAATTATGTTTTTTGTTATCATTTAGTGAAGGAGAACAGAGAAATATTGAAGGCGAGTCATGGCAGGCAAAACACATGTTTGTCACAGGTTAGTTAAGGGGATGCACTGAGCCAATTAATGAGCTTTTCATTTCTATTTTCCAAATGTTCTGTATATTAATAACTGCTAGTCATTTGCTGATAAAATGTACTGTAGTCTAAGCTTCTTTTGCAAAAAAAATAAAAAATAAAAAAATGCAAAAAGAAGACAAAAGAAAGCTTCCGAAAACTGAATTGAGCATGGACTTACCATCCCAATAACCAAATAGTAAAATATTTGAATTATTAGTGCCAAAAAGTTGACTTCCACTGGACTTTTTGGCCATACAATCGCCATATCGTTAGCCTCATAGCATAATTGCCCAAATCATATTTACTCTACTTTTACTCTACATCTTCTTTACCATACTCTACTGTATAACCCTTAAAGTATGACTTAGGCAATTATGCTATTAGGCTAACGAAAAGTAGATGTAAAAGTAGAGTAGAGTAAATATGTTTTAGGCAATTATGCTATGAGGCTAACGATATGCATCCAGCATCACAGCTGTTTGGGCCCTTTTAGTTTTACTGACCTGGAGTCCCTGTTGGGCGGGTTGGTCTTGATGGGCGTTCCCTCCTCTGAGCTGCTGTCATCATCATCTGACTCTTCTGATTGGATCTCCTCCACCATCGACCGCAGAGGCCCTGAGAGAGAGAGAGAGAGAGAAACACACACACACACACACACACACACACACACACACACACACACAATAAGAATATTAGCTATATAACTCCAGACAACATTTAAAACATGCCCTGATGTAAATATTAGTATTGAATAATTTTTATATTTATAAATCAAAAGTACTTATTTTTCTATTTTGAGGAACCTGGAACCAAATGTAGGAGTAGAATATATTTTTAAACCAAAACTGTGGGCCCTTGCTGCTGTAAACAACAACAGTGAAACAGTAACTTTTCAGGAAGATTTCTAACATCAAACAGTGTTCCAGGGATCCTATTTTCCTGTGAGGAAAGTTTGTTTATTCATTGTTGAGAATATACCTTAGAAAATGTTAACTTTTTGAAAAAAACAGCTGTATATATATATATTTTTTAGATATTTTTTTGGCATTGTTATGCTTTATTGATAGTGTAGAGACAGAGTTGAAATGGGGCAGAGAGGGGATTGACATGCAGAGAACGACCGCAGGCTGGAATCAAACCCGGGTCCGCTGCTGGCCGAGGCCCATGGGGGGGGACGCCCTACCAACTGAGCTAAGGGCGCCCCCAAAAACGGCTGTATATTGAACTCTGATTGTTTATTCATTTTTCTTCTCACCAATAAAAAAAAATACAAATTGTAAATGTAAAAAAAAATGTTTACTTCTCTGACAGACCCAAAGTTACATAGTGCACCTTTAACACATTAACAAATAGCAGGTTATAATCTTATGAATAGATGGTGACCAGTTTTACCTTGGCCTTGTTTCTGCCCCGGCTCAAAGTCTGAGTCTGAACTGGAGTCAGAACTAGAACTGGAGTTTGACGGACTGGAAGGAGCCGACTGCTGCAGCGGGCGAGAAGAGACAGAGGGGGACAGATGAACATTTATACCTGACTCATTTGTTTTGGGAAATTGTTGGGAAATATTCAAGGTCTTTCAGTTTTGTTGTTGGTTCTAGCGCCCCCTTTGGACCAAAGCATCTATCTATCTATCTATCTATCTATCTATCTATCTATCTATCTATCTATCTATCTATCTATCTATCTATCTATCTATCTATCTATCTATCTATCTATCTATCTATCTATCTATCTATCTATCTATCTATCTATCTATCTATCTATCTATCTATCTATCTATCTATCTATCTATCTATCTATCTATCTATCGTCCTAAAGATCGGTGCTAGAGCGTGCCGGTGCCGTGTGCATATGTTTAGGAGGCGAAAGAGAGACGGCAGGATGCATGGCCATGAGGTAATGTATTTATACGCGTCTTATATGACGATGATGAAGCTAAGCAAACTTTTGTCCAAAGGGGGCGCTAGAATCAACAAAGACTGAAGGTTCCTCGTAGCTACTTTAACTGATAAACTAAAACCCCCCCCCATGAAACCCTCATACCTCTGACTTTGAAGAGGCTTCGTCCTCCGAGTTGGACTCTTCTGACTCTGGCGGTTTCTTTGTCTCTTTGGGCTCCTGCGTGTCGTTCTTTCCTTTCGGCCATCTTCCCTTCTCCTTGGGCGGTTTCTTCTCCGCGTAGGGCTGAGATGTTACCGCCGCTGACGACGTCGACGACGAAACGCGCGGTGACGTCCCTGTGAAAGCCGCTCCGCCCGCCGGTACCTTAGGCGCCTCCGAGGAACCCGAACTGCCTTTCTTCTGCTTTTTGGCGCTTGGTTTGGGCGACTCTACGGTGGACGGCCTTTTGCCTGGAGCTTTCGTTTCAATGGGACCCCCTCCGCCTCCCCCACCCCCTCCACTGCCAGCCCCCCCTCCTTTCGGGGACATGCCCTCCATCTTGGACTCCTTCAGGGTGAGTTTGGGCTCCTTGAAAGCGGCCTTGGGTATGACTTTAACCTCCTCTTTCACTTTGACCTCCGAGGGCTTCTTGGAGGAGGAGCCTGTGGAGGACGTGGGGTCTCGGGAGCTCTTGTCGCGGTCGCTGTCGGCCTTAGACGAGGCCTTGCTCTCAGAGTCTTTGCGTGGACGCTCTCGGTGCTCCTTCGTCAGCTTGTGCGGTTTGGGGCCTTTGCTGCTGCCGCCACTCCCCTCTTTACTGCTCGGCTCCTGGGAGAGACAAGAAGACAACAACAAACTCTTACAAAGACGTGTTGTGTAACTCGGTACAAATAGTTTGAGGCACTTGCACTACTAGCTCCTGGAAGAGACAAGACAGCAGCAGCGTCAACAAACTACAACTCTTTAAAAAAAAAAAAGGTGCTCTGAGGAACTTTCAGTTTTTGTAATTCCTGCACCCCGTTTAGATATAAGAGGTAGTGTTTTTAGTTTTACTACGCCAGCTTTAGTTCCTGGGTGAGCGTACCAATAAAATAATAATAATTATTATTAAAAGATAAAAAATGTATTGAAAAATGTCTAAACGTCTAATGAATGAATGAATGAATGAATGAATGAATGAATGAATGGACAAGCTGCCTCGTGGTGGTGAGATCGCCAAGGTGATGTGTTGTGTTGTGAGTTGAACCCACCTTTGAGACATGCGAGGCCTTGGTCTTCTTGGGGTCGGAAAAGGCAGAGAGGGGGATGGTGGGCAGCATGGGGTAGTCCGGACTGGGCCTCGACACAGCTTCAGCTCCCTCTGGAACCACCAGCACCTACAAGACCAGAGATGTTAAAGAGGTTAGTTCTAGTTTAAGACCTCCTCCACCGGTAGAAATATGAAGATGTATTGAACGCTGAGATCCTATGTAGTATAAATGTGAAAAACATTTAGAAATCGGTTCATCCTAGCCTGAGAAAAAGGCAGAAAGAGTGTTTTTGGTCGCACTGGTGAGGATTAAAAGGACAGCTGGGCCAAGGGAAGACTGAGGGAAGAAAAACCTAATTCATTATATTATAATAGCGATTTTATAATGATAGAACGCCGGTTCCATATGGGTGAAGTATTCCTTTAAGAGTTTCTGTGTAGATCTTTAAAATGAAGGAATGATATATATATATATATATATATATATATATATATATATATATATATATACACACACATATATATACATATACATACATATACATATATATATATATATATATACATATACATACATATACATATATATACATATATACATATATATATATACATATATATATATACATATATATATACATATATATATACATATACATACATATACATACATATATATATACATATATATATACATATATATATACATATATATATACATATATATATACATATATATATACATATATATATATATATATATATATATATATATATATATATATATATATATACATATATATATACATATATATATACATATATATATACATATACATATACATATACATATATATATACATATATATATACATATATATATACATATATATATACATATATATATATATATATATATATATATATATATATATATATATATATATATATATATATATATATATATATATATATATATATATATATATATATATATATATATATATATATATATATATATATATATATATATATATATATATATATATATATATATATATATATATATATATATATATATATATATATATATAATATGAAAACATACATTTAAGAATAAAATGAATTAAAAAAAACACAACAGATAAAATGAGCAACATATAAAAGCCAGTGTGAGCCTTACCCCTCCGGCTTTGAGCAGCTTTTTCCTGAATTCTTTGGTGGGGTTGTTGAAGGTGAGTTTCTCACAGCGCAGGTGGTTGACGGGCGGGTTGCCCTCCAGGTTTAGAAACAGGTCGTAGTTGAAACAAACCTTTTTGGGCTCCTCCTATAGGAAGACAACAAGGGGAGGTCATTTATTTTTTTTAAGATTATATTTTGGCATTTTCAATCTTTATTAGACAGTACAGAGTTGAAATGGGGAGACAGAGAGAGAGGGGGGGGGATGACCTGCAGTATAGGTCCACGGGTCAGATTTGAACCCGCGACCACTGCAACCAAGGTCGGAGCCAATACGGTACGCGCTCTATCCACTACACCACCGGAGCCGCCGAGAAGGTCAGTTTTAAATACATATCTGATTGAGGACATTCTGTGTATAGTTTGTTGATCGTTAACATTTGCGTTTTGTTTTCTCTTCATTGGCATTTTATAAAGGGTGGAGTCAGTGACTCTGGAGAACGCTTGTTGTCAAAATCACTTTTTTGAAGAAAAAAAAATCATTCAATATCTCCTCATGATCTGCTACCTGTACGTTAGCTGGCCTGTTGCTAGCTATGGTGTTTTTTTTTACATAGCCTTAGTTTAGATACCAGTTTACACAATCTGTAAACTGGTATCTAAGCTAAGGGTATGTGAACAAAAGGGGCCCACAGTAGCACCATGCCCAATAACAGAGCCTAGGCTGTGTATTAACACTGGATTTTTCTTCAGCGCACACACAGTACAGACAGGAAGCGAATCGAGATGAGATATTCACTGATTCTGACAAAAATACATTATCTGCTCTTACAAGCCTGCATACAGTCGCCTCCAAATACCTACATATTTCCCAACAAAAGATAAAAAGCTCAATGAATGTACTATCACCAAGGAAGTCAATAACACACACACACACACACACACACACACACACACACACACACACAGATAAGAAACAACTAACATTCCTGGGAGAAGCTGTAGCGCTGAGATTTTATAAACAGTAATGTCTTGTGTTAAATACAGACAGATTAATGGCTGCTTGATATATACATTCCACACACTCCCTAAAGTCCTTCCTTCACTTGTTGACAGATTAGTCCGTTGTGTAATAAGTTAATTGCACATAAAAGGAGGAAGTTAAATTTTTGGGTTCAGTCCAAGGGCTTAATATTATAACAGGAGATGACGGTACACTAATGCCTTCATAGATATTATCTTGTAATGAGAGGAAAGTGGTACAATGGACATGGCAGGCAATTATTTTATTTTTTTCAAGCAATTGTCATTTTCGAAAATGTGTCTATTTTGCTTCCATAACATGACTTTTTTCATAGAAGTATAAATCAAAGGTCGAAAATGTACATTTAGGCGTTGACTAAACCTTGTCTGTTTGCGTCTGTATATTTCTCCTATACAACCATCTTTAACGGACATTATCTGAACTTCTAAAGCACTTACATCCACTAAACTTTACATAATCATTCAAAGCACTATTCTGAAGGTTATTACTGACGGATTTATAATACATTTTGTATTTAAAAACTTTCAAAAAATGCATTGTAAAAGATAAATCCAGTATCTATCTACTACCGGTGGCTGTATCTCACCTTGTTCTTGAAGTAAACCTCAATAGGCATAAGGAAGCCCGCGTAGCCCGACTCCTCCACTTTGTACGGAGGCTCCTTGCATACTGCGCACACACACACACACAGACAAAAACCACATATCAATACTAAGAAAACAATACAACGGAAAGTGTGTGTGCTCCCTTACAGAATACAATTTGCTGTGTTTTAACATAAAAGCAAACATTAAATCAGCCTCCTAAGCATTAAAAAGAAAGGTTCTTTAGTGTGACACAGCTAAAAAAATTAAAACATTAAATGAATGTGTCTACGTCCGATTGTGTGTTTGTGTCCAGGTATTGGTCACCTCTCTTGGGCTTGGGGAAGCTCTCGTGCAGGCGGAAGACGACCCTCTCTACAAAGTGCTGGATGTCTCCGGTCTCCGGCCCTCGAACAAACACCATCCAGTCGTGTGTGAAGCCCTCCGAGGTCACTTTCTTCCTCAGCTGGGCTCGGTGGCCTAGCTCCAGCTTCACCTGCACTGTGCACTGCAAAGGGGACAGACAGACCCCAGACAGTTAAATAGTGCAGATTAAAGGTTCAGTAAGCGGAATGGTTCTTTTAGCTAACTTCCTGTCAGTTACTGCAGTTAGCAGTCCCCTCGCTCGTCCCTACGTCACCACATTAATGCACTGCGGTCTTCGAGCAGCAAGTTATCTAGCATCATCTCAGATCCATAAGTGTGATAAAACATGATAAAAACCATCAAAACAGACATTGGGAAGGATTTTTTATCTGCTCCGCCATTGTAGGCGCATACACATTCACGCCTCTGTTGCTCTCTGCGAGTGCGTTTTTAGCGTTCTCTCTTCTCTTGGGAACATTTGTCTGTTGTTATCTACACTTTGTACATATCATGGTGAGCAGGGAGAGATTTAATGTAATCTTCTGTCGAGAGCGAGAATGAGCTTTTTTAAATAATCACTAAATATAAAAGACTGTCCCCCACTTTAACTCTTCTCTCACGTCCAATACACTGAATTATTAATAAATCAAATACTCTGCAGTTAAATCCATACTGAAAATATCCATAGCAATATTATGTACACTGACTATATTCAGTGGGTCTATAGTATAGTGACTGACACAACCAGGGCTGCTTTAAGAAATAAACACATAACCTGAACCAGTAGTCCTATTAAACCAAGGAGGGGCCATTATTCATTTGATTCTGATTCCACAGTCAACACAACATCAGAGTCTCTGTGTTGAGTGAGTGGACTTTATACTCAAGAGGAGAGGCTGAACACACACACACACACACACACACACACACTTGGCCTACACGCACACACACTTGGTCTACACACACACACACTTGGCCTGCACACACACGCACACTTGGCCTACACACACGCACAGTTGGCCTACACACACACACATCCCTGACACACACACTTTCCACAGCCTCTTCACACACTATACCAATCAGCACCTTCACAGCAGCACTGTGTGTCACTGTCATTGTTCTAGGCAGAGAGAGGTCGCCCCTCCTGGACAAGCCTTTACAGATCTGTGGGCTAATCATTCCCATTCTACCGGGACAGTCCGTGTGAGAGTGAGTGAGTGAGTGAGTGAGTGAGTGAGTGAGTGAGTGAGTGAGAGAGAGAGTGTGTGAGTGTGTGTGTGTGTGTGAGTGAGTGAGTGCGTGAGTGCGTAGAGCAAGGCACTTTATGAGTGAAGAATGTGGGGATTTGGCTGCGGCTCGTGAGCTAGGACTGAGTGGAGGGATTAGAAGGGACAGGGTTGAGATGAGCGAGTCTGGCTGGCACTTGCACGCACGCACGCACTCTCTCTCTCTCTCTCACACACACACTCTCTCTCTCTCTCTAACACACACTCTCTCTCTCTCTCTAACACACACGCGCACTCTCTCTCTCCAACACAACATGCACACCTCTGCTGCCTGGCACTCTGCCCGCCCATTCTGTGGCAGTAATGCCCTTAAACTCCAGACTCCACCACACAAAAAGCCGTCGAGTGCCTACGACACAGACAGACAGACAGACAC